>CM021777.1:18490225-18582175 GCA_011076525.1 Nettapus auritus
TTTTTTTTTTTTTTTTTTTTTTTTTTTTTTTTTTTTTTTTTCACTTATTGGTCATGTGTTTTAATTTTGGGGATATTTTGGTTAAAAAGCAAGGCCAGAGCGACTTTGTGAGAAATGTTTGGAACCCCCTAGTTGGGCTACTCCTAGAACAAATCCAGATCTGAGGTGAAGATGCTCTGGTCCTGCTCCCGCTTTTCACAGAGAGGTTTGGGGAACCTCCCAGTGGCCTTGTCACAACCTCTTTTGTGTGGCCAGCGTGCACCCTTCTGTAAGGCACCGCATTTTCCAGCAGCCAGTTTGATTCCAGCAATGGCACTGGGGCACTGCATTGCTGCCCAACTTTTTATTTTGGTAAAATTAAAAGAGGCTTCTTCTTAGCCTTGATTTGCAGGGTGTCTCTCTGAAGATACCTTATTGCACAGGAAGCTCTCCTCCTGCAAGAACTGGGCACGCTGTGAGCCCACCTTGCTATCAGCTGTCTGTAAGCATTCATCTCACAAGTAACAGAGGTCTTGCCTGTGCATCTGAGTCAGCCCGGCCTGCCTTTATGGTCAAAGGGTGTGATTCATCTGACTTATTACAGCTGCTACTTTAAGATAAGAAAAGTGCTTTATAGAGCTTATTTCTTTCCATTGCCTGCAAAGCCTCAAATGATTTACTCATATGTCTACATCTGCATTACAGATATCTATGTATGTTCAGACAAATCCCACAGAAGATGAGTTAAAATAAAGCCTGAGAGCAGAGAGAAGGGTTGAGAAAACACAGATACAAAACTATTACAGTTAAAAAGTTTACTCGTTCAGGAAACTATGCAGTTATGTGGCTGATAATGGTATTGATTAATAGCAAAAGGTAAAGATATACTTTTGTTCCGGTTTTCTCAGCAGGGCAGTGGGTGCTATAACTGGGGACCTAGGCTATAGTTCTGCCTGACCTGTTTAGTGTCCTCACGACAAAGCACTACACTTCTCCAAGTCTCAGTTTCTCCCTCTGTGATATAAAGGTGGTGGTAATTAACCAACTTCCTTACAAACATGATTGGCTGAGACTGGTTAAAAGGGGAAAGGCATTTTTTAGTGGAAAACTGGAATGGATTAATAAAATAACAATCCATGAGGCTTTGTTGGCTGGCCCAGCTTCACCAAGCGTTGCATTCATGGGTCACCCTTGTGCTTGAAAGTCAACACTTCTGCCAAGACATAACATCTGAAGATTTGTCACCTTGCTTGAGTCTGAGCCTGCTTCTGCCTGTGGTGTGGGCCACCTGTATCAAGTCATGAGCAACACTAATCCTGGTTGGAGAGAGGCTAGAGCTGGGGCGAGCAGGATGTGCTGCAAGCTGCAGGCGCCTGGCCGAGCCGTGAGCAGGCTCAGGCACCAAGTAATGGGGTGGGGATGATGGCCGAAAAAAAAATCTGCAAGGAGAAATCTTGGCAGCGGTGTGGAGGGGACTGAGATACTGTATAAGCACAGGCCAAAACTGTTTATAGTGCCAGAGTTTCTTGGAAGACGCTAACAGAGCTTCTGCATCTAGTAAGCCCATCTCTACCCAGCGCGTTCCATATAGCACTTTCATACACCAGTCCCCCATCTTCTTTCAGTGGTCAGTGTATTAATCAAAGGCTATATAAAAAAGAAAACAGGGCCATAGCAACCAGACTAACATAGCTGGGTGGTATCTAAACATTAAGCCCATATACATTAGAGTGAAGTGAGTTGTTTGGGGGATTGCACTTCAGGTTTCCATGGAAAAAACTCCCGTAGAACATACTTCCAGCTGAAATACTATGTAAACTGAAGAGATGTTTCAGAGCTTCAGCTTGATGTTTTAATGGGTATTTTCTAGCTGCTGCCAGCACTTTACAATTTCAAAATTTAGTAAAGCTGTATTTTCTCCAGGGTCTTGAATTCTGCCTATATTTGCTTTCAAAAATAATGAAGGAACAAGAAATGGCCTCTGTGATTATTCAATCATCCGCTGAGCAATCCAGAGTGAAAACAGGCAAACAAATGTTCTGGAGGTAGAAACTGGGAGAGAGCTGAATGTGAATACTTCAGGGCTACTTACAACATGAGAACATTAGCATCCCTTCAAAAATTCAGTGCACACAAAGAATATACCCACTCTTCATACAGACAGTCAGAATTAATCAGAAAGAAACAGGAGCAAGAATCCCTTCAAATTAATGAAGTCATTTAACTTAAGGATTGTGGGAGAAAGACAAGAACTATTGTTTTATTTCTCTAATGTATGTCTCCAGTTTCTGGTTAAAGGGGAATTCACTGTTACATAAGGAGATACCCTCTCTATTTAGGGATGCGTTGCCTCCTTTCAGCAATGCAGTGGCAAGTCATTAGCATGTTTAAAAGTAGCCTGGGTTATACATAGGAAGGAATAGCTCTGCATTGGCAGGGAAACGGACCATATGATTTTAAAGATTTATTTATTTATTTATTTATTTATTTATTTGTACCTTAAGTATTTAAAGTCCTTCAGGATTCCCAGTATATAAAACTCTGCTAAGTTTCAATTCACAGAGATGCTCCAGGTCAGATTATTATTATTATTTTATTATTATTTTTTCTCACTAGAGCTGGACTCCAGGGTAAGAAAAAGGTATTGTGCTGCAGAATTGCTGTACTAGTAGAAAACAGTATTTTTCATATCTGCTTGATGCGTCTTTTTGTCTGAGTTGCATGTACTATACGGTGTTGCTAAGATATGTATTTAATGACAAAATAAGAATGTCTTTGATTTTAAACACACAGTCTGAAATAATCTAATTTGAATAGTTTCATGCTACTCAGAATGGGCTTATTTTAATAGATTATGAATTCTTGCCACATTCCCATACACTTCATGATGGAGAGAGATGATTCAGTAACATTCATTACTGGAGGGCGAGAAGGAAGGAGTATTTGGTGTGATGACCCAGCAGGTCCAGCAGCAGCATGGCAGCATTTGCACTGCTCCCACCATGCAGCAGGAGCATCCCCTAGCCCCCAGGCTGGGTACCAGGGGCGGCACCAGTGCTGCTCTGGGCTGGGAGGCTCCAGGCATCCTCATCCTCACTGTGCTCACTGCAAGGATTTATTTACGCAGGGAAAGCCAAGAAAATAGTCCCGACTGAACAGTGTTCCTGATGCTCACACTGAAACAACTTATTGCCAGGGAATGTATTTTTCCTCTCTCTCTTCCTGTGTTTTTCATGATCATTTGTTAAATATATTATGACCCGCTATTTACCTCACTGTGAAGCTCTGAGACCTTTTGTGGCTTATTCCCTCCTGGATTTCTCTAAATGAATCGCTGTATATTTGCAACAGATCTTACAAGAAGTGATAGGAGTAACATGTGGAAAATGTAATCTCATTCCATACATGCATATGTTTAAATGGTCTGCCATAAAACAGACTTAGCAGCTAAAGCAGCGCATTGGAATGGCTGCACTGTGTCCTAAATCCTCGTATGAAAGTTTGAGCCTATTAATGGAAGAATTGACTGGGTGGGAAAACTACCACTAGCTAGTATGTAGACAGGAGGCTCATTTTCAAATTTAAGCTGTACATTCACTCCAGATCTGAAACAAAAATAAGAATAGATTTGAGGCAGAATTAGGCCTTTTAAGCTCAATTAAAGCTCAGGCAGAACATTAAGATCTTCATACTTATCACACGAGTTAAAATCACTTGATTGCTGCAAATTTATTCCAAATTAACGGTGGTGCGAAGGAGTGAAGAATCCAATGATGTGGGCTTGCACCAATCAATCATTTGGAATTATGATCTTGTCTTTTGTCAATATGCATATTTAAAACCTAATTCTAGTGCTTTATTCAGATATGACAATGAAATCGCCAGAGATTAAGGACTGAAATAAGAAAGAGAGGCCTTTTCAATTAAAAAAAAAAAAAATCCCCCACAAACCTTAAAATTTAAAGCAGATAATTTATTTAAACATTGTTAAATAAATGAATAGAGGTAAACTACCCTATGGCTTCAATACTGTTATCTTGATTGTGTAAACATCTGAATAAACTAAAGAATTCAATCTAAAAGGTAATGAAATTAAGTTAACATGAAATATCTGCATCACTCAGAAACTGGGTACTTACATATAAAATCGTAAATTCTTAACCACTAGATCAAACCTGCTATTATGTGATAGTTAACTAGTTTAGATAAAAGGATTTAGATTATAAGAATTCCAGGGGAGTACAAAATAGACAGAGATAACGTTAAAGCCAACTGTAGCTAATCAAGTAGATGTTCTTGTTATTGAATCATTGCTACTGAAATCCCTACTTGGGGCATCCTATTTCCGCATAAGATTATATTCATAAATCCCTTCTCATTCTTTAACTTTTAAACACTATAATTGTTGTGGCCTTTTATTGAAATAAAATGTAATCAAATTACTTAATTATTTTACTGAGGTGCACGTTTTTTATGTGAAAAGCATCTGAATTGTAACTTGCACAGGCAGGTTCCATTCATACTGCAGTACTTACCTTTAGCCTTGCATCGTTAAAAATGGTGTTGCTCTGTTTTGCTTCTGCTATTTTGTTCTGCCTTCAAACAAGTCCCCCATATTCCTCTACAGATTGCATTAGCTCCAGAAATAGCAAACCCATTTTATAATTGATTAACTGAACTTGGGCCAATTAATTCCCAGATTTGTTTAACTCAAGGTTGGCTGGAAAAATCAGTGACCCGATTTGCAGACCATTGAGCAAATGGTCCCCCAATATTCAAAGCAAAACAAGAACTCTCTTCTCATATGTTGTATAACCCACAAGCACTTAGACCCACCATTTTGTATGTACTTAGAGACTGAAGTAGACACCAAATACTCAGTGGTGAAATTGTATGTCTAAGAGGCACTGAGAAGGTTAAAATATGGAGTATCATTTATAATACTTTAGTCTGATTATTTCAGATTTTCTGTAAATAGCAGCTCAATGGCTGGTGACAGTAAATGAGCCAAAGAAAATCTGATGCCTGTTCTTCTAGTAAAGATGATTTAAAAAGAGCAGCCTATATTAAGGTAAAAGGAAGAGGAGTAAGTCAACAATAAACAAAGCTGGAAGCAAGACTCATTTTTTATGGATACATTAGAAGGAAAAGTGAAAGTAAAGTTTGAGACTATTTCTTAACAGGGAAAGAAAGCAAGTGCTGTACTGTGATAGGGAGGTTAACATGCCCTCCTAATGTCAGGCCTCATCAAAACACTAGCTGTGACCAAATGCTTAGACCTGTAAAAGATGAAGTCTATTTCTGTAAATTGTGTGTCCGTGGGGGTTTATTAAATGACACTAGAAGACTCTCAGGCAACTGGACAGAACAATTCCTCAGCCACCTGCAGTCACCTTGAGAACACGTGCAGCAAGTGCAGGGATGGAGCCATAAACACTGTAGTTACAGAGGAAAAAACAAAGCACTTACTTTTTAAATTGGGGACCTAAGAAAAAACTGTTAATGCCCATAGGAAAACTGGAAAATAATTAAAAGAATCAGTCCCTAAATACACAGAAAAAAATGAGGTGATAAGAAAGAGCAATATGGGGTTGTAAGGGATGATGACAAAATGGAAGGCATTGCAGTCACATTGGAGACAGGATTAGACTTCAAATTGATCTGCATAAATCAGAGAAATGATCAGAACTGTTAGGAGGGCTTTCAGTAAAGTGCACAATCCCATTTTAAAGAAGTATCAATGCATATAAACGAGATGTTTAACCATGGGCTCAGTAGCATTTCTGCAGAAGAGGATTTGAGGATTGCAGTGGATAGCCAAAGTTTTTTTTTTTTTTTTTTTTTAAGGAAAGAGAAGAATGACAGGGGGAATTAGAATGAGTTCACCATTATTTAAGGGGCTGCTGCCAAAGGGAAGAGAATAAGCTGTCTTTCATCTCTATTGTGGATAGAGTAGTAATAATAACGTACATTAAAGTAAGGAAGAAATACCAAGAAATAAGCCTGACATCATGGACCATTTTCTAATCATAAAGTTAGCGAAGCAGTGACAAGGTGTTCAAGGGAGATAGTGTCATTTCCCTCCAGCTGGAGCTTTGACAGGTGGGTCAGACCTGCCTGCCAGAAACCCACTGCTCCTGGCTGGGGGCTGTCTCTGGGACCACCTGGCGCAGGGGCAGGGCAGGGGGCAGGCAGCCCGCCGGGGGCCGGGAGGTGCTGGTGGGAGGGTGGTGAGGCTGGCATCCATGCGGCTGCCAGACAGCGAGCTGAGGTCTTGCTTCAGAAAGTTTGGATCCAGTTCCACCAAGCAGAGCCACCAAACTGATCTTTGCTGCGTGTGATGGGATGGTGATGAGCTGGCCAGAAGTTTGTGGTTTCCACGGTGTATCCGCTCTGCAGAGCCCCGTTTGATTTTCCTGGAACAGTCTATTCCAAAAGATAGAAAACATGCTCCGTTTCCTCAAGGGGAATGTTAAAATTTCTCAAATCTCATATAAAATGATTAAAGTTAATTCTGTACCTTGCAGGTTCAGGGCCTTTAAAATAAACCAAATGGGTACTTGGCAGAATGTGGTCCAATGAATCTGTAAGAAGGCAGAGTGGCAAGTAATGTGACATCTGCTGTTGGCATTAGTTAAGTGCAGACACTGCCTTTTTTAGATCTCCTAACCTTGTCTGAAGCAATAATTTTTAATTCGGACAAAACACTGGAATGAGAAAATCATCCTGAATTTAAATGTTTCCATCTGTGATTCAATAAAGCAGCCACACTACCAGCAGAGCCTTGCCAAGATGCTAGATTATCTTTTCCTACTGACAATTAACATTTGAACCAGCCACTAAAACAATCAGAAGATTGACTCATATTAATAAAGATCAAATAAATAAAGCAAAAGGCACTAAACATTAAAATTCTTTGTAGCCTGTCATGGATCTTTAGTATGTATCTTGCTGTCATTAGGACAATACAAGCTTCCATATTTTGGGTAACTGTACATGAACAGGTTAATACAATAAGTTTTTAAGTGGGATGTTCATTTCTGCAGATCATGTCATTTACTAAAATAAAAGTCCTCTCCAAACACGCGTTTTGGACTCTGTACATTTCTGAGGATCAGGAGCTGGCATCGACCTACCAATACTGAAATTCTTCTCCCTGTAGATGCAGGCAGTCCGAGGGCAGACTCAGGAGGCTGCCATTGCTTGGCTCTGACACTGGCTGCTGTATAGGCATTAGCCAAATGTCCTAGCCTGGCGGGTTTACTAGTAAATGAGGATATTTGTCCTGATTTGCCTGACGATTATTGGCCAAATATTCATGTTGTTGAGTCAGCTCAGTCTCCTGTTGAGCTAAATGGGAATTTTGCCTGAAATAGAACTGAGAAGCTGGCACCTAGCAGGGTGAGAGGGATAAATCACACCCTAAGTAAGAACCTCAGGATTTTACCCTGAGGCCCAAATGGCCTTGACTTTGAATTCATGAAAACTGCTGAAGACAAGCCTTTGACGGCGCTTGCTGCCAAAAGGCCTGAAACAGCTCAGTCACTTGCCTGACTTCTCTTAGCATTGTTCTCCAGACTGGAGCAAACACGGCCAGGTAAAGAGCACCTTTGGCAGAGCCTGCTTCAGAGCGTGAGGGCAGCTTCACGTCACTGCATTGGTGCTGGGCACTTGGAGGGACAGGCTCACCGGAGGCGGGGGCATCTTTCTGATGGGAGCACGCAATGCTGCTTGCTTTTGGCTACAGCTGCTGCATGAAAGCGGGTGCAAATTCCATGACTGAACAGCAAATAGGCCTGGTGGATCAGTAGATAATGTTGGTATCCAAGAGGATTATTTCTCTGCCAGCAACAGAAAAGCAAGAATATTGGGAAAAACATAATAGAAATGTATATGGTAAGAGCATTGCAATTCCAAGAATGATGTGGTGGAGCTTAGTGTGTAAAGAAAAAGAGCAACGCCCTTCTTCCTAGAGACGTGTAATGGCAGTACAATTTTTGAAAAAGGCCTATTCCAGGACTAGTGTCTAATTTTAGACAATCTTCCACTTTACCATTCCTGATGAGGAGCAGAGAATCCCTGTTTTTTAATGTCAGTACTTCCTGCAATAAAGCAAAAATAATAGGAGGGAGAAAAAACAACCCTTATGAGCACAATGCCTGCAGTTCTCAAAGCAGGGACTGCTGTTTGGCTAATGGCCTGCTGGCTTTGGTTGGGAAAGCACAAAGCTGGCAAGTGTGGCTGACAGACTTTCCAATTATAAAATCTCCTCCCACTTTCAAGCTGTGTCCCGGAGAACTGGCCTGGGAATCCACCCCTGGAGAGCAACCTCATTATGTTTTGCTGGGATAAAGATGACCAAATGCAGCAGGCCCTGGAAAAGCTGCATACAGCTCCTTAGGTCAGTCCTCACCTACAGGACAGGATGAGGAGCTTCCCTGTCTTGCAGGATGCTCAAGGATAATCACAGTAAACAACTGAGGTCCTCACATCTTGAAATATTAGTTTGTAACTCCTAAAGTAATAATAAAAAATATTTTAAAACACATATTTTTTCCCATAGGTTGTGTAAATCAATTGTTTTAGTTCTGAGAGGTGCTGTTTAACCGAATTAAGAAATGTATCAATGGGAGGATGCAACATCTTACACGGAACAAAGGTGCCCACAAGAGTGCTACAAGCAACGTGGGCCACGCGGGGAGGAGCCTGCCTGCATCTCCCAGCAGCTGGGAGGGCAGTGAATTATCCAGTGAAAAACAATTTCTCATGCTTTTGGACTGCATAAAGAAAATGAACAAACTTCTTGGTAATGTGAAGAGAAAACCTGGTCAGAAAAATCAGAGCTGTATAGAAAGGAAGGGATGTACCAAAGCTTTCCCACTGCCAGGGGGGCTTCCTGGCACGCACAGCACCTCCGCTCATTTGACAGGCTGTGACTGAAGCAAGGACCTTGCCCATTACGTGCAGCAGAAATCCAACCAGACATCAGCGGTTTGGCTACCTGGGGGTGCAATTGCTGCTGATGTCATGGGAGGCAAAGAAGGAGGGCGAGCGGAGGAGGAAGCCTTCCTGGTGCTGAGCTGTGCCAGCCCCAAGGCCTGCCTTACAGCACACCAGCGATGCTGCCTGTGGTGTCGCACATCAGATATGCTGCAGGCCCACCCAGTGGAGATGCGGGAAACAGCAAGGCCCAGTTATTCCACTTTGTTGTTGTTAAAATTGCAGCATGCAAACACTTGTCCAGGTAAATCAACTTGCATAACAGAAAGATGTTCTCTCTTCTGCAAACCTGCTCCTGTGGCCTAACACACGACAGTACCACAAACTGCTGGCTGCTCTTTCAGCTCCTGTGGTTCCTAAAGCACGTTCACAAACTTAACAGCAGCTTTGGGAGGAAGCAGCACACCATCAGTGCATGACCGCCCATGGCTGCCGCCCCAGCCCGACCCTCGCCCCCCGAAGCACGGCGCCCCACTGCGCCCACCGCTCCCTGGGGGACAGGGGGTCCCAGGGCCCTCGCACACAAATCGTGCACCGAAGACGTCCCCGTGCCGATACCTGGAGACCAGTGTAAGAGCACTCCAGCTTCTCATTACAAGCCCGAAGAGATGTTCTTTGCAGTTACCATTCAACTTCGTGGAAATGAGGTGACCATTTCAGAGAAGTCAGCACGGGAGTTGCACAAAGCCGCGCCAGGGGAAGCTCTGACTACACGTAAGGAAAAATTTCTTTACCATAAGAGTGGTCAAATGCTGGAACAGGCTTCCTAGAGAGGTGCCTGATGCCCACACCTGTCAGTGTTTGAGAGGTTTGGACAATGCCCTCAATAACGAGCTTTAACGACTTATGATTTGTTGATGCTTACAGAAATTTTGCTTATTGAAACTGAACGGCAGGCAGCAGTTGCCTCATAGCAAAACAAATGACCTGAAGCACACAGGTACTGTCAAAACTTTGCTTTTGAATGGACAAACTGGGAAAACCGACTTTTAATGTAACTTTGTACAATAGGAAGTAATTTGAAGAGTGGGTGTGATACAGCAATTAGCTTTAAAAAAGCAATGCCAGCAATCATGTATGAATGCTTTAAGCCGAGCCGCGTAACAATGTCAAGAGACAATGCAGTGTGAAGCAGGTAGCATTAACACTTCACCAGGAAACTAGATGAGAATACTGATGTTAACAGACAGTGGGGGAGAATTCAGATTTATGAAAGTAGGAAAAAAAAAGTCTAAATCTAACTAAAGGCAAACGTGGGAGTGAAGAATTACAGCACATAATCTTCTCATTCCATGTGACAGTAAGATTAAATAGTTTGAAACGTAACTAAAATTGAAGCAAGTTCTAGGACAAAACAGAATTATAGTAGGCTGTAGTAGGAAATCAAAAGAATTGATTTTGGAAAGGCAATAAACAGTGTCAATGGAATCACATTAAATAACCTACCAGAATCTGGGGATATTTAAGACTACCAGTTTAGATACATTATGTTTTTGTGAAGCCCTCTATGAATTAAAGCCTTTGACCTTCCACTCCCATTCACTCCAGCTCCCAGGAGCCCAGGTGGAAATTCATGGCTGAATCCACCACAATGTGGTCTGAAGAACACAAACTGCTGCTGAAACTATCTGGTCAAACCCCACTGCTCAAGCAGAACATGTGGCATCCTCCACTGTCAGAGTTAGAACTTTGTGACAATGTATATACAGAAATAAGTTTTGATATGGTCTTTCCAAACTCAGTAGTTGTATAATTATTGCTACACTGAGACGGGTGGATTTTAACATTTTCCCTTTGCACTTAACTTCTAGGATGATTACTTACATGTTAAATTGTTATAAATAACTTCTGTCACCAGGGTATGAGAAATCTACAAAATCAGTGCAAGCTTTAAGAAATGAACCACATTCATACATGCAAGGTAAGCTTAATTAGCCAACAACAAAAAACAATATTTGAGTATTTAGAACCTGCCACATTCAAGGAAGTATGCCAGTTTTTATACTTCCTACAAGCATTCTGTATTTAATTAGGTCTCATTAGTAAAGGCAATCACTGTATCTTATTTGCAGAAACACAGGGTATCATGCTCCATCAGCAGATAATGTTCTTCATTGAAAAGAGAATTTCGAGCACCAGGCCTGCTAATCCAAAGACAATCGGAACTAAAACATGCAGAATAAAACATTCCGGTAAATAAACTCAACTGTTTTATTTAGGATGATAACTTGTAATAAGGTATCAAAGTATAAAATTATCTGGGCTCTTGAATCCAATTCTGGAAGGAAATTGAATTTTTTGTGAGTATTAAAATTCATCACAACAGCCAGATACAGTTCATAAGTCAAAACAGTTTTCTGCATCAGTGTTTGGTTCTTAATGCTTTCACTCATTCAGCACTTCCCACAGCTCCCAGGAACACAACAAAGTTAGCTCCAGCCAAAGGAGGGGACCTCGTCAGTAACTTCTAGTGAGAGTAGTAAGATTTTTTTTTTTGAGAATGAGAAGAACAAAGGGAAGAGTGAACAATAACATGCACTGTTCCGTGAAATCATTCACTCGTGGTTGTTTCCCATGGAGCTTACCTTTGATGTAGGACCCCTTCACAGACTGAGTCTTACCAGGTGTTAACACATTTGACCAGTGATTCAACTCCAGAAATCTATGAATAGATCATTCCACAGACCTGACAGATGAGCACCAGACTAACACCTTCAGTAAATTCAGTGAAATTAACCCCCTTGGATTAAATTGCTGGAAAAATGGTAGTTATAATCTAGCACTTTGATAGAGCTTCTTCATTTCCAAGGGGGAAAAAAAGGCCAATCTTCCCTTTCCGAGTTTAAATGTTTTCTTATTTTTGAGAATTAGCAAATGCTTGTGAAGACCAAGCATTTTTGCTTTCCTACTTCCTACACTTGTAAGACTTCTTGTAAGCATCTAGTATCACAAACTAGATTGTATTTGTAATGTAAAATTAAGTATGTATGGCTGAAGCAAATATCAAATCCACTAACTGAGTACACTTTTAAATATGATTTTGCTTCCATATGAAAGTTCATACTTTATTAACTGAAGTCCATTCAAAAGTAAAGATCGGAAAAATCAAACACCATTCTCAAAATTTAAGGAAAATTTAATCAATATACCTTACTTTTACAGTAACTACAATACTGACAAGCATAACAGTTTCAAAATGGTGTTTTTCTTGGAAGTACTGCAAAAGAGATTACTCTTTGTCTACTAATATGTGCACCATTAGGGGAAAATCCTCTAATCTTCAGGAATTCAACATATAGCTACTTAGACATCCAAATGTCTTCACATTTCAAATGTGACAGAATTGCAGATCCTTTTAGTTTTTAAAGCACGTTTCCTAATTCATAATTTCAGTATCTTAAATCTTGAAATACCATCACATCAAATGAACAAGTAAATGAGACCAAACAGCTTAAGTGTGTGTTTGTTAAAATACAGAAATAATCGTTTGTGTTCTTCTGTGCATTTTCCTTTTGGCAAGCGGGGAGAGGAAATGGGTTATTACTGCAGATTTATTCAAAGAGAATTTCCAAATCCACATCATCTGTGGTTGTGTTAACTTCTACTGATGATCTTTCAATCTGTAACTGCATCCCTCCTCCCTCCCTCCCCTGAAAAAAAAAAAACAACCCTCCCTCCTACCCCCCCACCAGCTCAAATAAACAACTAAAAGTTACTTTTCTAAAGATATAGGAATGGGAAAGAAATTACATTAACTTGATAAGCATGAACACTTATTAAAGCTATAGACACCTCAGGTCAATTGAGAACAGTATTCAAAGTCCTAAAAAAGTGAACACAAGACATTTGTTCCAGATGATTTAAAACTGGTCTAAGTTTTGTGATAGCAACACTATACAGGTGTTTGCAGCCGTGTCTGGTCCAACTACATATTCCAAGTTGACGTCTTCATTTTGGCCCACTGGAGTCCAACAATTTGGACAGTCTCTTCAAAACACAGAAATGAGAGCAAAGACTCCATACAATAAAGCACAGGGGTATGCTACTAGAAGTTGCTGTCCTTCCATTGCTAAGGCAGAAATGAAGATTTTGGAAGCAGAAAAGCTGCACCACCCGATGATTCCAGCCGTGAGAATAATTCCCATCACTCCCCTGTAAAGATAAAACCAGCAAAGATTTCAGAATCATATTATTCAATTATTACAACATAAAAAAGCACCTTTGTACATATGAAACTTAGGTATTAAATAAAGAAACTATATCATGTTGTTCCTTGCTGCTTTTCAGTTCTAATTTCATACAGTTACGAAGAATCACATGGATTTTCTTTGTTCTGCATTGTTTTGTATCTTAACTTACAAGCTACCTTTTGACTTTGCAGGTAATAGTATTTATTGGATTCAATGCTGAGAACAAACTTGACACTGAAAGATTCCACGTATTTAAAAGCTGTTGATTGACTTAAAGAAAAGCAGCATTCACACCTTTTTTCCAGTAAGAAAGTTGAGATTTGTATTATATACTTACTACAAACTCCTGTCATATTGAAATTATAAGCACGTTCCTCACTATGAAATTTTCTTGTAATAACTTTATCTCACAGTAGAGGAATCTATAATCAAGTTATAGTTTTTGTACTTACTGCAATGAAAATACAATTGCGAAAGTGGAAAGTAGGATCATAGGAAGAAGACAGTATCCAAGGACACTGGCAACGCAGCCGAATGAGACGCCTGTCATGCTCATTAAGTTCAGGAGACAAAACATGCCTAAGCATCCGATTGCACTTATTCCATACACATAACCAAACTGAATTTTACCAGCCTGAAAGTTAAGCAGAAGAGTATGTATTCATTACCAGAACAAGCAACACCTCCCACAAACAAAGGAAGAAGAATTCATATTTACAGAATATCTCCATCTTCTCCATCGTCCCTCCAACCACCAACTCCTAAATTCAAATTCAACGTGCAGTGTTTTCCCACACCCTGAATTCCAGGACACTGTACGTTTCAGACACCCACGAGGCTCGTCTATCCAAAGTTTACAAATTTCAATAAATAGATTTTAATCAAACTGGTATTTGCTGATCTGAGCTACAAGTCTATGAGTTCCCCAGGGGTTATAGAATCATATCACAGAACCACCAAATATCCTGAGTTGGAAAAAAGTTTGGAACTTCTCTGCAAATCTAGAGCTAAAATGCCTTGCGGTAAACTCCATAGTGTTGTAAACAATGTCAAGTATAAATAAAAAGTAATTAAAGCAGAAGATAACAGACAACTCAAAAATACAATGCATGATTCTGAAAGTAATACACCTCAATCTCTTTAAAAAAAGCAGTTAAAAATCTGAGAACGTGAGTCACACACCCGTTTCTGTGAAAAAGGGAACCGCATTCCTCCAAAGTAGACTATGAAAAGAAACAGGAATTCCAATGAAATAAATGGCATGCAAAAAAAATACAAACTCCAAAGCTTTGACTTAAAATCCACAGAAGAAGAAGGACAGCAAACTCGCTAACCTCAGCGAGCGCTGCATGAAGCCCCAGCTCCTCTCTCACCGAGCTACAAACTCCTGGTCACAATGGGATTTCCGTGGCCTCTATGCTAAGGAGTCAGTTCCAATAAACCTATGAGTAGCTTGGCTTTTTCCTCCAGTGTCTCCAGGCGTATCAAAGCACAAATAATTATATTTGGCAATCAGTGTCTTACCAGTAATAGCGTGGCTCCAAAAGCTAAGCAGAAGACCATTGGTCCGGCCAAATCAGTCTCGTTCATGATGCTGCCATCTGCTACTTTTAAGGGGTGCAGCACTGTTAGTGTCTTCTGCCAGATGTGGTCGAAATTGATCCCCAATTCTGCAAGTTACATGAAACAAACGATGCATATTTATATATATTTTTTCTTGCCCATTTGCTTCACTGGCAAGTTTTCCCTGCCCCTACACTCCTAAATCTCCTCCAGGAGCTATCCTACAGGGACTGGAGAATTGCGTCATGCCCTCTGTCCTCAAGCTGTTGAGCGTGCTGCTTCCAGATTCCACGTCTCAATCGTTCTGCAGTGACAGGCTGGTTTCTAAGAACCAGATAAGGCCTAAGAACAGTGTTCTGCGCCAGACCAAAGTTCATTTAGCCCAGCACACTGTCTCTTTAAGTGGCCAAAAGGAGATATGCATGGAGGAGTAGCAGAACAAAACATGCAGATTCCCCAAACGCTTCCCAAGTCTGCGGTGACTGGTGGCTCAAGGATTTCAAATTCAAAGTAGTTTCTCTGCACTTGGTTATCCTCAGTGGATTTCTCTTTCACAAACCTCCTATCCTGCTACTGAATCCACTGAGAAAAAACGCAACCATCCCTTTTAACACTTGACACATTTTACAGCTTCTTGCAGCTAGACAGGATTTCAAGGCTCCATCTATCCAACCTGACCACAGCAAACACCTATTTGCCCACCCCAGGGCCTGGGAAGCATCTACGTAAACAAATTAATTTTGTGACTAGTATAAACAAGCACAGCTGGGTGGAAAGAAAATACGAATACCTGCCTCTCTGACCAGCAACAGCGAGGGCTTCTTCAGTTGCTTGGTACTGAACAATGATGTATGTGAGCTGGCAACTCAACCACAGGCACTAACTACCTAACCGTTCTGGCATGTGGCACACTCTTTATTCTGCACAGGAATTTCTGCAGCGTACAGCACTCCTCTTTCGCCATGCAAGATTTCAGCTCTAACCACAGAATCAACTGCAACTAACAGCATCAATTTATTTTCACAAAAAAATACTTACAATTTGCAACAAGTATTATTTGCAACAACAAAATTATTACGTGTTTTAAGCGTTGTATGAAGTCGCGCTATTCATTTCATTATTATGCCTTCCACTGAACAGATGGTATGAAGTAATAAAGCATAATGCTAAAACTGTGTCCAAAAGTTCACACAAGATCATGCAAATCACATACTGAAGTACAGGTAAATAACAAAAAACTAATCCGAATTTCAAGTCAATTGTGTACCTCCAGAAATAGGAGAATACACACCCTACTACTCAACTTATCCCCAAGCTGGGAAGAGTTTTGGATTTCAGCCACGAAGCTCAAATCGTACCTTCTAATAGAGGAGGCTCATCCTCAAAGTTACTTCCATAAAAAGACTGTGCTGAAGTTGGAGTATACGTCTGTGTCGGCTGGTAGATCTGCCCCGTGTACGGCTGCTGCTGCATCATCTCTGGAGGGACGAATCCACTTTGCTGAGAGTACTCGTAGCCTCCATACTGCCTATAAAGAACAACAGCACGTTACGGACGGACAGAGAATTTCATTTTAAACACCTCCCTGCACAAATCAAAGCTTTTCTCCAGCAAACAAACCACGGCAAACAGATGTGTCTTCCCTCCTCTTTTCAACAGTCACGTTCAATGCTCCCCTACTCAAATTCAGGCCTTTCAGGCACTTAGCCACAATCGTCTGCTCAATCCATTAATAACAACACTGATGAGCTAAAGACCACGTACTGCTACAAGCTAAACACAACTGTTGTTATATGTGCTTCTGTATTGCTTTTTGCTCTAAAGTCAGAAGCCTGCACAAATGAGCATTATCCACTGACTGAATTACCACTACAACTCACAGACACGTAAAAGAGTAGGAAAAACTTAAGCTGCAAACCAACACAGTTGTCCCTTAATTACTGACAACTCTCTTGATGCCAGCATTAGTTTACAATTGAGAACGTTTACTTGCAAACTCAGTGTTAGAGAACAAAGCAGCTCGTACTATCACCTCCACTGCCCTCCGTATTTAAAAAATCAGCCTAGGGAAAAACCAAACCAAACCAAACCATACTTTCCTCTTCACTTACACACCACGAGCATCAGGTCGCGTTATGACACATAAAAAGGAATTCTCATGTGGATTCTAAACACAGTGACATCTACCTAGAGGACATGATGCTGAGGGCACGGGGGGAGCAATTCTTCAGTTTCTATTTGACACGTTCTCAGACAATTGCTAACAGGTTTATACTGTCTTTGCAATACTACTATAGATTTCACGCGTATCAAAATGTTTGTGGCTATAGACATCTTAAAACAAAGTAAGCCTCATCAGAGCTATCTTCGTAAACAAAGTCCTAAATTATTCTTGCCACCAACGGTCTCAGAGTCTGACTACAAAGGCTTCAATAAATGTCTCCAACTAATTGAGAACTACGGAAACATGAACATAAAGAAGGAAAACCCAGAACTCACTCTCCCTTCTCTTCTTGTGCCAGTACAGTCCAGGCCCATCGCAGCCCAGTAGCAAACGGGATGCAGACATGCACCACCCTGTCCACCTATCACAGCGATCAAACTCAGGTCATGTACCCAACAAAAATCCTCAGCCTGGGACTACAGATCTACAGAGGACTCACAAGAGTCCCTGTGACCTAGAAAAGTCTGCCACAGTTATCTGCTAAAGCCTAGAAAACACCACGGACGTTGCAGGCTCACTTATTTGACACTGTGACTAATTTTAATTCCCTGAGTAACTGCATACGTCTTTAGGGAACAGTGATAGGGGCCTTCCAAAGGATTATTTGTATTACTAAAATTTCTCACGTGACACCTTGAGAGTCCTGCCTTTACCTTAAAACACAGACCACGAGATATTTAATGTGGAACTGCTGCCCACCCCCACTCACAGGACATAAGCTACGCAGCCGCCTGCCGGGCCGGCCCTGTGCCGAAGGCGCCGAGCTCCTGAGGGCTCGGGCAGAGGGGCGGCCTGAGGCCGGGGTTACCTGCCGTAGGGCCGGCCGCCGCCGCCGCCGCCGTAGTCGTAGTGCTGGGCCTGCTCGTCGATGCTGTAGCCGGTCTGGAAGAAGTCCGTGGTGAAGCTGTCAAAGCCGGACATCTCCCGCACCCTGCCTGCGGGGAACACCGGGAGAGTGGGTGCGCGGCCCCCCAGACCTCCCCCAAGCCCCCCGGTCCCTCCCCGGTCCCCCCGCCCGCACCCACCGCGGCCCGGCCCGGCCCGGCCCGGCCCCCCCGGCGCGGCGCTGCGACGTGTCACCCTGCCGCCCGCCGCTTCCGGGGCCGCCGCGCATGCGTACGGGGCGCGCAACGGGGCTCCCCCAGCGAGCATGCGCTGCCCGCCCCGCGCGCTGCCTGCGTGGCACCACCAAGGGGGCGAGGCCCGGCGGGGGGGGCCCGGTGCGCGCGACCTGAGGCCTCAGCCGGAGCCTGCCAGCGAGCGGCCTCGCGCTTCTCCTTCTCTGCAGTGTTATTTACCTGTTAATCACCGAAATAAACGATGCTTTGAGATCTTGGAGGGTTTCTTCTCTTGCTTAAGGCCACGAGTGGCGTTGCCCGCGGGCTCAGTCTCCCCCTGCGATCCCCGCAGGGCTCCCAGGGGGCAGGCAGGGCAGGAGGGCTGGCTGGCGGTGCGATGGCGTGGCGGGGTGACGAGGAGCTGCGGTCACTCAGTGGCCTTCATCCCCCTCACATCACCACATTAAATAAAACGAACATTTTCCTGAGGGTTGATAAAATGTGTGCAGGAGCTATGGGTCTGCTGGTCCTCGTTAAAGACAGCTGTTAGCCTGCGCCTTACAAATAGCTGCAGGAGCAGGAATTGCATGGAGCTGAGGAAAAAAAAAAAAACGACTGGGACAGCCTAGGATGGCTGTGAAATACCCTGGCCTAGGGGAGGCCTGAGGACAACATCTGCAGATGTTGTTACGTGACAAACAGGAGCGAGGTGGATCCATCCCTGGGGGGACACGAGGGGCTAGCGGAAGCCGGACACTCCATTTATCCTTCTAGTTCCATTGTTTTGCTCCTTTTTTTTTTTTTTTTTTTTTTTTTTTTTTTTTTTTTTCACTGAGGCCCAGGGGAAAAGCTGCCCTCTGACTGCTAATTAGAATTTGTTTTTATTAACTACCTCAGGTACTTGTGCAGAGTGCAGGAAGAAGCGAGCGTGCTTGTTGTGGGCAGAGCCGGGGAAAACCCAGCTGAGGCAGTTTAGCTGAAACTTCAGAATGAGCTGAATCATAATTGCCACTTTATTGTTGTTGTCGAATAGGTACACACTAATGAGATTCAGAAATGTTTAGTTGTGCATGCATAAACAGTTGCAGTCTCATGCGTGATGTAGCTGAACTTCTTACGTGCATGCTAGAACCGAATGCTTGCCACTCAGGCACACGAGCTGCTGCAAATGTAAGACTGTTTTTGAAGTATTTATTTATTTATTTATTATTATTTATTTTTTAATTCACTGTGGCTTAGGACACAATTAGTTATTTTGTTACAAGCTCTCATGGATATAATCTTCTACTGAGATTACTGTATTTGAATAATAGTCCTGTTAAAAGCCTCTCCTGCAGAATGGACCTTGTGGTGCAGGATATCCAGCATCTCCTGGGAACAGCCTTCCAGAAAATATGCATGTTTGTAGAACTGGATGAAATAACAATGTAGGAATTATAGTCACAGATAACACAGAGATCAGTACCTACGGTATAAGTTGCTTCCTGCAGATTTATCGTTTAGGTAAATTAGTGTTTGAAGGCTGAGGAGATCCATGCTTTCATGGAAGACCTGTAGAGTGTGCAGGATACATCTGATGTTGATGGCTTAGTGCCGCTTTGATGAGCTGTGTGACTTAGTTGCAGTTCACTAGACAGTGAAATTAGACCCAAATTCCAGGCAGTGGGCTGTTTAATTGTGATTTGATGGTGAAATGCTCTTTGGCTAGAAATCTGTTTTGGATTTGCTTAGATTATTAGAATTTGCTCACAGCTTAGGCTTGAGCTTTCATTAATTAACTCTCTGTTTGTACTGGGCTTCTTAACATGACTTTAGGGTATCAGTTGTCTGCTTCAGCTTTGTGGGACACATTCACATTTGCCTGTAGCATCGTGTTGTCTGGTACAGGGCTGTGGGTCCAAGGAAAGCACTGTCTTGCAGCTGCACAGCTATTGTCTTCTGGCATGGCTTGGAAAGTGTATCATGCTAGCCAGCGCTAATGGGAACAGGGGGAAGTTCATCCTTTTTATACCTTCTCCCCAGTATGTTCTTTCTGGATCTACATCAGAAACCCCTTCTTTTTCTGGTGAAAATGATTTTACAAGGGCTTGTATGAAAATGAAGACTCTAAACAGCTGTGGAAATGCATCAGTTTCTGCCAGTATATGCCTGACAATTCTTACTAGAGCGAGATCCCACAAAACATCTCTGCAGCTTGCCTGCAAGCAGCAGATCTCACCCTGCCCAGTGGCGCAGCCTCGTTGCCTGATAAGGCACCAAACACAGCCCCTTTCCTGAGGTTACATGGACAGGGAGCAGATGCCTGGTTTTTGAGACACGTTGAAATGGGAAGATGG
Source organism: Nettapus auritus (assembly GCA_011076525.1). Lineage (NCBI taxonomy): Eukaryota > Metazoa > Chordata > Aves > Anseriformes > Anatidae > Nettapus > Nettapus auritus. The sequence goes on from CM021777.1 coordinate 18,510,576, forward strand.
GAAGTACAAAAATATTCAGATTAGTGCATGGGTTACACGGTGGCAATATCAAAATAATGCTACCAGAGTTTGTATTGGCTGCACTATAAAAGCACACTATATTCGCACTAGTGTAAGTAGCAGGATAATCTGAACCAGACTGAAGAGAAAACTATTATCAAAGTACTTTGGTAATATGGGACGGAGGGAAAAAGGAAGAAGTCTGCTGAAGAAAGCTTTGCTGTGGCAAAACTTTTAAGAGAGAAAGGAAGTCCCTTAGCAAAGGGTGACTGAAAATAACATTTTTTCTTTGAGTTTAACGAGGTTGCTGGTGTGAGTGCATATGAGGTCTCTGTCTGCTTATATGTGCTGGGTGTATTGAAGTGTCCGACACTCACGGGATTGTTTGTGTAGCAGATTGCTTTGTTGAACATCGTCCATGAAATTCTACAGGATTTTTCAGCATTCGATATATCAATTCCTGGTCAAAATGTTACCTGATGTACAATGACTGCTACACAAATCAGGAGAATGTGATTCCTCCTCACTGTCAGTGTTTGAAAATCTAGCACCTTACACAATGAATTTGTTTTGGATTTGGGGTGTGATGAGAGGAGCACACAGTTTTCTTTGCAGGAGCTGTACCCACATTCTGTATGTTACATGACGGGGAAAAAATAATGTCTCATGTTTCCTGCTTGAATTATCGGCCTTACCCAACGCCTGTGCTTACATGCTGAGTGGCTGTGAAAGCTATTCTTCCTCTTCGCCTTTTTTGATGAAAATACATTATGCACTTGAGTGATGAATAAAAGATCAAGGGCAAAACTGTATAATGCTCTACTATGTGCTTCGTAATAAACCTTGCTTTATGGCACTCACTTCTGCTAGCAGATCCTTTTCTTGGGGAGATCCTGCCATTTAGAGTTTCTTTATGCCTTTTCTCCAAAGTGAAATATTTGTTAGGTTGTCTCATTCACACCTACTGCGAAATTTCAGTGGATGAGATTTTCACTGTATGTAATTCACACTGCTGGATCAGTGGACAATGTGTTAATTTATCTCAGTATCATACTTTTTCTTGCCTGGCTCTGTTCTTGGGAACTCAGTTTCCAGAGCTACCTGAGGGATGGGAAGACCGTTGTGGAACCCATGTCCCTTCACACTGCTCTGACAATAGGCCACAGCTGGGCCCAAAGCACCTGCTGGGGCCAGACCTTTTTTTTAATTATTATTATTTTTATTTTATTTTATTTTAGCTATTGTGTTTAAAAATCCCCCAGAGTGATGAAAGTTCCCATGTGGCTTTTTAGCTGAAGTCTTGTGTCCCAAATCCAACTTAGATATATTTTTTCTTCCCAGAATTGCTCCCTCAATTTCTGTTACAAATCATTGCTACTTCTGTGAGCGCCTTGAAGTTCAGCGTGGTGTTTAAATGCTGATAAACAGCTCCTACATTTCTCGTTGTGCGTGGGCGGCTTGCCTCGTATTTATAGCTGTGTGTTCGCACCGCGCGCTGTGAGGTGATGTGTGTACGTACCATCGCTACTATAGGCTTAGCTGATTACTACCCTTTCTAACATCCATTGCTGCTTCTTTTAAGACACCTACCCTTTTCTAGCACCCACAGAGCTTGATGAAGTCAGTTGTCCCATGATTTTGTGAAAGCTCGGATGCTAACATAGCACTTTGTCATAAGGAGTGGCCTCCAACCTGTGAATGATGTCATGTCGTTGGTGTATCGGGTTTAAGCATAGCTCTGCTGTGACTTCTGGAACATACGCACTAAGCTTGGGCTAAATTTTTCCCTAGCTATATTGAAGGTTATGTAGGCATCTGTCAAAAGTGGGACATGCTTCATCCTCCTCCTTTTGATAGATGCCGATTTTCTTTTCCATCAGAGAACTGTAGCTGCACTTAAATGAGCTGCTTTAGTTTTGCAGCTGAAGAGGTGAGGTCCTTACTCTGGTCCTGACACATATTTTCATGTAGGTCACCGGTGCATTTGGCCCAGATTTTCAAGTTTCGCTCTCGTCAGGCAGCATTTTGATGGATTTGGCCAGTGGCTTGTGTTTAGCAAGGGAGCACTTTGTGATGCTTCTACTGGTGAAGTCACTGCATCAAAGGAAATGATATTATGTTGTAGTACAGTACAATGACTGGAGCATCCTGTGTAAAGAAACAAAAGTAGGAGTTTAATTTCGTTCGTTTATTGTTTGAAAGGTGCAGAAGCAGATCCATTTCTAAAGCTGCTGTGATTAAAATTCTACGGTTTCTGTTCTTTTCAAAGGGAAATTCTGATTATAATTTTTCCAAAAGACTTAGAGCTTAAATACCTCTGTGTTCACTAATCACCCGGTATCCATGTCAGAATCCTTCACACCTTATCCTCACACCATTGCCGCAGTGCCTGCACATCAGACTTGCTGTGTAGTTCCCACTTCTGCCTGGGGACCTCTGCCAGCCGCCTGTGGCTGGGACCGCTGTGTGCTCACAGGTGTCTCTGGTGCTTGTCTGAACAAGGTCAATTTTTACTGGGCACAGTGAATTGATTCTCCAAGCCCCCCCAACAGGACACCACTGGCTTTATGAAAATTGATTTAAATATTATTAAAGCATATTAACTAACATTAGTAACTAAAGTATTTGAAAAAGCTGATGCAATGCTCCTTGCTTTGAACCGGGGTAGCACTAATGAGCGTAAATCCCAAAGGAAGCTTCTTGTTTCATCTCCCTGGTCATGCAGTTGCTAAACCTGCGTGCCTTGACTATGCCAAACTCTTAAAAAAAGCGATGAGTACATCTAAGCCAACGTGTCCTCGCCTCACACCTTCACGTTTGCGTTCTAAGGACGAGAGCACTTCCCAACCGCTTCTTCAGCCGCCCTGCAGGAGCCGCGCGTGAAGATGCGCAGCGCTTTGTCTCGTCCTGAGCTACAGCGTGCAGCCTGTGGCGGCCCCACATGCTGCTGGTGTGAAAATTAGGAGTGAGATCCAGAGGTGAGGGACAGATCCTTGGCTCAGGAGCCTCACCGTTGCTTCTTAGTTAGTGAATTAATTGGGGTAAAAAGCAAGGGTTTGATTCAGGCTGGAATTGGAAAAATCTTTAAGTACACAAGTTGTGGTTTTCTCCCGTAGCCCCTAGAGCGGTACTTTTTACATTTAGCGTGTTGTGCTGTTGGTTTCTTCATGCTTCTGGCCCTGCTCTCAGAACCTGGCGGAGGTGTCGGAGCTGCAGTGAAGCTGGCGGGGCCGGCAACTTGTGCACGCAGCGATTCCGCTCCGAATCCTCCCTCGGGGTCTGTGCAAGGTTCGCACGGAAGGCTTGCCGTGTCCCCGCTCTCACCCCGAGCAGCCTCCCCGTGCCGGGGACGCTCCCGCTGCGGTACCGCGGGCTCGGTGCCGCGGGCAGCCGGGGGAAGCCGGGTCGGTACCCGCGGGGCCGGGGCTCGGCGGGCGCTCAGCCCGCAGCCAGCCGGGGCCCGGGGCGGCTGCCGCGAGGTGGCGGTGCCGGCACGGGCACGGGGGGCGCGGACCCGGCCCCTGCCCCTTGCGCCCCTGCCCCCGCCCCTCGGTGCCGCTCCCCGGCGGGGCAGAGCCGCGGCCCCGCCGGTCCCGGTCCCCCCCTGCCGCCCCCCGTTGGCCAGGCACGTGCGAGGGGCGGGGGGACACCGGGAGGGGACACGCCGGGGGGTACCGGAGGGGTGCCGGGGGGCGGCCGCGGGGAACTCGGCCGGTGCTCGGCGGCGGGGCGGGGCGGCCGGGGCGGGGCGGCCCCGGCGCTGTCCCCGGTGCTGGCGCGGTCCCGGCCCCGCTCCGCCGGGATGATGCAATCGGCAGCGCCCGCCGCCGACACGGCTCCAAGCCGCTGAGCGGAGCCGCGCCGAGCCGAGCCGGGCTGAGCTGGGCTGAGCGGAGCCGCACCGAGCCGGGCTGGGCTGAGCCGCACCGAGCTGAGCCGAGCCGGGCTGAGCCGCACCGAGCTGAGCCGCGCCGAGCTGCACCGTGCCGGGCTAAGCCGAGCCGAGCCGAGCAGCGGGAGCGGCAGCCAGCCCGGACCATACCGGACCGTACCGTACCGCACCGGACCGCACCAGACCGCACCGGACCGGGCCGTACCGGGCCGTACCGGGCAGCCCCGCGGCGCCCCGGCCATGTCCCCACCGCCCCCCGGCCCGGGGCCGCTGCCGCCGCGGGATCCGTCGGAGCCCGGCCGCCCGTAGCGCGGGGTTTCTGCAAGTCATCCGGCCCCGGCCCCGCTCCGAGGCCCCCGGTCGGATTTATTGGGGTTTGGTGCTTTTTGCTCCTTGCTTCTTGCTTCCCTCCCCGTCGTGCTGTGTGTGCCGGTTCCTGTCGTCACCTGCCGTGGTTAACTTTTCCGTGACTCGGTTTAACTCTTGAGATCTCCGTGGATGCTGCTAAGAGCACTCTTGCCTTTGCTGCCCCTTGCCGGGACCGGATTTGGTACTGAGCGGGCTCTGTGTGCCTGTGTGTGTGTTCTGAGTGTCCTGAGATGTTTCTTTCCTGCACAGAGCTGTGCGTTCCTTGTAACCGAGGTAAGAGCTGCCCTTCCCTTGCCTCAGCTGCATGTCTAAGTCAGATGCTCGTTTAAAGATGGACCGTGTGCTGTCTTTAAACCGTGGGGTCACACGGAGTCCTTCCCTTGGTTAGTACTTGTGAGAAGGAACGTAGAACTCGGCAAAAATAGATCTGTTTAGCAGGAAGCTAACTGCTTTCCAAAACCATCGGCTTCTCTCTGTTGCAATTTCTGGGATGCTTAAGAGAATAATTGGTGTCTTATTGTGTTTTCCCTTTTAACAGATCTGTGAAGGATCGTAGGCTTGGCTTGACCTTGATTTTGATGGCTTTTTGGGAAGATCTGATGATGTGATTGCATTTTGTGAAGTGATTGCTCTCCAGCCCCTATGGCTTAGGATACAAGCCACTCCTGCCACACAGTTACTCATGGACAATTCCCACTTTCTTTAGACAAACCTTTTTTTTCTTTCTTCTTTTTTCTTTTGTTTCCTCACTTTCACTCCATTCCTCCTTAACGTTGGGAGCCTTATTCTACACTTTGCTGTGATCGACCGTCCTGCTGCTCCTTGCTGCTGGTTTCTTTTTTAAGATACAATGGCTCTAAGTGGCAACTGCAGGACTTACCTTCCTGCGCGGGAGCAGGGCACCGGGCTGCACTCCTTCCCGGAGGTTGTGGAGCTAAACGTAGGTGGCCAGGTTTACTTCACTCGCCACTCCACCTTGGTTGGCACCCCTCACTCCCTGCTGTGGAAAATGTTCACCCCAAAAAGGGACACAGCCAATGATCTGGCTAAGGACTCCAAGGGAAGATTCTTCATCGACAGAGATGGCTTTCTTTTCCGCTACATTCTGGACTATCTCAGGGACAAGCAAGTGGTTCTGCCTGACCACTTCCCAGAGAAGGGAAGGCTCAAGAGGGAGGCTGAGTACTTCCAGCTCCCGGACCTGGTCAAACTGCTGACTCCCGATGACAGCAAGCAAAGCCCCGACGATTATTGCCACAGTGACTATGAAGAGGTCTCCCAAGGCAGTGACACGAGAATATGCCCACCCTCGTCGCTCTTACCGTCGGATCGGAAGTGGGGATTCATTACCATTGGGTACCGGGGGTCATGCACTATTGGCAGGGAGAGCCAAGCGGATGCCAAATTCAGGAGGGTCCCAAGGATTTTGGTTTGTGGAAGGATTGCTCTGGTCAAAGAGGTCTTTGGGGAAAGTTTGAATGAAAGTAGAGACCCAGACAGAGCTCCAGAAAGGTACACCTCCAGGTTTTATCTCAAGTTCAAGCATCTGGAGAGGGCTTTCGACATGTTATCCGAGTGTGGATTCCACATGGTGGCCTGCAACTCCTCAGTGACGGCTTCCTTTGTCAATCAGTACACTGACGACAAGGTCTGGTCCAGCTACACCGAATATGTCTTCTACCGTAAGTACCAGGCATTTCTAAGGGAGGCGTAACTGCCTGTTCGAAGCCTGTCTCTGACCGTACGCTTCTCAAAGCCCAGAAAGTGCCAATTTCCTCGTGTCTGCTGCGGAGCAAAGCTTTATTTTGATCTGGGGTGGTATGCTTCAGTTTAAGCTTTCCAAAGGTAAAGCAAGGCTGAACTCGGTGTCTTGGTCCTGGCTAGGTGGCAGCACAGACTGCCAAAAGCTCCCGTCCCCGCGGCAAAGGCTGCGCGCCTCCGGCTGTGTGGCTCGGCCATGGGATGGATGGATGGATGGCCTTGCACACCTCCTGCGTGCGAGCGCGACGCGATGTGAGCCTTGCAAACGTGCTGCCAATTTAATTACAGAAAATCTTCAAGTGGGATTCAGTTTGCAAAGGTAAAAGCTGCTTGATAATAGTCAGGCGTAGTCAGCCAAACCATCTGTCAGCAAACCTGACACGCTTACATGCAGGGAAGGGAAAACAAAATCCCGTCCCCCTGGCTGCTTTTCAACGGGGAGCCTTCTCAGAGCCAACTGATGCGCTCTGAAATGAGGGCTTGGAGCAGAGAGAGGCGAGTTGCTGTGCCTTGTTATGCAACATGCCTATGAAAAACAGTCCTCATAATGAGGAGTATCTGCCCTGCTTACTGCAATCACATCAGATCACATACTGTTGTGGTAATTTTAGCTGATAGCTCTAGCAGGCTCATTAACTTTCTAAGTTGATGTTCAGGTAGAGGTACTGTTACCAATGGTAACACGAGGGTGATTTTGATTCTATAATTCTGTATCAGAAAATCATTCCCCAACTGCTGTGCTTAAATGTGCAAGAGGTTCGTCAGGATGTTTTCTTCTATTTTCATCTAAAGAGGGTGAAGGATGGAACATTTTCCCAGTCCATTTGTACAAATGGGCTTTAGCCAGCTGCTGCTTTGGGCAGAGGGATTTAAAGAAGGATAAAAATTGCTTTGCCTGCAGACCTGCCACGCTGTGCGCAATGCTTACAGTTGGCAGGCTTGGTAATGTGGGGAGCTGACAAAAGTTTTAGATGAAAGATGTATCAGGAAGTGAATAGTTGGTGTGTAATACCGGGTTCAGCGCCATCTACTCTTGTGTCTCGGCTCAACAGGCAACCCTAATCTGCTTATGTAATGATGCTTAAGTTAGCATCCTGAAGAGCCATCTGTATTTTTGACATGCATAGATTTACGTAAAATTAGTTTTCTAGCTGGATTTCTTAGCAAAATGGTTCAAAGGTCTTGGATTGGCTCATATGCTAACAAGGTTGGATGATTTCTATTATTAGGCTTCTCGTGTTTGAAAATTATAGTGTCTTGTACAAGTTAGAGGAGAACAATTCATGTAGTTAAAGGAATGAATTAGAATAAATTGTATTTAAATTTAGAATCGGGAAAAAAAGTTCTTTATAGGCTCAATGTTTTGCTAATTGAAGAGAGGATGGAAGCAGGTTCTACACAAATTAACAAATGCAGACTACTGACTTCCATATTACTTTAATTTTTACCTTCAAAGGTTGCCTTCTGCTTCCTCATTGTTACAGTTAGGGTACCAAGATGAGAGGTACCTTATGAATTTTGGAGAGTGGAATTCTGTAGCAGGCATCACAAAATCTCCCACCAACACACAGAATGCCCAATTCTTGGGAAGACGTACCCAGTCAACAGGTTTTGCATTTGGTTCATATCAGCTTTGTGTATTTTTGACACGGGTACAGTTTCAGAGATGGATTTTTCCAAGGGTCCTTCCTTAGGTAAAGCAATGACTGTGATGCCGAACCTCTCTTTTATCTCGATCCAGCTCTCTCTGTTCACTTCGTGCAGGTTGCTGTGCACTGTGCTGGGGGCTGCAGAGGTTCCTGGCGGTGTGCGTGGTGGGCTCTGGGTGCAGCCGGGCGCGGGGAGCAGCACGGTGCCTGCAAAATTCACCTGGAGCAAAAGGAGCCCCTTTCCAAACCTCCCAAAGGCTTTCATTTTAAACTTTGAGGACCAATAAAATTGACATCTGGCGTTCTAGTGGAATATTACAACTTCTCTGCAGCTGTTTAGCCATAATTATTTAATTAGAAGCTGCCAACTGTGTCTATATTAGCATTAATTCATCAAGCTGTTGCAGTCAGGTTAATGGTCCTAAACATGGGCAGTGTCTAAAACAACTGGTCAGGCAGATGCAAAGGTGGTCGTCGCAGAGCTGCTCAGTAGCTCCTGTGACATGCACGGCTGAGGAGGCCCAGAGCTGAGAAGGGATGACTGTTCCCAGCAGAGGAAGAATAGAGGGGGAAATGGTGTTTTAATGTACCAAATACACAGCGTGCTCCAAATACTCCTCAGAAGGTAAATAGCTGTGGTTGGCATGAAGACAAAGAACATTCTTCATGTACAAATCCTTCTGGAAGTAGATCAGATGGGCTGATGGGGGTGTAAACCGTGCAGCTATTCACATGGGTACAGTGTGTGCAGTTAACAGCATTGCATGATTAATATTGTATGATAGTTTATCCCCTTGTTCAAGTTTAGGTGCTATTAAGGCTAATGGGAGATTCGTGTTCTCTGTGGAGGAGCTTTTCCCGAAATGCAGGGCACTCAGAAAGCGTCCAGAACAGCAAACCTGCAGCTGTTTTGCTGAGTGGGTGGTGAGATGGGCTGCAAAGCCCGCACACAGGATGACAGTGCAATCCCGGGAGCGCAGCTGGGCTCCGCTCCAGCTTCAAGTAGGCCAAGGCGAAGCAGGGTTTGGAGACGGTCTGTGCTGATCCATTAGGCCCATAATTAAGCAGTTCTTTGAAACGCAGTCACTGTGTGGTGGGTGGGCAGGAGCCGCAGCCTGTGTTCCTGCTCACAGGTGGAGCATGAGTGGAGGAACGCATGGGGGTTCTGCTCATGCATCTTCTTTCCCTCCAGTTTCTGTCAATGAAATTAAAAAAAAAATACTACCTACAGTAGGATTTCTGAATTGAACTCTTTGGTGGTTTTCTCTGCTGTTTTGTCAATGATCTTGAAGTAAAAGCCCATCTCCAAATACTTGATTTTTTTTGAAGAGAGTGATAGCCTCTGCTTAGATCTTCATTTTAAACTGCTTCCAACCTCTACAATGGGATGAATCACAGATGCACAGGGGAACATCTGGTGCGTGCTGGGGGGTGGCGGTGGTGGTGGTGTTAAAGCATATGGGCTGGCTCAGCCTTCTGGAGCCTGGCCTCATTCCTGGCTTCGCAGTGCCAGAAGCAGGCTCTTTCTCACCACGTCCCGTAACCTACACACCAGCCCTTTTTGCTTGGATCCAGGCGTGCAGAGCTGCCAGGACTGTGGGTGACCGTCCTGCACGTGCACGCTGTGAGTGGCAGAAGTGCAACACAACAGGTTGGAGATGAGGGAGGAGGAGGAGGAGGAGGAGGCCTTAGCTTCGGGCAGCAGGTCAGCGACACGGCACCGTGTGTACGTGTCTGCAGAGCAGCTGGGAGCAGCATGATGTGGCTGTGGGGCGGGCTAGCATGGGGAGAAGATGCATCTCAGCCCATCGGGGTATCGCTGTGCCCCCCAGCACACTGTGGCACGTCCCTTCTCTCTGCTTTTCAGTGGCATGAATTGTAACAGGCACTCAGAACAGTCCCTGGTGCAGGGGGGACGTCTTGACTGCAGCACGTCGCGGTCACCCCTGCTTCTGCTTGCGTGGCTCCCCGGCCAGGGCACGGCTCGCAGCACGAGGTGCTGGGTGCCCTGTGCTCAGCTGGAGCAGCAAAGAAGGGGGAGAGGAGAGACAGTAGGCAAAAAGGAGCAAATATAGAAGTACAGATGGAGGAAAGGGTGAGAAAATTCGCACACAATCTGGAGGGAAAGAACTAGGGAAAAGATGGGGGCAATGACAGCTACACCAAGAGAATTTGTTAGAGACGTCAAGCCTTCAATTTATCCCAAATGTTTCCCCACAACAGGCAGGTGGAGAAAAGCTCCTTCAAGTTCACCAGCAGAGAAGAATACGGAGGTTGAGAAAGATGCCTGTCTCTGCTCTTCCTGGGGCCATTTACAAAATCTGAGCAAATGTGAGGCAATCAGAATAACCGGCGTGGTTCGCTTAAGCCTCGCCTTGCACCAGGCACTTCACATGTGTGCACAGGTTGCAGCTCAAACATCTGCAAATGCTCCAAGGAAACCATGGGGCACTCCTGGCCCTGTGGCTCCGATAGCCAGCAGTTAGCTTACAAGGCTCTCACTGCTGAAGCACGGGCGCTGCCTCCACTGGCTATAGCAGCAGTGCTAAATTCTGGCCTCCTCGCCTCCCTCTTTCACGAGGATGCTGGCTGGGTGTCGTTGTCACTTGCTGGTAGGAGGCTGAGGGATTTCTGAAGTAGATTTCAGATTCTGGGGTAAACAGATGAGACCTCTTGGCTGGGGCTCTGCAGAAGGAAAGCTGAGCAGACACATGGTCTGATTGTTTTGGGTGGTCCTTTGGGGACCCAGAAGTTGGGCTCGGTGAGCTTTGTGGGTCCCTTCTAACTCGGATATTATATGATTCCACAATTCTGTGATACCCTCTGCGAGGGCACTCTGATGGCTGTTCACTGGACACACATCCCTGGGGCGATCCCGGTGTCGTCCTACAACACGATCCCCTGGGAATAATGCAGCTGCCCGTGGCCAGCCCCTCTGTACGTGAGCAGAGCTAAAAGATGGCACGCTGATGGGCGTATCGCTGACTCATAACTGCGTGGTAGAAATTTGCCTAACAAGATGAACCCTCTTGTGCAGTGACGACACCTACAGCTCTGCTGTCAAAGGCTTAGATGTGGAAGATAAACTACCTATTTTCCTATACCTTTAAAATGATGGAGCTGTATGTTCTAGTAGTTTGTTTTGTCTGGTTTTAAATCAGCGAAGATAAAAATCACCTAAGAGAAAACAAAATAAAATCTAATCTGATGAATAATGCAGTCTTCCTTTCCTGTAGGCAGGAGATGTTTGTTTCCAGGTAGTTATTGTCATTGTCAGTGAACCTGGTCCATCTTGCTGACCAAAACTCGCTGAGCGCTCGCAAGGATGCTCATCTGCACGTGGTGGGGGCGTAGCGCGGTCAGCCAAGTCTGTTAGCATATTCGCGGGAGTCACAAGGACCTTGCTCCCAGCTTTCTGGTCATCCTTGAGTGATGGGTGATGTTTTCCCACTTTGTCATGGCAGACTGAAAAGCCTGCAGAGGCTGTCAGTTTGATTAGAGTTGTTCCACAGATGAAATATGCTATTATTTATTGGAAACCAATAATGTCAAATCTGACTGTTAGATCAGTCTAAAGATCTTCAGCTCAGTGAATAACTGAAGCAAAGCTTGGCAAAAAAAGTGTACTGGTTGGGTATAGAGCTCAGGCTTCATTGTAGTGATGTATGAATAGTGACGTTGGGGAACCAGCTCGGGTGGCCGTTGTGTGCTGGCCTGTGTTGCTGCCCAGCGTTCACAGCCTGGCTGGTGTTCCGTATCCCTTTGGTAGGATCTTCATCGACCCGAATGTTCAATATAGATGTTTAACATGGATATATAGATCTGTTACCTTGCCGCTCTGAAGTACAACTTAATGGTGCACATCCTCCCTCTGCTGCAAGCCCTGCTCAGCAGCAAGGCAGGATTCCTGCCAGGAGAACACAAACCTGCCCATGCTCGGAGGGCTTCTGCACTGGGAGAGGACTGGGGAGCTCCCGCGGCAGTGCGAGCCCTGCTGGAAGAGGCACGGGCCTGGCCTTTGGTCTGCTCAGCTGCCAGACGTTTGGGACTCCCCTGTCATTTCAAACCACCAGAAGGCCCAGTGTGATACGAGGAGATGCTGGGAGCATTGGCACTGTGCTGGGAGACCCGAGGTGGGCTGCGGGCAAGCCCACATGGCCTGCTGCTGTAGGGCTGGCGGTCACCTGGAGGCAGAGCCTCCGCTGAAAGGGTTGTCCTGCTGCTGCTGCTGCTCCGTAATCCAGAGAGCCACTGTGACGACTAAAGGATTAACGAAGCAGGGCTGGCATTTAGGAAAACTATCCCTGTATTTTAAACTGCAGCCCAACCCACTCCGGAGCTGGATGTTTTCCAGGAATGGTGTGCGTGAGATCCCACAGTACGTTTCCATGGACCGGCTGGTCCCCTTACTGTAACACACAGACATCCCTGCAAGACGTCCCTGCGCTGCTGTGGGGGCAGATGAGGAAAGGGCACCACCAGCCTGCACCCACCAGGTTCAGAGGGAGAATGGCTCGGCATGTGGGGTTGCGACTGAGACGTGAAAATGTGCTGGTCTCGCTGGGTTGGTCTCCGCGGAGCAGGGAGGAATCGCTCCCAGCAGCCGGTCCTCCTGAGCTTTGCTCTGTCTGATAGGCTTAGGCCTTTAAAAAAACTTGCTGAAATGTAGTGGTGGTTCTAAGAAAAAAAGAAATCAGAAAGAGCAAGGAGTGTAACTAAGAAAACATACCACAGATATTTGCCATTCAATGAATATCAGTAACATATTGTATATACAGACAAACACTTCCTTGCAGCAGGTTTTTTTTTTCAAGTCATCCTGGATTTGTTTAAATTTGTAACCACAACATTTTCTCAGTTTCTTCTCCTTTTTTTCGGCTTTTCAAGTTCAAGTCTAACATACAGTAAATATAGAGACAAGAAGCAAAATCTAAATTACATCTTTGAAAAGAGTAACAGTAACCTTTTATGAATCTAACTCAAAACCATTTTTTTTATAAAGGAAGAAAATAGACGGGAGTTAGACTTGATGGAATTTCTTAAGTTGTGTCCAAAACGTAACAGAATGAACTGGACATTCCAATGAATTTTCCGTGAGAGATTTCAGCCCACTACTTTCAGAAGGCACGCTCAAGTTAATAATGGAACAACATAAAACATTTCTGCCACTGTTACACAGCCTGATGTTAACCCAATGCTTCAGGTGCACTAGGTTAGGGTAAATCTTAAGGAGCAATGGACGTCAAGCTTTAAACCTGATGATGTATTTGAGCTTACTATTTTCATGATTTGAGGAGTGCCTAACACCTGCAATGCCTCTGAAGTTGGTGAAGATTCAGGTATGATGACCTATATGTGATATCAAAGCTCAGTACAGAAGAGAACATCTCCCTGCACTGGTCATGTGGGAGCCTGGTTTTTATTTTGGCGCTATTGGTCCTTACTAAAGCCTTCCTAAGAGCTTTGGACTTTTCTTTTGGAGTGAATGGCCTTTGGTTTTTTCTCTGCTAGTAGGACCTGGACAAATAAAATAGGAAATGAGCAGCATAATGGCCATCAGAGTACTGTGTAGGTTGTTTTCTTTAATTTTCTCAAATTATCTTGTTACATTAGTTTTCTAGTAATTTTTTTTTAGAAATGAGAAGCCTGGAATTGTGATAATACCTTTTACATTTTGATAGCTGGTTATGAGCATTGTTGAAATAGCCATAAATATAAACCGTTCGATTAGAGTGTGATCCCGTTGACCGCTTTGTATCGACTACCAGTCATGTAAAATACCTTTCTGTCCGTAAGCCGAGTGTTGGTGTGAGCAGTCTACAGATGTAATAACTGGACGGGCTTAGGAAGCTGGTTCATAAATTACTAGCGTTAAAATTTTTTTAGTACTTGTTCTGAATCTACTAACAGTGATTAGCAATTTATAGGAGCTCATTGATTAGCTGCTAAGGCAGCTAAAATATTCCCTTACCCAAAATGCAGTGAAGAAACCCCTGGCTGCCCTGGTTTGTAATCCACTGTGAAAACCTTGCGTACAAATGACTTTGTTGAACAAGTGCTGGGTCTGGTTGGCTAGTGGGCATTGTGCTCACTGGCCTATGCCTCCAGGGGCTGGGTGTCCCAGCACCTCAGCATCCCTGCTGCCTCCTCGGGGCCCCTACAGAGAGCCCTGAGCTCACTGCAGCGCTGAGCCCCCAGGGAGGTGATTCCCCTGCAGTGTGCACGTATTTTTCCAGAGAGCATTTGGGGTGCCTGGAAAATCACTGTTCAATTCCCTCCTTTCTTAGCACCCTAGTTCCCTTTATGATGTAAAACCATTCTCAGGCACATCGGCCTCTCACACTCCCCTGACTGCCCCGGCTCTGACGGCACCCAGCACCTGCCTGGCCTCACGGTGCAGAGACACTGCCTGCATTAAGCCCACATCTGAAAGCCCCTCCAGCCCTGCTCCAGACACAGGGGTCTGGAGCTGGTTGGGAAAAAATAGTACAGCAACCCCAAATCTTTCATTTTAAACTCGAGCATGAATCCAAGTTTTGGTCTGTGCTCCCAGCCCAGAAGTATTCCAGAGGGAAGAGCAGCACGAAGGCACTGCCTGCGGCTTGAGCTCCGGCTGCACGTGGGGATGGGGCTGCAGCGCTTCTGCTCCTGCACCCGTCGTCACTCAGGGCCTGGGAGCCAAACTGAAAGAAAAAGTTCTCTCTCTCTGCATATTTTGGACGAGTCTTATTTTAAGGACTTCAGACTGAATTTCCATCAAACTGAATCAGAATATATTTTTACACCAGAATTAAATCAGGCTGAAATAGAACCCGGTGGAACGTGCTGATTTTGGCTGAATTTTGCACTTTAAATATTCTCAAGGCCAAAAACTCAGAGCAAAGCTTGAGTGAGCATGCCATCAGAGAGTTTGAAAATATGTTTATTTATGCTCCTACGAAGAGCTGATTTTTTCTCAGCTCGGGGTTTTCACTTGTAGTGTGGGGAAGTTGAACATTTTGTTCCATATGGGAACAGAAGGATTACAGAGGCTAAACTCAAGCCTGGAAAGAGAAGAAGGCTTTTTACAAATTTACTGTTTGCATACTCAGATGAGAATGTGATTGCTGATCTTCAGTTAAACTAAATGTAACACCTGTATTGGTAATGGATGCTTTCATATCAAATTAGAATTTTCTCTTGCACTCTTTGCCTTAGTGTGGTGTCATATGGCAAATGAGTGTAGGCTGGACATCAAAGCAGAAGGCGGGGGCTGCTGAAAAAATTGAGATGCTTCATTGAAAACCTAAAGTCTCCGTGCCTCTACCATGCAGACATCAGTAAGGAAGAATCTGAAGAATAATTTTCTTTGGGTTTCTCTCTTAGCTGTCAGAACATCAAAGCCTGTGCAGGGAACTGGTCCTCACGTGGGTGCCTGGTTGTTGTTGTTTAGCACAACACTGCAGCATAAATGTGGAAATAAAAAAGGTTTACCCCTAGTTTGTAAGCGAATCTTCCTTAAAAATGAGTACCTTCTTGTAGAATTAAGGGGAGAATCGTATTTCTGAATTAACAGCCCAATACAGATCAGATGTAATATTTTTATGCATTAGTACTATATTTAAGATTTTTTCCCATTATTTTTAATAACATGTAGTGTTATTTGATATATTGATAGATAGAAAAGTAAATACTAAGACCTCAGGTTAATTGCAAAAGCTTTCATGAGCTCAGTAAGGATGCAGCAGGTGCAACAGCTGAAGGACCAAGCACTTCTACAGGGCATTATCCCTGTGTGGCTCCTTTCCACTGACAAAAGTGGTTGCTCCCATGCAGCTTGGTTAATTTGAGAGGCTTGTTATGGAAGATCTCATTGTTTCACATAGTAAAATTAGTCTGTGTACTTATTTAAGTGCAGCTGTGTTTTCTTGATAGGTCAGTATCTGAAAGTTATCACTGACAATTTCTTGAAGGCAGGTTGCTTTAGTCTCATTAATTTTATCAGGACATACTGTAACCTGAACGCTTTTTTGTCTGATTTACCTCTCTGCCATTCCTGGCATTTTGGGATAGAATGACTTTCTCTTGATCCTGCCGTTGTCTCTTAAACCCTTGAAAGTTTAGAGGGGTTCTGCACCCATGGATTGATTAAACTTTTCAATTTTTAGATGTTTAACCTAAACCACATGCAGGCCCCATGTGCTATTACTTTTCCTGGTGAAACCACAGTTATCAGGATGTAAAGGCATGCGTTTCCTAGCTGGGAGGGAGTCATTCCTAGGTGTGCTTGATTTCATTCATTTGCGAGCATTCAGGAGAACAAATCTTCTATTCTCTCAAGTCAATGCACTTTTATTACCTGAGGAATAATTCATTCCCTTCTTCCAGGGCAGAGTCTGCAGATAGAAAGCCGGTCTCCCTTTTTTAAGTAGGCAAAGAATATTTAAATAAGGATGCTGATGAAAATGCTGAGTAAAGATTTGATTAAAGAGTCAGTTGCTTTGAAGAGTCCCCCAGGTGGAGACAGAAGGCACAGTCTGTTGCAAAGGGACTGAAAGGTCAATGCCCACTGGGTCAGTGGGCAGAATTCCCACACCTCAGTGAGATCCCCACCACCAGGAAGAGGCCAAGCCCCTGCTCGCTGTGCTCCTCGCTGATTCCCACTAGGGGCTTTTGCCAAGGCTGTGGCTCCTCTGCCAGCCCAGACAAAGATCATGGAGTCAGTAAGGTCTGGATGTAAACAGGTAGAAGCCACGGCTCTAATAGCATCCACATCTGCTGGCAGCAGAGCTGGATTTTGTTCATTTCCTTCCCAAACAGGACCCCATGCTGTTCAGCTATTTCTTCTTTTGGGCTTAGCATTACAGATGAAACAAGCTGAACGGATGCAATGCTACAGCTTCGCATCCTACAAAGATAGGAGTTTGTGGAAACTCAATCCAAGCTGACAGATTCAAACCCCTGTGGGCTTTGAAACCAAATCCTGGATCTAAACATCTCCTTTGGGAAAAATTGCTACACGAAAACATGGCAATTCAAAAACAGAAAGGAAAACAGAAGATAAAGTCATCTGCTTTGCCTTGAGGAACGTGACATCCATATCTCTTTACATTCTGAAAATCTCAGCCTTCAAGGAAAATAGTGAAACTGCCCCCTTCCCCCAGGCAAGAAGAGCATGAAGCAGCTGGATGGGATCGGCTCACCCACCTGTCTTGTGTGCCGTGCCAAGAGGTTGGCTGCCTCCTGGGCTGCTGCGTGTGGCCAGTGGCAATGCCTGCACATCCCAGGGGCCTCCTGCTGTAGGTTGCAGTGCAGGATGCGACCTGGTTCTCTGCGGGCAGGGAGGTGCTCCCCTGTGGGCTGAGCACTGAGCAGCAGGGAGCAGGGGCTGTGCACGGTGCTTCATGCTGGCATGGCGTGGGGCCTAAAGCTGCAGGAGTCCACACGCAGAAACCCATGCTGGTGGCTTCGATACAAGCCAGATTGTACTTGAAGCACGCCTAAACGTGGCTGTGGGTTTTCTTCGTGAGCAGGCAGTCGACATGCAGGCTGGGAGAGGAGAGGAATCCTTCCCACAAACCATTTGAGTTACTGCGCACCTACTCACAAAAATGCAGTGGAAACCGATCATTTTCTGGATGAAAGCTAAAAGCTACATGGCAGACAGTAAATAAATAATTGCACTGAACTATTGCACATGGATTTCTTTGAGGCGCAGAACTTAATTAAATTTCATGAACATGCTTATATAGTTCCATTGATCAGGGAAAAAAATGTTCGCATGTTATGTCTTTAAGATTTATTTACTTGTCAGTATTTTGCCTTCCTCCCCTCTCCTGCCTCAGTTTCTTTCATTTTACATCATCTACAGTGGAACAGGAACACAGTTCTAGTTTCGTTGCTTGAAGAAATTGATCCTAAGACACACAGAACATGATGTATGGCTTGTAACTATAGAATACTGCTAAGCAAAAAAAAAAAAAAAAAAAAAAATCACTGAAGAAGGCTTGACAGATGCTATATTAATTTCCACTTTCAATGGATTTTTCCCCACTAGAACCAATAGAAGTTATGCAAAGGCTTTCACCAGCCTCCCTAGAACTAATTAGTTAAAAGATGGTGTAAATCTTGCTTGGCTCATTTATCAAGAGTTTTTTTTTTTTTAAAAAAAAAAAAAAAAACTTCACAGAATTTACATTTGCCATCAAATTCAAACTCAACCTGAATTTGCAGTGCCAGCCGATCTGGGTCTTGCCGGGATCTCTCTGGTGCACCACAGAGACAGACGCAGGTAGGAGAGGCGGCTGCAGCAGATGCCAGGCAGGTACACAAGCTCTGAGCCACGACAAGCAGCGCTGCGCAGCGCCGGCTGGCTCGGACCCTCTCGGGGCGATGATGGATCTCTCCTCTGGAAGGGCTTCATCGAGGCAGCAAGCTCTGCAGGATGGCAAATGCACTGCTGGCACTGCAAACAAATTACATTCCGTGAGAATCCAGAGGCATTTTGTTTGCTTTTTAGCCTTCAGCTCCTGCCCAAATCACCTGGGTACGCTGCAGCTGTGAGGGCAGCTCCCCAGGTTCCACCACCCACATGTGCCTGCCCACACCACACCAGGGGCAGCAGCAAGCAACACATTTTGGTTTGCTCCCAGTTGGCTGCTTTTAGGTCCCCCATCTCATTAAAGCATGGCAGCAAGTTGTTGGTAAATGAGGCTGCTGTCCTCGCTAACGTAATTGTGGTTTGGCATATTGGTACAGTATTAAAATTCCAGTTGAACAGATGGTGTCAGGATTTTAACTTATGCTTATGAAATGCAGATGGTCCACGTAGTGAACTTGTTCACTAGCTATTTTTATTTTTAACAGGTTAAGAACAAATTACTTTTGGCTATTATTTCTCTCCTTGACATTTTTTTCTTTTCTGTGTGTGCACGCACACGTGCCCATGTTCTCATCTCTTTTCCTTGTAACTTTAGATTGAAAACATCTACTTCGGCCTGAAACTCCTTTCCCTGTATTGGTAGTTTCCTTCCCAGTGGCCCTTCTGATTCCCTCAGGCCTGGTGCTGCACCGCCTGCGACCTGCACAGAGCAGGAGACCCGCGGGAAGGAGCACAGCTCACAGCACACCCAGTGCCCCGGCTCCGCTCAGTCTTTGCCCCTCAGTGAGCCACTTTACACCTACCACATAGCACGGATTTTCATGCAAAGATATCACTGCTTTGCATGAAGCACCTGTGCACATTTTCCATACCATTTCTCTGGCCTTGTGTCCCATAATCCGGAGAAGGGCTTCTGCACATGTTGAAGGCAACTCCCCGGTGTGCCAGCCTTTATTCTGCTTTG
Organism: Nettapus auritus; assembly: GCA_011076525.1. Taxonomy (NCBI): domain Eukaryota; kingdom Metazoa; phylum Chordata; class Aves; order Anseriformes; family Anatidae; genus Nettapus; species Nettapus auritus. The sequence goes on from CM021777.1 coordinate 18,529,571, forward strand.
GCTTCACATCTGCTGGGGACCAAGGCTGGCAGCACATTCTCAGCAGGGCGAGGTTTTACACAGCTCCCCGATTTACCTGCTCGGCAGGGGTTTGTTGTGTGCTGCTGCCAGCTCCCTCCTGCTGGATGTTTCCTCCCATCAGGCTCAGGGCATCGTGCTGCCACCTGGTCCCTGCGGGCACACGGGTACCAGCTGTGGGATGGCAATAAGGAACAGGGCAGAGGCTCTGCTGCACGGGGTCTTCTCAGTCCCCAGGTGCTCTCCTGCCAGAGCCCACATTTACCCCCTCAGCTTATTATTCCTCAGTCTCTTCCCCCCTTGGGATCATTTGTGCAGTATTCTCATCCCCAGCACGAAATAAACCTGTTGCTCTGGCTGAGCTTCAGCTGCCCCATCTAACCCATGCCCTGTCCTCAGACCGGTCACTGGGAAGCTGGCACCAGTCTGTGGTGCTGGAGTTTCATGTAGAGCACAATCCAGAAAGCAGGAGAGTCCCAGCATCTCCTGGTTTTGAGATGAGCTGCAGGCAGGTGAGATCTCTTGGCTGAGGAAAGCAACACATCCCAAGCGTTAACTCAGTGAGCAAGCACCTGCAGGCTTAGGGCTAACAAGGGAATGCATTTCTGAGGTCTGGCTGTGGCCAAGTGACTGGACCAGCAAAAATAAATCTCGTTCTATTACCTGTCCTTGATGCATTTCACATTTACATCCTGGCAATAACACCTGCAGAGAAGGTTTCCACGAAAGACAACGCAAACATATGGCATAAGGGCAAAGACAACAGTTGCAGGTGTAGGTATAATCAGGTTCATTTATCCTCCCTCATGCCTGCTGCCATTGCTCATTCCTCCTGCAGGCAAACAAGCCCCAAGCACTCACTAGGGTCCGCAGTGTTCAGAAGATGCTGTTTCCATCCCAAAATGCAGTGACACTGCCCAGGGTGTGGGGTCCCTTCCCCTTTGTTCCGCTCCCAGGGGTGCTGCGGGGGGCAGTGCCCAGGCTCACCCCTGCAGGGCAGCCACGCTGACGTGCAGAGGGCTCTCGGGATCTCCCTGCGCACAAGAAATCATAACCTCCCACCCATTACTGATAATTAGTATTTTCCATAATTATCCCAGTTAAGATGACATTGACTGAGCAGCCTGCTCAGTAGCCAGGGGTGCTTTAGCTAATTTGTGTTTTCTGGGAGCGCTGGGGAGGAGCGGCTGTGCAGCACCATTAGAGCAGGCAAGGGCACACAGCTCTGCTCCTGCTCCACAGCTCCGGCAGGTGCTGAAGTACTAATGGGGACAGGATGAGTTATGAATATTTCATGAAAAACCATTACAAGACTGTACATGAAAGCAACTTGACATCACTGCATCCTCACAGCTGTTTCTTTACTGTAGCCAGCCTGTTTTTCTCCTTGTTACTGGGTCTGGAGAGGGCCAGCACCAGAGTAAGGGCACCATGCAGTAACACACCTGGCTGCCTTCCCTCCCAGAAGCAGAAACATTTGAAAGTTTGCATTGCTGCTTCTGAATGGGGAGATTGAGGAGCTCTGGACTGTTAACATCTTGCTCTTCACATCACAGTTGAAACATTGCCTTCAGAGCCCACACTGCTGAGGGATGTGAAGGTTGTCTCCCCCTTTCCCCCAGGCCTGGCTTCAGCTCAGGTCTTGCAGCAGGATGCGGCCCTCAGGAGCCTCCTCACGCTGTTTCCTTCTCATGCTACAGAGACCTAATCTGTGTGAAGCTGCCAGGCATCGCGTGCTCCTTGCAGCGCTGATCTCGCAGACAGGAGCCACCCCCCTGCTTTCCCTCAGACCACTGAGGCTCCTGCCTCTGCATTTAGGTTCCTTCTGGCCAGGGGAAAAGACCCTGGCTACTGCTTGGCAGGGGCCTTATAGGCAATGCAGAGTGCTCAGGCTACAAAACTGAGCACGTCCAACAATCTACCCTAACACAGATACTCCTGGCGCATTTATTCTTCAAACCCAGGACAGGCAGTGAGCAATGCACATGCAGATCTTCCCATGTGCCACTCCGCCTACATCCTGAGGGCTCAGAAATCAAACTGCTCCCTGGGATTGGTGTCAGTGCAACTGCTTACGCTATATAGCCATGAATTTAAAAAACAAAAACAAAACAGGAGACATCCCACAACCAAATTCAGGTATCATATTCCGGGTGTCCACTATCCTGTTTTATAACAAGCCCTCACCTTAGCAAAAAGGATTTTCCTGCACCTGGATTCCATCAGTGAATTCTGGCCTTCCAGGGCCATGTTTCCATCCTGTGCTGCTCTTGAGCAATTGACACAGGGAAATGCTGCATGGAGGAACCCAGAAAAAGAACCAGCGATTAAGACATTTGAAAGTTGTGTGTCCTGGCTGTGAATATATTCCAAAACAGTGAAATAAGTAAAATATTAGCTAGAATGTATTTGTTCAGCTGTGGTGACAACTTTAGCTACATACTGTAATTTTTGTTTGCAGATGCAGCTTCTACAGAGCCATGGCTATAGAACAGATTAAGCATTGTTTGAAAAAGTGATCAGAGATTTTGTTTGCAATCACGCTGTAGCTCTCCTCTAAATATGGGAAGCATTTTAAATTGGTTTGTATTGATAATGACACTATAATGCCTTTTCTTGCTTGTTCAGATTGTCATTGTTTTAATGTGCTTATTCCCAAGAGATGAAGTAACTGAAGAGAACAGATTAAGGTAAACCTTAAAAAATGTTTTGTTCGGAAAAAAATAGTTCCTTTAAAACTGCTTTGCATAAAGTTATTGGATATTTGATCATTTGTATTTCTAACTGTTTATGTAAACAGTGTTCATTGCTAGAACATTGTTATCAATTTTCCAGCTGTGATACCCTAAGTCCAAATTCATAAATATGCATGACTGAAGTCAGGGATATTTCAACAGCCTTTCCAGAAATGCTGTTCCCTTCTGTGTCCTTTCCTCCTGGGGAGCTGTGGGACTGAGGCAGGAGACTGTGCTGGAAGGGCAGGTGCCTGGGCTCTGCCATTCAGTGCTGCCCGTCTCCTCCCTTTCCCTGTGGGGTTCAGGGGAAGCCAGTTCATCACCATCAGGGCGGAGAGGAGGTAGCCTGGAGGCTATAGACCTTTCCAGACATTGCATTTTTAATCTAAAGCATTTTCCTGTCCTCCTAGCTGAAAATGCAAACCGGGAGATGCCTGTATGTATGTCAGAGTGCTCATCCCTATTTTTGCCTGTCACCATACGCTCCATCATGTTCAGCACTGACATGGTGTACAGTGACACAGCCACTTCTGAAGGACACATCAGCTTTGACAAATGCACAAAGACAGGGCTTGCCAAGAGCTGTTTGGATGTACAGCATTCACATCCTTACTGAACTGTCCTGAACATGTCCACCTGGATCTAGCCTTGTACAAAACAGCACCCTTCTGCAGGGCAGGAACACAGCCCGTATGTTCCCAAAGGAAGCCACTTCCATCTGACTAATCCTTGCTCAGCAGCTGCTGGCAGCTACTAATCTCAAGGCCCTGAGCAAGAACACAGAAATCCCTCAATAGTTTTGGAACCAGAGAGGTTGCTGTGTCCATTCACTAGTATTGGGAAATTGAGAGTTTAACTGCATTTCAGTGAGTCCTTCCATTATTTTTAGCCTGAATAGCCAAAGCTTTATTTCGTGTACGTTGCAGACCCTGGGAACTCTCAGAGTTTTTCTTGCACTCCTGACCCAGAGCCCAGCACTTGCAGCCACAGCTATGTAAGCAATGGGTTGACACAGCCACAGGGACAGGCAGGAGGGTGCCGCTCACCCCCAGGAGGTTTTGGGCTCAGGCCCAGGGCAGCACTACACTGTCTGTGCTCATGATAGTCTCAGAAGTGCCAAACAATGTCTGTACTCACATATATCTCACAAGCTTACCAGAAACACTGGGCTAGCTTCTACAAAGGAGAGGAGAAGAAAGGTTTCCTTGTGCTTAGAGCCACCACTTCAGTGCAGGATAACACAGACCCTACATTGGCTCCCTGCTTTCTCCTTAACAAGTTACCATCAAGCATTAAAGACCACCCCGTGCACTTTCTCTGGTGCATCACTGGTTACTGATAATAGGAAATACAGAAACAAGGTAGGTAGATCTTTGAAAGGACACAGAACAGCCACACTCATTTGATGCCCCATGGGATTTACTTACAAGAGCGAGCAGAGGGCCTCCATCACTGGGGACAACACTTCCTCCTGCTAGCTGACCTGCTCCAAAAAGCCAGAGCCCTAGGAGCCTGTGCTTATAAAACAGGTGCCTCGTGAAGCAGCTGTATTGCCTTTGCCATGATTAGCAAGCTCTGTCTAGTAACCTAGCCCCAAGATGGAAGCTCACAGGTGTTTCCTGCAACCTCAGGGTCAACACTTGTTCTTAAAAATAAATCCTGAATCCTCCCAACCCACAGCTACCCTGTCTCTAGACAGGTGGATGAGCATAGACATCAGCTGTCACAAAGTGCTAAGAAAAATTACAAGAGTTGGCAGTGTTGGTACATATGCGATTCTTTGTTTATGTTTATTGCAATAAAGAAGATGATAAAAATCCCACATAACCAATATTTCAGCTGATCAAAAACCGGTTTATTTGTTCATTTTTATTGATGCTCTGATCTCTGGTGAGAAAATAATTGGCTGAAGAAACAGAAGCCTACTCCTTTTAAAACCACTGACAGCTTTGTTCAGTGGAAGCAGTAGGTGACCCCGTGTAGAATAAACAAACAAATATTCTTACTTATGTACCAATTATGCATGAGATCATTTCAGTTCCAAAGTATCTAGTTTGCTTTTCACTAATTATATGCCGTCTCCTTGCATATGTCTGCACTTGGCTAATTGAAGTTTTTTAAACTTTTGATTGCACTGTATAATATCTGCAGGTTTGTGGGCTGCAAGCTCTGCTGGGAAAGCACGCTTGTTCGAAAGCAGTACGTACACACGTGTATATATTTAGCTTACAAATCTCTCCGTCGTGCATAGGATAAGAACGTTCCACGTTTTAGCAAACCTCAGGCTGGGAGAGGACAGCCAAGGGACTGAGTCTGAGCTCTTTAGTTCATCTTTCAGCTCACAAGAAGTTTGCATTTGCAGCAGCGGTGCACAGTGAGCAGCTCTCACTGGTGTGTGCTGGCATCCCCTGAAGGGTTAAAGCGGCGTGAGTCACAGGGAGCCAGTGAAGTTATGAGAACTGATTGGAACATTGTCATCAGTGAGCCGTCTTCTAAAAATAAGCATCTTGTTTTCCTAAAGTCATTTATTTTTGATAAATGCCTCAGCCTTTAATTTATTTAGTACCAGGACAGTGTTCCTGCATCCCACCACTGTTGGCTTAGTTGCAAGTAACTCCTGGTACCTAGCAAGAGCTGACTTTAACCACAGAGTCACTGAGGTTGGAGAAGCCCTCCAAGATCATCTGGTCCAACCATCCCCTACCACCAATGTCACCCACCAAACCATGTCTCCAAGCACCATGGCCAACCTTTCCTTGAACACCCCCAGGGACAGTGATGCCACCACCTCCCTGGGCAACCCATCCCAATGCCTGACGGCTCGTTCTGAGAAGTTGTCTCCTCATTTCCAACCTGAACCACCCCTGGTGCAACTTGATGCCATTCCCTCTAGTCCTATCACTAGTTATGTGAGAAGAGGCTGACCCCCAGCTCCCCACACCTTCCTTTCAGGTAGTTGCAGAGGTCTCTTCCCCAGACCAAGCACCCCCAGTCCCCTCAGCCACTCCTCACAGGACTTGTGTCCCAGGCCCTTCACCAGCTTCGGAGCCGTCCTCTGGACACCGTCATCCAAAAGTCTTTGAGGCCCTCCACCTGCTGCTAGTAATGAGTCTGTTTTCATCTTTTTATTGAAAACAGGCTCTATTGCCACTGGTACACACATGTGTTCTGTGTGCCGTGGCTGCGGCCCGGTGAGCCCGGCCGGCTGCTGCGTGGGGCAGCCCCATGCTTGGTGGGGGTGCAGGGGGGAGGCGAGCTGGGAGGCAAGGCCAGGCTGCCCCAGGGCTTCACGTGGTGTATGTGTGTTTGGGGCTCATCTGTTCCAAATACAAGCTCAGTTGCAGTGTTTTATTAAGGACTACATCTGCTGTCTGTGTTCTCATAACCTAGAAATGCGAGTTAACTTAATGTAACTTAAATTTCGGTGGATGAAATTTCAATGGAGGAAATAAGTGACAGTGTTTAAGTAAGAACATAATGAGTCTGAATAGAGTAGAAATTTGACTTTCTGTTAAGGTAGGCCGGAGCCATGTACAAATTTATTTTTTTAATAAGAAAATCTAATCAAAGCAGTGTTTTTTTTTTTTTTTTTTTTTTTTTTTTTTTTTTTTTTTTGCTGCTGTTGCAAGACGAAAGAGCTTGTTTCAACATCAGCTTAGAGGGGTTTTTATACTTAAGAATGACCTCAGACTGACGATCAGAAAAGCAAACTCCTTCCCTGGCTTTTCAAGCTGTGCTGCTGGTACCAATGGATACCTGAAGACGTGCTGCTGTCCTGCTGCCCCAGCCTGGGTCACAGAGGATGGGATGGGGTGGGATGGGATGGGATGGGACGGGACGGGATGGGAGGTGCGAGCAGGACAGGCTGGGCTCCGCAGCATCCCCTGCACCATCCCACGTCTTGCCACTGCCCACCCAGCTCCTGGCTTTCCCTGCCAGCCTCGTCTTCAGTGAGGCTCTTTCAAGCAAAGTCCAGCAAATCTGGGCTAGCTCCAAAAAGTAGTTTTGACTTTGACTTAGCAAACCGGCAGCTCTCATTCCCCTCAAATGTAAGCATTGCTCAGATAACACAATTCACATGAAAAGATTTCTTGAAATTCTTTAAGTGCACATTAAAATGCAAATCGCTCTTCTTATTAAAGATTTCTGGAAGTTCTCTGACAACATATTTAAATGCAAATCACTGAAACATAGACTCAATATTAAAATCCAAACAATTATTTGATCCACAGGATGAAATTAAAATGGGACCCTGTTGTACATCTCTGCAGAACCAGGGCTGTGGAGGCAGTTCTGGATGGGGCAGTGTGGTGTTTGGGGGTGCCGGAGGGGCTGGCCATGTCATTGCCACTGCAGCCCTGTGCCCGCCACCCTGTCCCTGCAAGGGGCCCACAGGGATGCACAGGGCCGGGCTCACTTGGTGCAGGCACCTGGTATGGATCTGGACTGGTGGAATGACAAAGCCTGGCTGGAAGCTTTATTGTTGTCCCAGAGGGCATCAAGTCCTCTTCACGTCCAGTTTGGACCCAGATGTCACCAACACACATGTGCACATGGGGAGCAAGGGCAGAGCTCTCGAACCCAGCCCACGGACACTCAGACTCTTGAATATCCCAGAAATACATCTGGGAGCGGGAGACGGCAGAACACATGAATAACTTACCCTTAGTAAGTAAGAAGCTACATCTAGATTTCTCAATTCTCCCCCAGATTATACACTCTGAGGTTAAAACCCTGCCCCCAGCCAAACTGATGGTAATGATTTGATGGAGTTTTAATGGGAGTGCTCTGAGGCCAGCTCTAAAAGCGCCTGGTGTTATGGGATGCAGCTCAGCTGAATAAGTCGGAGCTGGTTTTATTTTAAAGTATGATAATCCATTAGGAACAACATGCTTTAAATATCTTTAAAACTGAATGAGGTCTTTTTTTCTTTTGCTCTGCTGTGCTTATTAAGATCCTTCAGAAAGACTTGAGAGCAGCAAAAGGTGCTTTTCCATCACCATCCCCTGAATTTATTGAGCTGCTTCCCCTTGGGCTGTGCTTTCCCTGGAAGAGAAGTCAGCACGGGATTGCTCCCACCTGAATTTGTCAGGTCCGTTTTCATTAGTGGCTGGTGTACTGCTGGCACTTGGCAGCTTATCCCTGCACCCCCCATTTTTTGGGGGGGATTCTTTTCTGGGGTTGAATACCCCACAAACAAGCTTTGCCAACACCAAGGGTTTATTTATTTGGGGTGTTTGTATTTGAGAGATCTGAAGCTCTGCTTTTCTCTGGCTCTTTTATGTTATTTCATGTGCTAATCAGGGCTTTTAAACTCAGCTCTATCAGTCAAATACTTCTTGATGATGATGAGCAAAACGAAGCAGTTTAACTGCTGAGTGTGGATCATCAGTGAATTTTAATTTTAAGGGAAAAAGTGTTTTTTTTCATGTCTCAACTATGGTTATTTAAAAGAAAAAAACAACGGGATCGTGATATTGGGCAGTCTTATAAGTGAAATTGAATACAAAGTAGAAAAACGAATGTCGCTGTTCCCCCACTCCTCCATGCGCTGTTTGTGTTGCATGGGAATAAATGTCATGCCCGAATAATTCTGAGTGACACACGAGGACAAAATGTGCTGTAGCTGGTATCTGTTCGTGTTTGAAAGGAAAGAATGGGAAGCCTTTGGCTCGCGCTATTCCTCTTTTACTCATCTCCGCCCCATTACTTTTGTGCTGGGAAAAACTGAAAATTGGATAAAAACCTTCGTCTGTCACTGCTCATGTGCCCTGGCCTTGGCACCCTCCCGCCCGCCTTCGGGGCCCGGTGCTGCCGGGGGCCGCACTCCCGTCCTCGTGGCTGCACGGTGGGGAGCCCGGTGACAGACGGCCAAAGGGCAGAGCGGGGTTCTTCTGAGCCGGGGGGGAAGAGTTCTGCCACTGACTGTGGGCGGTGAAATCCCTGATGTGTGCTCTTTGTTGTGGGCTTAAGGAGCCTGGAAAATCAGGGAATCGGCAATCCCTCAGCATAATACATGTGAGCTGCAGCACGCAGTACGAATTATGTTGGAAAGCTATATTATTTTTGAGCTCTTTATCCATGGGTTTCGTGGCTATGTTGGTGCTTTCCCATTCAGAAAAAGTCAGGATGTGGAAGTGCCTGTCCTCTGCTGTGCTCACATCTGTGTGGAAAGCGTCTGCTTTATCCTGAGCCCATCCCTTAGCCTCGTTCTTCTCCCAGCTCAGATTCCCACGTTCTGTTTCAGTATTGGAGATGCTTTTTGTTGGTGTTGGGAGTTCACAGACAGGTCCTGGGGGTGGTCGCCTTTCAGGTTGGGTCCTTCTTTTGGAGCTCACCCCATGGAGCGAGGCCATTCACAGCCCCTCTGCTCCGCTACGAGCCCTGGATCTGACCCCCAGCCTCCACCTCGCCTTCGTCCCGGGACAGGGAAGGCATTTCTCAGACAGAGATCACCCAGCCCACTCCAACACGGCCCAAGCACACCTTCTTTACTGGTCCCAGAGCAGTAGTCACTGTATAACAGGAGCTCTCTGAAGCTGCTTTCTGGGCTCTTGGGGAAAGTCCTAAAGAAACAGTTTGTAGGAAATGTATTGGAAAATTACCTTGACGTTCATCAACATGTCATTAACAATTTTCTCACCCTAACAATCAAAATTTCCCTGATTGTTTCCATCTTGGAAAAGGTGAACGCAGGGCACCAGGCAGTATGTGCTCCCATACTTGCTTGCGGCACTGCTGGTCCCAGGGGGCTGCAGCCTTCCTAGTGAGCGGGGACAGCTGAGAAAAGGCACCTGGCACATCTGTGAGCATGTTTACAGCACAAAGCCCCAAAATGTTCAGTCTTAAAAGTAATTTTTTTTTTTTTTTTTTTAAGAAACAGAAACTGAAGCCATTTGTGAATCCCTTTTGCAATTCTCATTTTCCTTTCCTTCTCCTTCCCCCTCTCCTTGGCCACCCAGTGCAGCGTATGATCTCTTCTTTGTTTTTTGATGTCTCCTTTCATTCTGTGTCAGATTTCTGTGCTGCATGAAGAACGTCCTTTTCTTTGGATGCTGGCCTCTGAATGCTGAAGATGCCAAAGCTTAGTTTTCCTCTTACTTGCATGGGATAGATGCGAAGACAACCCCCCACAGTTTTTGATGAGTCCTAAGTGAGTTATCTTACAGCCTGCCATTCTCTTTACTGCTTCCTATGAATAGTGACAGCCAGAATTAGCAGATAACTTGGCTGATGGTCCCCAGAGCAGAACTACTGAAGGCTGGCAGGCTGGGTGTTCGTAGGGATAAATGTGGGCTGCGGAGCTGGCTTCCCAAATCGGTCCCTGCCCGCAGGTGTCAGGACAAGGGGCTGCTCCCCAGCTCTCTGCAGGGTCACCCCTCTGTGTGCTGTGGCTCCGAGCCACAAACCCTGCTACAGGCAGGAGGAGCGAGGTCGGGCAGCAGCTTATGTTCCTGGAGAAAGGGCTTGATGGTGGCACAGCTGAAGTGACACCGGGGGGTCACCTCCCCCAGAACCCTGTCAGAACAGCAGGAAGGTAAAATAGCCAGAAAGTCCTGCAGTTACGGGGAGGAGAATCTTGCTTGCATGGAAATGGGTGAAATTTCCTCTTTCATCACTGGGATAAAGGACTGGGAAGGGGTAGATAGAGCCAGGGTGTGGGGCCACAGGGAGACCCAAGCTGAGGAAGATCCCAGAGCAAGAACCCAAGTTGTTCGCATGGTCGTGATGGTGACTACGATGATGGGGAACAGTGCCTGGTGAACACAGCAAGAGGGCAAGTTCAGTTCTCTGCTGGCCCTGAGGGACTGACCTCTGCAGGGATGGAGGGAGGTGAAGCTTTTGTTTGAACTGAAGGGAAAGTGTGTGGAGCTGGAAGGTGCATCTGTGAATCACCAACACAGAATTCTTAATTAAAGATGTGTTGGTGGAGGAAATTATGCACAGGCAAATGAGAAGCGAAGGCAAACCAGGCAGTTTGCTGAGAACTGCACAGAAAATTAATGAAGGTGTTGAAGAGGATTCTCCAAATGCCAGGCTGCCGGAGAGATCTTGTGTAAATGTGTGGAGTTGAGGAGAGCGGCGAGAAGCCGCCTGCACCCCTGTGTCAGCAGGGCTGCCCGCTCGGTGTCCTGCCCTGCGGCAAGCCAGGAGGCTGCTGGGGGGAGCCTGGGGCTGGGATCAAGGCTGGCGATGGTCTGGGGACCCGCATACTCCTGCAGCAGGTCTCTTTGCCACCCATGTTTTAAACGTACTGGCTGGGGCAGGGCACTTTTGGGGCACTCAGGCCCTGCAGTAGGGCTGGGGGCGGCTATGTGGGTGCTGCGGGGCTGGGGCTGCCCTGGGCCGGCAGGGACAGGATGGGACGCGCGGTCCTCCCGCTACGCAGACGGCGTGCCGGGCAGTCCAGGTCGATACCATCAAGGTGAACATGTCCTCTGGTTAACAGCTGGGGAAATGTTTTTCCATTTCTTTCTGTTTTTATTTGCATTTATAACCCTAGCAAGTGTTCAGGACAAATGGATCTAAAAAAAAAAATCAATGCCTGTAAGCTGTTATTGTAGAAAGGCCACAGGCATCGCAGCAGACCTTATGCTTCTAAAGCCTTTGAGGATCTCAGCAGACTTGTGATAAGGTCTCTTAAATTTCTGACATGTTTTCTGCATGCATGCCATGCCGTTCAGCCCTTCGCTTCCCTCCTTGGCTCCCGCTATCCAACACCCCAGCTCCCAGCCAGGAGCCAGGCCAGGATGCGCTGCCTGTGCTGACCTCTGGGGCCTCGGTGCCCTGCAAATGCTGTGCCAGGTGAGCAGTGGGGTTGGGCTTTAGGCAGCACAGACCTGGAGCCGCGGCGTTGCTGCAGACACCGGTGGGAGCAGCAAAGCCCAGCGTCCTGGGTGGGCACTGCCCCTGCCTTCATCCCACCAAACCCTGGTGTGGTCAGGGGGGAGCCGTGTGTGCCCCCTGCTTGCCTGTCCCCAGCACTCTCTAGACTTGGTTTACTGGTGGGATATTAAATCAAATAATATAAATAACCTATAATTCACATCTGTGTACATAAATTCTTCTGTAACAGGGTAATAGTGATAGTGTAAAGTTATTTTATCACTTGCTTGAACATAAAGTTCAGAGCAAACCAATCAGGAAAACTGATGTTGCCAGTGAAAAGCTGTATGAGTGTGGGTGTAATGTACGAGCCGGGGGAAGTAGTGGAACAGAGGGAAAATTCCTCGGCTCTGAGTCAGCACTGGGACAACAGTTCTGGTGTTGGACGTTGAGCCTGGCCCTTGCCTTTAGCAGGGCTGAACGCATAGGTCGTGCTGGCAGCAGACAGTAAGTTTATTCCAAGGTCTTGGAACAGCTCCTGCACAAATCACACCAATGGCTTCAGGTGGGGTCACTTCGTGCCCGTATCTGTGTAACTGGAAGCTGAACCTGTCCCGGGCCGGGGTGTGCCCCATGAGGTGTGCGGGGTGTACACGAGCATCCGGCAGCTCTGCGGGGCTGCTGCAAGGCCCGAGTGCTCCGGCAGCTCGGACGCCCTGGCCAGCCCCTGGCGGTCTGCGGGGATGCCCAATTAGGCTGATGAGCTCATATCCATCTGTGGTCAGTGCAGTTATGTTTATGACTGCCATAATTACATGCACAAGCGATCTGTTCCCATAGCATTGATCATCAAGCCCTAAAATGAGAGTAGGTTTTCTTAAACCTCTTTCCTGTTTAAAAGAGTTGATTTAATTCTTGTCCCTACTTGCAGAAATTGGTACTATATGCGTGATGAGCAAGGACAATATATGCAGTATATTGCCTGTGGGAAACATTGTAGGGAATGGTGATGCTAGCATGTATGTGAGAGCTGAGAGAAGCTGCAGAGATGTAGAAGTGGGGCAAACAATCCCACCGTAAGCCAGTGTTCTTCATCTATAACTTGCCAAGTACAAGAGTGGATTTGTAGTTCTCATAATGCCTCCTGCCGGGGCAGCTGGCAGCACCAGGCCTTGAATCTCCACGAGTGACCTCGACAAGCACATGGATCAGTACAGCAGAGTGGAGGGCACCCTGCCCGTGCCTTCTGGTTCTTCATGTCCCCTCTCAGCACACTGGGTTCTTCCACCCAGCCTGCACGGTGCCAGTCTTTATTTCACAGCTGTGCAAATTTGTGTGCCTGGTGGAAAACCCATAAAGCTAGCACGGCTAGCAAAAGATACCGATGTTATTTATACAGCACAGCTCCCTCAGGACCTCTCTGTCAGTGCCCATTGCCCTGGGTCGCCCGGCTGGTAATGACGGGCTCTGCAGGGTGGGCTCTGTACGGATCAGGCTGGGCCAGGCAGCGGGCGGTGCAGCCCCCAGGCCGCCCCATAACGCCTGGTCGGCCACACATAGCGACCTTCCTGCTGCTTCTGGGGAAGAACTCGCTTTGTTTTACTGCAAGTGTGTCACCGTGCTTCCAGTCAGCCTAATGAGTCCGTGGTCATAACTCATTTTCCTTACTTTCTGTGCTTTTTCAACTGTATAGTTACATAATGTAATTATCTTGTATTTTCATTTGATGACCCTGTTTTATTAGTTATGGTGTGCTAATTACTCTGCCTCTGTGTTGGTAATTGCTTCGTATTATGATAATAGGTTAAAGATCACAAATTACACATAGCACCTCCTCTTATGAGCTGTTATTAACTTGTTCTGTAGCCCACTGAAGACTTTAAACTCAGTTTAAAGCTCCCATTGCCTGCGTAGAGATAATGCTGTAGCTGTGATAAATGCGATAAAATCCTCATCTCCGTGCCCCTTCAGATTTCTCTGCAAATGCCTAATTATTCCTCTCCACAACTAGACCCACTCTTATCTTGCTCACTCTGAAATAAAAAGCCAATCTATTATGTTGTTTGAAAAAGGACGGCAGCGACCCATCTGGGGGCACTGGGCCAGGCGCGGGAGGAGCATGGTGGGGCCGAGGATGCTGCTGCCGCCTCATCCAGACACTGTGCCCAGGGGTGCTCAGCTTCCCCGCCTCACCCCGGGACCCGCGGGCACCTGCTGGGCCTCACAGCTCGTGCTTTCCCTGCAGCACAGCCTCGGTGGTCTGCTCGGTGTGTCCCTGATACAAGAGAATGAGTCGTGTCCTTAGAAACGTCATCACAGCCATCGGTGAGAAGACCTTGCCGAAAATTTTCTGGTGGCTTCTTTGACTGTCAAAAATGGAGCAGAGGAAAATTGCACAATACCATTTACATTTAATTCTCATAGCTAAACTTCTGAAATTCTCTAAGTTTGGGTTGAAAAAAAATAAAAAAAGGCAGTGTCACTATTTAAGGTTAGTTTCTTCTTGAATCTTGACTGCCCAGGAGAGCACAGACCTGCTCAGGAACCTGCTTTGGTCTCGCCCTGAGCTTACAGCATAATTGTACTCTGTCTTTTGAACCAAGATCAGTATCTCAGCTTCTGAAAGATGCAAATGCACTTAAATTCTCTCTCCTGAATTTCACAAGTTTGGAAAGACTAAAAATATGATGTATAAGACAGAAAACAATTACCAAAATGTATGTATAATTACTGAATATGTAGCACCAAAAATAGGAAACAAAAGAAAAAGCTGTTAACTGGGAAGGAATTAATCAATCTGGATGAATTTAGTTAAGCAGACATTAAATGTTTTACTCAGAGTACATGCTGTCTTATTTCTTCTGTGTGGAAATGTTCCTTTATATATTTGTGCATGCTACCTTGAGATCTGTTTAAATTTCAGTTTTCATTAACTACCTGTAATTGAATAACCATGTGGTATAATATGTTCCCATTTCTGTAACACTTGAATATGGAGAGGAGATCGGTCCTCAGGAAGCAGTCAGGGAAGAGTTGCAGAGCTGGGTGCAGCCATGTGCTGGTTGTGCCCCCGCGGGTGCCGATGGTCAGCACCGCGGGTGCTGCTGCCTCCAGCGCTGCTGATCGGACCAGCCAGTCAGGAGAGCTAAAAACACAAAACGCAGCCACCAGGAAGGGCAAGCCAGGGCTGTTTGTCACAGCAGCAAGCATGTCCGCCTGCGCTATGCTGGTTTTTGGTTTTAGTTAATGCCTTCTGTTGGGATATGTGCTAGTTTATCATGAGCAGCGGAGCATTTAGCATTCGTCCTCCTAAATCACATTGTCAGTGTTTGTAATTCAAGCTGGTAAAATAGATGTGAAATCTTCTGTGGTAGACCTCACAGGGCCATAAAATGTGGGAGGTTTCGTTAGATTTAATTAATAACGTGCAATGGTCCCCGTCGGACTCCTTCCTCGCAGTTCACCAGCTGCCTCCCTCGCCACGCTTGCCGAGGCGATGCCGGCCTCGGAGCAGGGGCTGCTTTTGCTGAGGCTGGCTCAGGGTGTGCAAATGCGCTGGGGAAGGGGATGCTTGGTAAATGCAGATCTTAGCCTGGTCCTGGCGAAGCAGGAAGGCCCTGTGGAATGGGGCCAAGCGCTGGCAGCGCGGCGCTCCCTTTGACCTGCTGGAACGTGGTCCCGCGAGGAGGGAGCGAGTGCCGAAGGGTTGTGGTAGGTTCTGAACAACAAGGTGTGAGAGGGAGCTTGAGAACAAAGGGGAATTGATCAGAGACCAAAATAGGGCGTGTTCTGCCTTTTTGTATTGATTTCGCTAAGGCTGTATCAAGTGGAGCTGATCTTATGTAAGGTAAAGAACTCAGAAAACAGTTCTGGCTGATTGGCTTGGAAAAAAGGCAGCCTCTCATGCAGGCAAAAACTCAGTAGTTTTGCAGCAAGGTCTTTTTCTATTTCAACAAGTAATGCATTTTTGTTTAAATAAAGGAAAGAACAGACTATTTATTACTATTCAGAAATCTGGATGCCATTAGCAGCTGTGTAAATTAGTGTATCTTCATTGACTTCAGCAGAAATAAGCCGATTCATCTCTTCCGAGAGACTGGTTATATGAGACTTAATTTCTTTCTGAGCTGATATATTTATTAGTAACTATCTGTAGGGTTCAGACAGTACCCTTCAAATATTTGCTCACTAGTCTGCACAACAGTCTTTGTAAGTAAATCCGGTTATTGTGTGTATATAAATCTGGGAAAGCAGACACAAATGTAGACATGACCTTTCTGTTTAGCCAAAGGTGCGATGTGGAAGGTGCGGCTGCAAGAAGAGCTGCGATGGTGCTGAGCCATTTAAATCATATGTGATAAAATGTGCATGAAGTAAATGTTATATGGTATAAATCAAAAGAACCCATGGTGTTTCTGCCAGCACGGTTGTGAGGATGTCCTGTGTGTTGCATGTTGTGTATAAACTTTCAGGAAATGGGCAGGGACAGAAGTAGAAAGTGTTGTGGAAAATGAAATCAACCTCCCTTGTTATTAAATGGCAAGATGCTGAACCTCACTTTCTATTTCTTGTTTCCAGGTGGGTTTTAGCCTCAGAAAACTGTCAGTCATTCTGGAAAGGGAAACATGCTTTTTATTATTCTTTTCTCCTTCTTAATTTCTTTATTTGGCAGTGATAGACACTGCTGGTTCTTAGCAAACAGGGGTGGAAGGCTCCCTGCCACTGCCCCTGGGCTCGTGGCTGGCAGCAGAGCAAAGGGCTGCAAGCCCCCTGCCAAGCTGCCATACCGAGATCCCACCGCCCCATCTGTGCCTTCGTGCTGTATGTCCTGCACTCACTCCCCGTGTTGGTGGGGTTCTGGTTTTCTGAATGTTGGTACGGGAAAGAGATATGGGGGGCAGGCAGCCTTTATTCTAGGTACCTCCTTAGACAAAATGCCTCCCAGGAGAGGCCTCCCGTGGTGCTGGGAGGCGTGCACACTGCAGCGCTGTTTGTTGAATTGTTTGCCCTTTGCTAGGTTGGGCAGCCTCTGCAGGGCTGGCTTTTCCCTGGAGTTTGTGATCTTGGGAACATCATAGGCAGAAATGACAAAACTAGGCACATACAGGTGGATGTTGGCTATTATTTTCCATTTTATTGTTATTGTATTAAATGCTGCTACTGTAGAAACAAATGTGTTGTGCAATAATTTGGTTGAGAGCCAAGAACAGCATCTGCATTTGCGTTCTGTGAATTAGAAAGCAATCTGTTGCTAGAGGGAAGCTTGTGTATTCATTTCTAGCTCAATGTACTCTTGAGATATTTCACTGAAAATCCAGTGTGTTAGGGCCTTTCCTTCCTTATGCCTCAGATAAAAATGACCATACAGGTGCACTCTGAAAAGAGCAATTTATAGCTCCTTGTGTCACTTCCCATTCTTGCTCTGGAGAAACATCCGTTCTGAGATGGTTCTGGGGAAAACCAGATTTTTGTATGAAGCTTTTCTTTGTAAAACTAAATGCTTGGATTGCTTTATCTTTCTGTTCAGAAAAGGGCAACATTTTTCTTAGATTCTTTCTGACAGGTATAATATACCACGCGGTGAAATAAGATCAGATCCGTGCTAAGGTTTTTGTTGTGACTGAGAGGATGATGAGGGAGGGCAGTTTGGCCTGGGGCCATTCTCCTGGCTGTTTCAGTCTGTGCTAGGGGGACATGAGGAAAGTTTGAAGTTCCTTAGGAGTGAACTGGATTCCCAGCCTGCTGCAGACTGGGCTCACCTCCCACCTGGTACTGCAGGAGGGGGAACTTGGGGTGATGCTGAGGTGCAGCCCCTACGTGGCCTGGATTAGCTCTTCACACCGTGGTGCCGGCAGCGTGCTCTTTTCCTTGTGGGCACCTCGAAATGCTGTGATGATGACAGCCCTGTAAAGCATGCTCAGACTGTGCTCCCAAGAGGGCAAAACCTGTGTTTATATGTAAGTGTCTGTACTTTGGGAAATGACAATAGGTGTCTGAACCTGTAAGTAGTAGCTGGGAAGGCGAGTGCTGTTCTAGTGGGTTTTATAGATGGGCTGTGCTGGAGTAGTGCAGTACGTGACCTAGATATGAGGATGGCAAGTGGGGACTTTACAAATGATGCCCATTGCTGTTCTTCCCTGGAATAAAATCTGTGGTGACAACTCTCCCCATTGAGCATCGAGCTGCCCTGGCTGTAACTTACAGCATTGCTGGCCACGTTGGCCCCGAGATGGCAATTTCGGGCTGCCTTGATTAAAGTGCTGGGAAGCAGGGAGCTGCTGCTCGCTCTGATGTAACCGAACCACAGATGTGTACGCAGAGTAGTTTTTCCTCCCACTCTTTCAACTACAATAAGCAAACCATTGCAAGTGACTGAATTCAGTGGAGCAAAAGGAACGGCATAACAAAGGGGAGCGGTACCCAGCGAAAGGCAGCCGGAGGCTGTGGGCACCTCTTAAATCGTGTCTCTTCCGCGTCCTCTACTGCATCAAAAGATGAAAGCCTCCTATCTCCGTTCAGTCTTACTAATTAAACTGGTCTGCAGCTCCCAGCGCGGTAGCTGGATCAGTGCAGCCTCTGCCTTTAGCCTCTCTGCCAGGCTACACGGATAGATAATGCAGGCTCCGGGAAGGGTTTTTGAAAGCAGGCTGCATTAACTTGCGCTGCTTCCCTTGAAGGCAGGGATTAGAGTGAGCCGAGTCCTTGGTGCCTTAGAAAAGTCTCCCCCTGAGCAGTCCGGAGCATCACACAATGGCAGGGGTAAAACAAAGGCTGAAAGCCCGAGTTTGGGCAAATTGCAGTAACAGAGCTGCGGCAGTTCAGGCCAGGAGCGAACCTGGCCCAGGGTGAGGAGGCAGTAAAGGGAAAAGCCCTCCTGAAAAACGTAAACGTTAATTGTTATGCAGAAGTGGTCCAATATTTTTCAGCTCTCAAAGATCAGTGCTCATAGCTTTCCCATAAAAATTGCAGATGGACAATATTTTTCACTTGCATGAATTGCAAATGAAGGCATTTTTCTCACTCTCGTATGAAACTTTGAAAGAGAACATCTTGAAATAAAACCCTGGGGCTCTGTGCAAGCTTGGCCGCGCTGGTGCTGGTTATGGGATCCCCTCAGCTTTTGCTGTTCTTTGAACCATTTACCCCAAATTGTTGGGCAGGGCCTTGTGCTCCCCTCCTTTCCTCCCCATGGCAGGGAGGAGTCGCAGCAGGTCTTGGGACTCCTGAGCTCAGCCCGAGCAGGCGTCAGCCCCACGGGCTGTGATTGCCAGACCTCAGGATGCAGTGCAAAGCCTGCAGATGCTGGTGGAGGACTTCAGTGAACTTGGGATCCTGCCCTGGGTGCCGGGTTTCTTTCACTGTGGAAGAACATATCCTGATTTTAATGCCTTTTTTTTTTATCAGCATCCCTGGAGGTTTTATTTACTTCAGCTGCTTTCTTTGCAAACTGTGCCGATTCATTTAGCTGAATCCTTGTCAAGTTGCTTGAGCTAAAATTGAGATGCAAATGTAGAGCAGCTATTCCTGTTTTTTTCAGATGTAGAGAGCAGGCACTGGAAAGATAAATCACTGTGGTTCCCTTTAAGCACATATTGCTGAGAAGCAAACACTAAAACATCAAAATAAAGCTTTTTTCTCCTTCACTCTTCTTAGAGCAAGAATATAATTACGCTCTGCAGATCTCACAAGAGCACAGATCAAAGCAATTAAGTAATTGCTCTTGGCATTTTGACTGGGGCTCTGAGTGGCAGCACGCAGTGCTCACACCACTGCCGGGGACGCGGCCGTTGCGCCCAGCGGCTCCCCAGGGCCGGGGCTGGGCTCTCTGGGTGTGCAGGAGCCAGAGGGCGAACGGGGCTGCCCTGTGTGGCAGGCCTTGTGCTCAGAGCTGGAAGCCTAGGGCTAGGGGAAAACGCCCGAGGGCTGCAGGTAAGGGGATGCTCCTGTGGGAAGTCTCTCGCAGCTCAGCTGCTTGGCTCTCTTCTCATTCAGCACAAAGTCCCTGAATCTTGGGGTGTCTGAAATGTAACTTCCATGGCTCTTGCTTTCCTGTAGGGCAAACTTGATCCTAAATCCCAGCATTAGGGACACTCTGGATGGGATTTGGGAAAGGGCACTGGGTCACTTTTACTAGGAAAAGGAGGCCGAGCAGAGATAAGACTGACCATAACTCATCACATGGGAAGACCTTGTGCAAAAAAAAAAAAAAAAAAAAAAAAAAAGTCATTTCAGAATTGAAAGCATTTTACATTTCCCCACAGAAATGTTCCTGTATTTTTAAAATAAATTTGTTCCCTTCTTGCCTTGCTCCTCAATGCGTGACCCTTTCTCAAGGCAAGTTTGAGCACCACCTTGTTTCTAATTTTAGGGAAAATTCCTATTTCCGACTCACGTGCTGGTATTCGACAGACTCGGTGCCGCTGCTCCTTCTGGGCACTGCCGGTGCCCTTGGGGTGCCAGGGGAGCTGAGGCGGGGTGCCAGGGGCTCCATCCTGCTGCACCGAGCTGCCTGGCGGGAGGACAGAGCTCCCGGCTGCCTGTCCCTGCCTGCACCTTGCGAGGCAAGAGAAGGAGAACCGCAAGCTGCTGGAGGAGAGATGGAAAGAGAGGATAAGAAGGAAATGGCGTGGTCTGAACAGGAGTGGCGGGGGTGAGAGAGCTCGGCTTGTGTCCCTGGTTCCTGCCCAGCCGGAGCCCAGGCCCCAAGCTGCCCCCAGACCTCTCAGGGAGCATTGCCCCCACTCACAGCCCGTAGCACACGTAGGGCTCCCCCCGGAGCGTCTGACTCGCAGAGGTGCTGTGCAGCCGTGCTGTTCGTGCCGCATGAACAGAGGGAACTGGTCACAACTGAAGCCCCTCACAGATGCGGGAGCTTGGTGCCGTAACAGGAGCCTGGCCTTCGGCTGTAAAGAGGGAGCCTTTCACAAACACG
Source organism: Nettapus auritus (assembly GCA_011076525.1). NCBI lineage: Eukaryota > Metazoa > Chordata > Aves > Anseriformes > Anatidae > Nettapus > Nettapus auritus. Next base: position 18,550,082 of record CM021777.1, read on the forward strand.
GGTGTGAAAATAGATTGCTGCTTGTCTTGGCTTAAATTCAAAATTTTAATGTGGGGGAAAAATATTTCATAAATGATGGTCTTTGTCATTTGTACTTCTTCCCAAGCTGTAGCAGGAAAGCTCTCAAACCGCGGTACGGATGCCATTTGATTGCCAAAAAAGCAGTTTTAAAACCAAAGTTTCTCTGAAATGAACAAGAATATTAATTAAGATATGTAATTGTGGAGCTTCCTTAGAAAGTAATGATAGGATGCATAATTGTTCCTCTGATTCTTGTTAATCAAGAAAAGAGCCAAAGAAACAACATATTAATCATAAAGGTGAAGATTCTGAAGGACATAATGATTCACAAGGACCCAAATGTCATTGATTATCACTGGGAGTTTTACACACAACAGTCTTTTGTGTCTTTCAAAATCTGCCCAAAATGGAAAAAACATGAATCCTTTCTAAATCTGAGTGATGAGGAAAGGATAGCAATTTGTATGCCATAATTGCATGGAGGTTTAGTAATAGGAGGATTTGAGCTTCTATCTGGGCACCTGCAAATCTTGAATTCCTGCCATCGCTGCTGGTTTGCTGAAATAAAAAATGCTTGCCAGATAGCTTGGCTGTAAACAGTTTTACCTTAACTAATTTAGGCTATCCTCTGTCTGCTTTAATCAAAAATCTCTTCAATGGAGCTAGAAATTGTTATTCAGCAGAGTACGCGTAACAAAAAGTACACTTCTTGCTGCTCCCGGGGAGGCACGTCACGCAGCACTCCCCATGACCCCAGCTGAGACAGGATTAAATTGAAGGACTTGCGCTTAATTTTTGTGGTTTCAGTGATTGCCGGGCTGTTTATCAGTGCACAGGCAGGAGCTGCAGCGGGGCTGTGCTGTGCCTGGAATGCAGCAGGGATGCTGCTGGCGGGCACGGGGTGTTGGGCGCAGCAGGTCGGGGTGCCCGCGGCACCATGCGCTGCGTGCCTCGAGTAACAGCAGCCACCAGTAAAAGCAAACCAGCAGGTAACTGCTTTGTAATTATCTGTGGAAACAGCTGTCTCGACAAGAGCAGCTGGAGACAGAGCCGAGCTGTTAATTCAGCAGAGCAAACCTTGTGGCCACCCAGTGGGACAAGGACTGGGGCAGTCCTGACTTGGGGCCGTTCCTGCTCGCAAGGGACAGACAGTGCTGAGACCAGGCTGGCTCTCTGTATCTCCCACTTAATTCCCTCCTTCTAGTTTTACTTCTGGTTTGAAAGGTAGTTGTTGAGCGAGCAATAAATCTTGGTGTTCCAGCAAATGCTTAATTGAGCTATCCAGTCCTGGGAAGTCATCGTTTCCTGTTCAGCAGATAAATCCCCACTACCACCATTCTGCTCCTTCCCTTCATCCCTATAAAGCTCAGGACCCACAGGCCGTTGTTCCACGTTCCCTGCTGGCTGTGTTCGGTGGCTGTGGGTTGGCGGCTGGGGGCCGGCAGCTCCGGAGGGCTCAGGGCTGGGACTCACCTTCCTCGGGGCCGCTGCTGGGCTCTGCAGGCATTGCTCCTAGCGGCTGAACCACAGCACCGAGGAGTTATCAGAGGATGTGCTCTGTGAAGAAACACGGCTGTGGGCATAAACACTTCTGGCTCCTCTGCTGGCTGCGCTCAGCTCACTTACAGCCTGAAATCAGGGCCAAGGTCCTTAAACAAGGCAGACCCCAGAGGAGCCAGCTTGCAGACTCCCATGAGCCTGGTGTAAAGCTACCAGCGTGTGCTCTTCCAGGGCCCCTGGCACAGTGAGGCCCCAAGCTCCCCAAGTCGCCCGGTGCCCAGGGTGCCGATGCTCAGCCCTGGGGCCAGCTCTCCACTGCCTGGGCACAGCGGCGTGGGGCTTGCAGGGCTCTGTCTGTAACCAGGAAGCTGCCAACAGCCACAGGAAAAAAACAAAACAAAACAAAACAAACAAACAACAACAACAACAACAACAACAACAACAAAAAAAAAAAACAGAGAATTTTCTTCTCTTCCTGCTAATTAGATCAATAGGGATCTTATTCACCAGTTATTGAGAGAGACAGTTGTAAACTAATTAGGATGCACTCGCTGAGCAGGCGTGCTTCCTCTCGGGCCCCTCCATCTCCTGTGTGCAGGAGTTGCCCTGGGTGGCTGCGAGCTTGGATGGCAGCACAGGCCACTTTCTGCAGGAGGGTGGTTGCTTTTTGCAAGCTCAGTTCCTGCAAAATGCTCATGCTGCCTGCGGTGCTGGAGCGGTGAGACACAGGAGGTGGTCGGGCTGCAGCCTGCCGGGTGCTGCTTTAAATCCTTGCCTGTGGACAGCTGTGGAGAGGTGAGAGCTGCTGAATGCAGCCCGGTAGGGCTGGGTCACCTGGGCCCTGGCTGCATGTGTAGTGTCTGCTGTCTGCATAGAGGCAATATGAACTAACCTGAATATGCACATCCCAATGAGCGCCTGCTGGGATGCTTGCCCATACAGTGATCTATTGCATTAGACTAATTGGAGAACAATGCTGTTTGCTGTTACAATAATTTTCGGTGTCAAATATTTTACTGTTAATTTGAGCACAAGGCTTTCTTTAATGCTGTTTAGGGCTTTGAAGTTAAATTGCAGTTTCATCAGTTGCATGATAAATCATTCAGCAGAATTTCCCAGATGGCTTAAAATTAAGTTTATATTTTCCTAAAAGATTGTCAGTCTCGTTGCTGTGATGTGAGGGGGCTCGAGGACCTCTTACACTTCCCCAGAAGTTCAAGCTCCTCCCTGCAGCCCCCGGCCCAGCTCCTGCTGAGCGTTTTGGCGTGGGGCTTGGCCAGGTCTCGCCAAGCTGTGCACGGTGCCTGTGGCCAGCTTGTGATGCTCCCCGCTCAGATTGTCCCCGATTTACATTTCCAAGCAGCACAGAGTGCTAATGCAGAGTTAGGACCTGCTTCCAGGGTGGTTTTTGCTCAGGTGAGAGATCTCTCCTTTGTGCCGTCGTGTTGGAACATGGCTGACCTCTCCCGTTCCCGCAGAGCAGCAGTGTGCAGAATGCCAGCAGCACTTCAGTTGTCTTCTGAGGAGCCTTTGGGGTGGTTTTAGAAACATGCTCGATCATTAAAGTGCGAACCTGAGAGACAAAAATCCCACTCCAAGTGAAAATCTCAATGCTCTTAGCAGATTCATAACGAAGAAATAAAAATAAATGAAATAAATACTCCTGTGAGCATTTTGGTGCCGTGGGGCTGTGGGGAGGCAGTTCTTGCTGGTTTTCATTTTGTTGAACACAGCTTTGTGGTGTACAGAGCAGGTGCAGGTGAAGGCAGTGCTGAGCTGGTGCCTGGCAGCAGTGCCAGGGCCGGGCACAGCGGGGACGGAGCGGGCTGTCAGCCCCAGGAGGCTGGTGCGTTGTGCTGCGGGCTGCCACTTACTGCGGAGAGAGCAGGTCAGCCACAACAACCGGGCCTGGTGGCTTTTAATTCAATAATCACATTGCTTTGATTTGTTTAGAAGTTGCCTGTTGGCTGTGATTGCCTCAAAACATGATAGCGCATAGATAGGATGTCAGGATTCGGGCAGATTTTCGGCAGATGGGTGCAGTGTGGCCATGCCAGCCGGCTTCAAGCCCTGCAGTTCTGTTCCGTGGGAGCAGGCGGTGCTCAGCTGTCCTGCTCCGAGGTTCATTACTGATGGTGCTAGACCCAACACATGAGGGCAAACTACAGGATTCCTGAGCACGGCAGTGGCAGACAGCACACAGCAGGGCTGCCCTGCCCTCCCAGCACCCACCCTGACTTTGCATGTTGGAGCCTTCGGTTAAGCCATTAGTGGTGGGCTTCAAAGAGAGGGCCGGTAATGCAGCCCGCCTGCTCGTTAGCACGGTGCTTCTGATGACCTGGATTCAACTCCAGGCTCAGGTTAATTGGGCAATGTCAGCGGTGTGGCTGCCTTCGAGTCCTCTTTCCTGCCTTTCACGAAGCTGCCAAGCGTGACTCCGCAGCTGCTGATTGCGGGGTGGGCGGTGGTGCTGGGACGGGAGGAGGGTGCCCAGCCTGAGCTGAGGGCTTGCTTTCCAGAGGAGCTTGGTTTCCCTAGGGAGTACCCACGGTGTGCTTTGTAGTATGGAGATACACACGTGTAATGGTAGGCACAGGGACACTGCCTGTGCTCAGCCGCTTGCACAACCTGTCACCAGCACAGGGCCGGACGCTGTCCCTTTGGTCCCATCTATGTGACAGATCAGTCGTGCCACGAGCTCTGCTAGCCCCACGCAGGCTCTGAAAGCATCCCCAGGACAGTGGCTCAGCTCTGCTGGCTCTTCCCTGGGTGTTAATGGCTGCCCACAGCACCCGGCTTTTCCTTTCACCCTCAATCAGAATGCTTCAGGCAGGGGGCTGCCAGGCATGGACTAACGGCTGGCGGTGGGCTCCCGCTGCGAGCTGTGCTCCCTGCAGCCCCTGGGAGCTCTGAGATGCATGGTGCAGACTGTGGGCTGAAAATCGCCAGGCACTAAGCTTGTGCTGGCTGTGCTGGCCGAAGGCACCCTCAAGCCCCATAAAGGAGAAGTGCCTGATAGCATGTCGGAGCAGTCGTCCCTGAGCAGTGGCTGGGGATGCTCCCAAGGCTGGTTTGGCTGCGGTCTGGGACTCGCTGTCCCACCAGGAGCTCGCGTTGCCCCCAGGGGCACATCCTGTGCAGAGGTGCATGCTTTGGAGACCGAAAGGTGCTGGGAGAGAAACGCCTGCTGCTGCTTCTGTGTGCACCTCCTCCCTGATGTGGTCCTGCTCTGCTGCCCTGGGCCCGTGCTGGGGTGGAGGTGAGGGTCAGGGGGACTACCTGCAGCCACCCTGAGCACCCTGAGCACTCCCAGGCTGCGCGGGACAGTCCTGTGCACTGCTTCATGGGCTGAGTTCCTTGCCTCAGCCCCGGCGCTGTCTCCAGTGCTTTCATAACTGCTCCAGCGAAGCCATCAATATTTAAGGACGCTGCAACTGCTCATTTCCAGAGCTCCCTCTACACAGGCAGCAGCATTTTGCCAAGCATATGCTGCCACCCTGCACATAAAACTTGTGCTGGGCCCTCCTCCCTTTCTTTTTCCAGGGCTGGATTTGACTCTTTTTATGTATATCCTGAAATGAGGATACCAGAAAACATATATTAGACCAATAACCGTATCATAAATATGTATTTGCACTGGAGTGGACAAATACATCTGCTGAAATATTTTTTTAAACAAAGTAAATTCATGGGCTAAATTATTCAGTGATTAATATTTGACCAGTTGCAACGTATGCAGAGTTATCTTAATATGTTTGTAGACCAGGAGCGACTCAGTAATACGTAGTGTTTGTTCAATATTTCTTTTACGGCTGTTAAATATTAAGGGCCTGTCGGTCATGTGCACTGAGGCCCCATAAATCATTTTGACTCTATAAAAGGGGCCTTGAAGCAGAAGTAAATTACTTTGGTGCTTATTTTATGGCCCTCATACGCAGTAAGAGAGGCATAAAAAGGCATAATGCATGCACGAGAACCTGACTGGGCTGTTTTGGGCTCGGTGGAGCTTCCCAAATGGCAGGCTCCCCGCGGTAACACGGGGCTGTGCCATGCACACGCGGCCTGCGCTTCGTCCCAGGGATGCTGTGCTCCATCTCGCTCAGGGCTCTGCTGTGGGGCTGGGTCCTGCTGCCCCTGCCTCGTGGTGTACCCCAGGAGGCCCCTTCCCTTCACACTAAAGCCCATCCTTTGTAAGGCTAAATAACTGTAACAAAACATGTGCGTCTTTCCCAAATGCAGGTAGTGCGTGTTCTAATATTATTTTCATTTAATGGGTGAGAGAAATCCAGCAAGATTTGCCAGGCCGGCTAAGTGAGAACTCTCTCACCCGCGGTGTCACTGGGATATTGTAACTAGCACAAATGGCTTGGGATCTGGTCACGGCGGCACAGCAGACCTTTGGCAGTGAATTATTCATGTAAAGGGCTAATGCAGAAAACATCACGGAGCTACGCCAAAGTACAAGTTGGTTATTTGTTATGCTTGACTGTAGCACAGATGAACGATTGCTTTATCTTGGGCAGTGTTTAGTTGCGGACCCGTATATTTCCAGTGCTTGTCATAGCACAAACGCAAGTACCCATGAAATAAAACTTCACTGTATTAATTAAATATTTTGCATTAGACGTTAATCTCCCATGGTAAATACTGGCTTGCTCTATTTCTGGCCTGCGGCTGAGGGCTGGGAGGAGCAGCGCACCGCGATGTGTGTGCCCTGTGTCGCGTTACGTGGGCCCAACACCTCCATTTGGAGGTTACTTGCTGGGTTTGCAGCTTGTGATCACTGCAGAGCTGTCAGAAACAGAGTCCCCTGGAAGCTGGAGGTGCTTTTGGCTGGATTAACATCTGGCTGACAGCAGCTTTACGAGGGGGCAAGGCCACCAGCTTCCAGAGATGGGTAAAAGTGGAGCTGGGCTAAGTCAGGCCCCAGCAGCTCGCAGGGAAGAGGAGAACAGTGTGAGAAGCAGCTTTGCTTACACGGTGACATGCTGAGATCAAGCTGAAACATTCAGACTCTTTAAACTGCAGTTTAGTTTTTTTTTTTTTTTTTTTTTTTTTTTTTTTTTTTTTTTTTTTTTTTTGATATAACAGTGATATTTCTATTCCTCTGCAGCACTTATAACAGGGCTCACTGCTTGCCTCATCCTGATTTCGGCCAAGCAGTACAGGGTGAGGCTGGGGTTGGGCTGTACTGGGGCTGTGGCATGCCGTGCCATGCCATGCCGTGCCGTGCCGTGCCTGCCTTGGCCTTGCTGCACCGAGGGCTGTGCTCCTGGCATGGAAGGGGTTCTTGGCCTTGCTGTTTGCACATCCAGCCCGCTGGAAGTGCAGCTTGCAGTCACTCCAGAAAAGCCTCACAGTCACTTCTGGCCAAACCTAAAACTAATGATGGAAATGAAGAAAACACAAACTGTATCTTCAGCCGCTCCCCAGCTCCACCACTTGGAGCAGATGGAGGTGATGCTGGCTGATTCCAGGGCTTCTTCAACATCTCTGTCCTTTAACATAATGACAGCAAACCTGGCTGGTGTATATTGCTGTCTAGGTCTCGATTCCTGCCCAGGGAAGTTTCGTTTGCAACATCTGCAGGTCTCCTTGTGCAAGCAGAGCAGTGTCCCCATGGCCGTAGCCAGGTTGCTGCTCCCCGGGACCTACTCCTGCTCCATGGCCAACCAACTTTGTGCCGCTCTGAGCATCGGTGCTAAACCTGGGAGGCCTGGCATAGCAGCCCTGACCTGCACTCTGTATGTATTTTTGATTTGCTCTGAAGATTTTTTTAGACTCTGCCTGCCTTCACGATCTCCCTTACTAGCTTTAGGATAGCTGCGAGGCGCAGTGATTCCTAAAGAAGCAGTGACTACGAGGCACAGAAGCACATCGCGATGCTGCAAGTGCAGCTGCTGTGCTCTTTTGAAGTCTTTCAGTCAGTAGAAATGCTCACATTATTTCCAGAGGGATTAGGATCAGGCCTTTACATAGCTGAGAACTTACTTAAATTTTCAACATTTCTTCTAGGTCAAAGGACGGTTAGTCCAATTTTCCCATGTTTGATGCATTTCCACATTACAGCTTGTAGAAAAATCCTTCCAGTATAATTATTTTGAATACATTTGTAATGCTCTGAGATTTCCTGTGAATACATTTTTCATCCACAGAGATACTGAACTCATAATCATTGAGATTTTCTGCTTTCTTATGGAGAATTTATATGGAATTTAATAATGCTGATGGCGGTAGACTCTCCGTAAATGGCACTAAACACCCTACAGAATTTAATAAGAACCAATAGCATCCCTAAAGAGTTCTTGCATCCTCCTGCAGAAATATATGGAAGAAAGAATCTGTTAGATTCTGCAGGGAAAAAATAAAAAAATAAAAAATTCTTCTACAAATGCAGAGCTGAGGTGGTGTATTGGTTAACCAAACTAGTTTAGTATCCCAAAACTGATCCAACCCAGTGTGCCACCTCAAAACAATAAAATCTTCCTCTGCACACATTAAAGAAAAACCCTACAGCATCCATTAGAAGACCTCTCCCTTGGATGCGTACATGGCTGCCCATGTGCACCCAAAGTGGAATCCCTGCTGCAGGATCGGTGGGGCAGCTCCAGGGGATGCCGTAGCCCCACACATTCTCTTTGTGGCTGTCTCTGCCTCCCTTCCCAGTCACAAATTTCTCTGGTTCACTTTGTTCCAGCACCTCCGTCACCTGGGCACGGGCACTCTGTTTTGTGTTGTTTTCCATCTCCAAATGTCACTTACTCCAGATTTCACTTGGATTTACTCCCATGGAGCAGGTTCCCAAATGGTACTGATTCATTTTATGGAAATACCAATCTGAAGGCCCCCTTCTCTTCCGTGCTGTGCCTTCCTGTAAGTCAGAAGCAGTGGGTCAGTTTAGGCTTTGGCTGGTTTCTGCCTTTATTTTTCACACGCTGGAGAAGTAGAGCCAGCCAGGTGTTTCAGTCGTGGCCGTGCTGCGTGCTGGGGAGTGTCAGTGACCTGCAGAGAGACCTGGCCTGCTCCTGCTGAGCTGCTGCTGGGGCTCAGCATCTCCTCGCCCCTTGGGCCCCTGCCTCATGCAAGAGAAGAGCTCTGGATTTCGGAGCAGGTAGGATTAAGTTACCCAGGCGTGGGTAACTTAATTGGTCTTGAACCTGGTGCTAAAAATGTTTTGAGTAAACTGCTGGATTTTTTAAAGCAGTATCTGGAGGATCTCCCACTGCATGCATTTATTTGATGCAAAAGTGCTCTGGTCTAGATGCTAAAACTGATAAACCAAACCATTCATTTCTTAAAGTTCAATTCACCACTTACAGGATAGAAAATAAACCAAGCTAACCCACAGCAAGATTAAACTGCAAGATATGGGATTTAAGGCAAAGCCCACTGTGGCTGGGAATGTTTCTCTCACATAAACCAAATTTATCTCTATAGAGCAGAAGGCTATTTTATGAGGTTCAGACAAGAAAAAAAATAAAAGCTTCCAGAGAGAGTGTCTTAAATAGCTCATAAAAACCTAGCATCTGCCCCTCTGGAAAGGGCTCTCTGATTCTCCTACAAACACAGCAGCCAGGCGCTGGGTACCACCATCCCCTGGCTGTGGATTCAGGCTTTTCTCCTTTGTTCTGCCGGCTTTGGATGTGTTTGTCAGAGTCATGCTCCAAGTAATTAATAAACAACAGCCCTGCAGGGCTGCTTCCTGGCCTAGCATCCTCTCGCGTTCTGATTTTCCCTGTAGCTGCAATGCTTGCCTTCTTGCCTTGAAGCAACGGCTGAGCTGTGGGGCCAGCTCGGGGGTGACAGCCCCTGCCCACCCTGGCGATCGATGGGCAGATGTGCCAGAGCCGCACGATGTTGTTCCTGAGAAGCCATTTATGAAAAATGAGGCTTGGTTCAATGCTATCGAAAATGCACTGCTACAGCAAAGAACATGAGTTATTTATTAGCGCCCGTTGTCAGAGTGAAATACCACAAAGAGTTTTCTGTGATTCTAAGCAATAAATAAGCAGGGAGCACATTGCAAACACCCCTGGCCACGTTCTGCTCCTCTTGTAACGTTGATTCCTGGTAACTAGAAAAGTAATTTGTGACTTCAGTCGGGGATGCATCCTTACAGGGCAAGAATGGTGCTGGCATCAGCCTGTGCCACCAGCCCATATATAAAATAGTAGTTTTCAATAAGAAACTTTATCAGCGATATCTCCCTGGAGGAGAACGATTTCTGGCCATGGAGCTGGTTCCCTGCCCTCTCCCTGCCACCTGGTGCAGGTGCAGGCGCCGTGGTGCGTCCCGTGCATTGCAGGCCATGCATTGCAGCGCTGGCAGTGCTTGCCCTGTCCCAGCCCGAGCAAGGGGTGGGCACGCGGGGCTCCAGCACGCTGCTCCTGCTGTGGCTGCCTCTTGCCTCCAGGAGTTGTGTCCTGCTGGACCTGCCTGTGCCGCCAGCTGCTGCAGGAAGCATCCAGCCTGTTGCTTGGTGCTGTACAGTTATTTAGGTCATTTGATTTTTATGTCAAAATAACTGTCAGGATTTTCGTGCCTTTGATGCAAAGCCAGGTGAGTTAAAGACACAAACCAAACCACTGTATAACCAAATGCAGGCCCAGGGCAGGGCTGCGGGGCCCCTTCCTCCATGCCCCTGCTTTTGGGGACCACCAAGGGGCTGCCGCGTCTCCTCTGCTGACAGCCCTACAGCAGCACTGCTCACAGCTCCCATGCTCTGCTTCGCCTTTGCGCTGGGAAATCACTAGATGGTTAATAACACATTTGTTGAATGCGTTGGTTGCCCAGAAACGTGCCTTTCTTGTTGCCAGCATGGGCAGCAGGAGGAAGCCTGTGCCTGTGTTCCAGCTGCCAAATGCCTGCCCAGCGTCCTCCTCCCCGCACCGTGTCACTGTGGGCCTGGTCTCCATCCGAACTCCATCCGAGATACCTGTGCTGCCTGGAAATCAAAATAAAGGGTGAATGTATTTATCTAGTAATATCAGAGCTGACATTTTGGAAAGTTTTGAAGGGAGAGGTCCAGCAAGTCAGCAAATGTCTGAGATCCCTTGTCTCCTAGGATTTTAAATCCTGAGCTCCAAATTTTGCCCTATCTGCCAAAAAAAAAAAAAAAAAAAAAAAAAAAGCAGGAGGAAACTGAAAAGCAGGCTCTTGTGATTGTATTCCTCTTTTTGATTCTGTTTCCCAGGAGTTCTTTGCACCCCTGTCATTTGTGGTGGGGGTAAAGAGGGCCATGCAAATTATTCCACATTATGTTCAGAGTAATGGCAAGTCTTAAAATAGCTCTCAATTAGCAATTGATTGCAATTAATTGGAACAACATAGACTGACATGATGTTTTCATATCTCTAGAGCATTCATCAGTTCACGAGTCCTAATTTTTAAAAACTCAGAAACAGTGGCTCCCATATTATCATAACCATCTGTTGGCAATTTATGATGTATATCTTCAAGAAGCAGGGGTACTGCACACTTTATCTTTGCTAATTAAAACGGGTTTCCAAAAGGCAGCTCAGGTTTGAATGTAAACTGTGAAGGGTTTAACAAAGTAAAACCTAGTAGTGGTGGGTTTTACCTGTATGTACGCAAAGACATGTGGTTTCATATGCATGTACCCCGAAGTGTTTTGTGCTAGCCCCAAGCTGGGTGCAGCCGTGGCTGCGAGGCAAGCAGAGGGCACCCGGGGCTGCTTGGGGCACTGCTCCTGGCGTTAGGGCTTGGCGACGCCAGTCTAATCCTGAATTCTTTGCATTGTCCCCTGAGGAGTCTGCAGTCATGCTCAGGTGGGTACCTCTGAAATCAGGGTGCCGTCCGGGGATGTGCTTTCCGATTACTCAGCCTAGCTCTGTTTTAGCTGTGTTTTAATTAATGGAGGATTTGAACTTCTTTCTTCATAAATATCTCGAGTATGTCGGTGCCAAATGTGTGTGAGGGTTGAACCCATGACCCATCTGCATTACTTCGCTGGTGTCCGGCCTGGTCAGTTCACGTGCTGTCAGGGGATTTCACAGCTTCCGAAGCGCTGTGCAATCTGACTTCATTTTCAAGAACTTGTTTTGAATTTAATGTCACAGAAGGCAAAAGGAAAGAATATATTAAGATAAAGCATTAAAATAGCAGTAATAAAGATACAGAACAGTCTTAAATTTGAGGAGTTACAGCTGGACTCGATGAAGGAAGATGTTGTTGGTAGTGGCAGCTATTAATTCTAGGTGCACCAAACTTAAATAAGCTGGAGATGTTTGACAAAGGACAGAAAGAGCAAATACTGTTGGCAGAAGACTTTTGCATCGTTTTTTCATTTCAATGTAATTTTCCCAGAGGAAGATAAATGCCGTAGTCCTGATGGCCAAATACTGTTTCCAATCCCAGTATTTGGAAAGGAAAATACAGAGCACGGAAGCCAGCAGCACTAACCTACCCCTTGCTGTTGGAAATGCTGAGCAGTCAGGCCTCTGCAGCTCTTCCCCCCAGACAGTTCGTTGTACTTTTCAAGCCGACTGCTTGCTAAACTGTCGATGAAAAACACAGGTGAGACTTGAAAGAGTACTGCTTAGGTGTGCTCTTGCTGTGGTCTGGCCAAAGACTTTATGTTGTGGATGAGAAATAAAAGGTGGAAGCAGATAAATCTGCGTTGCACAAGCCTGAATGATGTCTCCAGTGCTGCTAGAGAAGGGGAGGGTTAAGCAGGCAGTACGGTTAGGCTGATAAGGAGCTTTGAAAAAGGGGTTGATGTGAAGAGAAATGGCTAAAAGTAGCCAGTTGACCCGACTGTGCTTGCTGGCTGAGACGAGAGCAGCTGCGCTGGGTCTCCGGGAAGCTGGCGTGGGGCTCCAGGAGGAGGCAGAAATGTTTATTACATAGCCCAGGGCTGCACCAAAGAAGAAATTAACCATGAAGGCAGTTTTCCTCTGATAAAAAGGCTTTGGTTATGAAGTGCAAGGAGTCTTTACGACTTGGGGTATGTCACAGCTTTCAGAAACAGCTTGACAATGTCAGTGACCACGTGGGACCAAGTCCTCCAAACGCTTTCTGCTTCTCAGTATATTGTTGCTCATATTTTGCACAACTTTCCACTCAGAATTTTAACTTCATCACATATGAATTTGAAAAAGATCCATGGAAAAATATTTTGTCTCCTTTATATGCCCTCTGGAATTTTAACATCAGCTCTCAAATGTTTTCCCCACCATGCGGGGAACTTTTTTTAATTTTCAGACAAACTTTATATTCTTACAGAAGTCCATTTCAAGAATTGATTGTTTTAGGAAAGATCACAGCAGTACTGATAAAATGACAGAATGCTGGGAGACTCCTGATAAAGTTGTACGTGCTGGCTAGGGACTGGCTGAAATTGTCTTGCACAAATGGTAGACCTCCTCGGACAGACATTGCTGGTTTTTACACTGGTTCAGAAATTTTAAATGGTAAAAAATAATAATAATAAAATAGAACATTTAAATAACCAAAGTGGACTAGGAAGGAACCAGGTGTCTGCAGAGAGCAGCTCAAATGCTGGCGGTGAGCTCAGCCCAGAGCAGGATGCAGAGAGGAGCAAACGGAGGGGACCCTGGGCTGCTGGCACAGCCACGGCAGCTCCAGGTGTCTGCAGCTGCACCCAGAAGGGTAAAAAATGGCATTGCCTTGGGCAGTGCCTGGCAGCAGCCATGTCCTCGGCTGAGTCCCGTCCTCCCCCGTCACTGCTGTCTTTGCACACATGAGAGAGTTCAAACCAGTAACGTTACTGTCAAGTCCTTCCCTGGGTTTGTTTGCCTGCTGAAATTTTCCTCGAGATCCTTGATCCTAAAAACAAATAAACCTATTGCATGTCCGTCCTGCTGCCAACGCTGGTACCAGAGCCAATTACTTGCATGGCATTTGTCATTGTTCCTAAGCTTTACCTTGGTAATTTTATTTAGACAGGGGCATTTTCTGCTGATAAATCTGGCTAGATTACCAAGTCAGAGTGTATTTATTAAAACACCAATTAGACCTTAGTCTCTCATCAATCACAACACCTTTAATTCATGCACGGATGCAAAAACTGTTTGAGGCGTAGTGCACGCATGAATGAGTGATCTAAATCAAATTGTCACTTCGCCGGCATTACCTTATCTGCAGGCCTAGAGGCAATCAATTTTTTATTTACCCAATAAATAATGTGTGATATATTTAAATGCCTCAACACTTTGTTTTTGTGCTGTTGAAAGGAGAACACTTGCTTCACAAGGTTGGAATGAAAGTGAGGGTGGAGGAGAGGGCACGGGCACCTCGGATGCTCAGGCGATGGGACCCTGGTGGGACGGAGGTGATGGAGGTGGTGGGAGCTGGGCATGGGGTGGCTCCGGGGCCGTGCTGCTGATTTCTGCTGCCGTGAGCCCCAGCTGGAGAGAGTCTGGAGAAGACAGCAGAAAGTGAGAGCTGAGAGAGCGCCTTCGCTCCTTTGGAAGGAAAAAAAATACATTGAAATTTCTTGTAGAGCAGTAATTTGTAAGAGTCTTGTTCTGAAATATCACAACATTGTGTTTTTTATAAATCTGATGCATTATAAAAGAAAATTAGCTGTATGTAGTGTGATATTAAAATCATTATAATATGGATGTCAAAATGAAAGGAGGTGTTGAAGTGATCTAGCTGAGCGCTTTCCCAGTGCAAATGTCATCAAACTCACCAACTTCTTTTAGAACATTTCAGTTTTGAGAAAACAGCATTTAACTGTGAAGAATTACCTGAAAAGTGTTCATCTGGTTCTCCAGGGATCTGTCAGAGGTTTCCACACGTCTGATTCTGCTCCCTCTGCCTCTCCCAGGGGGAACTGGAGAGCCGGGGGTGAAGGCTGGCCCCCGGAGCAGCAGCTGGGTGCCGGTGCAGGAATTACCTCCGTGGCTGGCTGCCCAAGCCCCGGGCTGAAACGCCCCATGCCTGCCCCAGCAGGGGATGCCTCTGCACAGAGAAACAGCTCTTATTTGAAGCTACTGGGTGAGCTAATGCCAAAACCTGCTACTCAGCATCCCTGGAAGCAGGGGAGCGAGGGATGTCCAACCTGCAGCAATGGGTTTTGGGGCAGTTTTAGGCACTTCAGAGTGTTTGTGTGAAACCTCCACTGTTGGAGCATCACAGCTGGCTCTGGGGCTTGCTGAGGGAAAGGGAGGAAGGGCAGCGCTGCCCTGCAGCATCTGGGGTTGCTTTCCCGTGGCCAGCACCAAAAAAATCAAACACTTTTGTGTCTGAGGTGGACTTAATGGCAGCTAGCGTTAGGGCTTATGCACCATTTCCAACAACAACAACAACAAAAAAATAAGAAACCAGCACTTTTGTTGATTTGGTCTGAAAGTCCTGTGCTAAGCTTATTTTATGTCATAACTTCTCTCTCCTTGTGGGGTTCCTGCACACTTGCTGTCCCACTTACAGGATTTCCCATTCCCTGCCTGCAGTGTATTTGTTGTAAAAGCTGGAGTGGAGAAGAGAAAACCACTGGCTGATGGTGTGTGTGTCAATTATACATCAGAGGCTTTACTGCTTCTTCAGAAGCTTCTAATAATAATAATTACAACTAGGCTAGTGGAAGAAAAATGTGCTGAGATCAGGGAGAAAGGCAGGAGAGCCGGGCCAGAATTAATTAGCCCCTTTTATCTGAGAATCTCAAAGCATTTAGACATTAATTAATGAAGCCTGTGGTTACGTCAGTGCAATGCATGGTCTGGGGGCTCAGTGACTGCCCTGCTTGGCCGTCAGTCCTGTGCAGAATGGTGTTGCTGCAAAATGCAGATAAATGCTTCTTTTTTTTGCTCTCTTCTACTCCTGTCAACCTGACAACTCCCAAAGCCAGGATGAGGAGACCTGTCCCCCCACAGCATTGTGGCTGGGCAGCTTCACACCGCTGGGACCCAAAATCCCACTCCAAGAAGTGAATCAGTAGGTGCAACATCCTCTAAGAGTAATCTGGAAAATGTTTGGCAAAGCACCTGAAAACCACCCGTGCTGTCCTGGCACAGGGGACAATCACTTGTCTTAGTTCTTCTAGTCCATGCCTACGGTGCCTCTCACCAGAGCCTAGAATGAGGAGCCCTTTACCTCCTAAAAAGTGACTTTTTACTGCCCAAACAACTTTTTAAAATTATTATTATTATTATTATTATTATTTCCTTTGGTAGGGGGACGGCTGAGCTCTGTTGATAGAAGATTTCCGGGGAAGGGGAGGGTAGTGTGCTATTTGTGCTATTTCTCGGGGAGCACCAAGTCTCTCAGCAGAAGCCAGCGAGCAGGACGGGGTGTGCTGTGCTGCTGGTGACAGGTCTGGAACCTGCTCACCACCCCAATTACCCAGGCCCTTGCTAATGACCATGCTGAGGGTCTGTTCCTAGCAGACTGTGTTACGACCGTGCAGACAGTTATCCACAGCTCTGGTCCGCATCTCTGTCAGGTTGACCGATCATTCTCCCTAGCTTTGATGTCAACTGCTTGATGTAACACCGAGGGTAATTTAGTTATATAAAATTATAAAGTCATGTCTTGTGTGATACGTCTAAAATCTCAAACTTCCTTTCCTTGTCAGAATTTCTCTGTTTTATTTCCTCGCTTCATAGTCTCTGAAACTCTTTTGGCAGAAAAAATGCATCCTTCAGTGAGTTCATTTAGCTGGTGAATTCGTTTGACTGATAGCTGGCTTTGGATTCAGGCTCTCAAATTTGTTTTGGCAAGACTGCCTCTGAAACGCCCCGTGTCCCCTGGCTCCCGGGGAGGGGAGACCGCCGCTTCGCTGAGCCCATGCCTGCGGCTGTTTTGTCAGAGCGTGGCGGGAGCAAAGGCTTTCACAGCCTGGGTCTGGCTAAGGCAAAATTAGGCAAAGGGAGCTGGGGAAGCAGGAAACTCGACGGCTATGCCTGTGATTTGCACTGTGCACCTGCAGCATGGTGGAGCCCAGCTTGCTTGACTTGTGATCAGATAATTCTGGTTTTAACTAACAGAAGCAACTTACCGGCACAGCAATTACTTTGATCCAGGTTGGCACAGATGCATTTTTCATGTGTTATTGCTTAATGCTGGAATATTTGTTTTTTGCTTCCCACAGAATCTGAAGATAGCCTAATGATTTTCTTTTCTCCCTACTTTGTAAGAGCTAAAGGGCAATTCAATTTTCTCCATAGCATTCTCACTCTCTTTAGGATTTCCTGATGGACTGCTCTGGCTAGCCTGATGTGTTGTTCTGATGATGGAAATATGAAGGTCTTTTCTGCACACAACATAAGCTTTGCCCGTTTGTTAACCAAAGGCCAGGAGCAGCATGGGCTGGGCAGCAGGGCTGGCTGCGGTGGTGCTGGCGTGAAGGCTGCCGGTGTGGCTGTGCTCAGGAGTGGCTGGATGATTTTGGAGGGCCATTATCTGTGTCTGCAGACTTCCCCTCCCTTAGAAAGGTGTCAAAATGTGTATATGGAGAAGAAATCTGTTTCCAGCACCTGGGCCTGGCCTAGTTTTTGCTGGTTTGCCTCACGAAGAGATGGTTTTCTGCCTCCCAGCTCGCACTCAGGATGCCCACAGTTGCTGAATATTCATTAAGTGAAATTAGCATTTATTAGGCCTTAATTAAGTTATAAAAGGTTTATTCTGCGGTAATGAAGCGTGCACTCCAGAGGTGCTGAGTGGCAGCAGGTGGGTCCCTGCCCGCGCCCCATCTCCTCCCCAGTGCTGCCGGGGGGAGGCTGCTGGGGGCCGAGCCTCCTGGGGCTGCTGCCCTCAAGCACACGCAAGCAGCAGGGCAAAACGTCTGGCTTCTCGGGAGAGCAGGAGGCAGCAGCAGGGGTGCCGTGCAGGGCCTGGCCGGAGGGAGCCGGCTCTGTGCAGGAGCAGGAGCAGCAGCGCTCGATGGGGCCAGGCCCTCGGGTGGGTTTTGCAGGAACCCCTGGCCAAGCTGCCATTCAGCACGGCTGCCAGGCGCGTGTCTGAAGCACACGCCTCAGGTTTTTACGAAGGCTCGGTGCATAATGCCTTTGTCAAGGCAAAGCAAATTATAAGTAATTTCAATTTAGCCATTATCGACTTTTTTTTTTTTTTTTATTTTTCAGGCAACATACAGAATAGGTCTTAAATTTAATTTAGCCACACAGCTCGCAGACTGAAAGACTCCTTCATCGTTGTGGAAGAAGATCAAGGAACAGCTGGGGAGGGGCTTTTGCCTCCGTTTCTGTAAATTTTGTGCCTTGTATTCATAGCTACAAAAAAGCTGGAGAAAAGGGAGAGCAGGGCAGCTTTGTAACAACGTGCCTCCGTCGGCTTGCAGAACCCCTCTCCCCAGGGTCTGCTCTCCCAAGGCGCGGGGTTCTGGGGGTGGCAGCGACACTTCCCCCCGTTCCTGGGGTCTCAGGGGGCCGAGGACAGAGCCGCCTCGTGGTCCCGGTGCTCTGCATCCCCCCGGCCTGGTCACAGAGCCGTGGCTGACAGAGCTGCCGGTGCTCATGAAAGCGGTGGAGTGCTGGCTGTGCAGGACCGGCCGTAGCACCCACATTTCTGCTTTATGGGAGGGAGCAGGGCCTGTGTGGCTCGTGGGAAGTTGCTCGGCTACATTATGCTTTTCTTGATCTGGATAATATTACCAATCTGCACGAGCTGGAAATGATAATTACATTTTAGTGGGAAGATGGATGCTTCCAAATGACGATTAAATCCATCATTATCACAGCGGTTTGGTCAGGGAACAGTTTTTATCAATGCCAGCTCTTCCCCTTTGTCGTGCATTATTGCATTCAGGCAAGTCTCCAGCTGAAAAAAAAAATCAAGCCATGTGCTTTATGAATCGGGAAATAAATTCTGTTCAGGGATTCCCATCACTGATGGATTATGCAAACGAAGGGGTGCATTTCTCAGAAGCCTCCCTTCTGAGCAGGACGAGCTCTCCTGTGCGGGTGGCAGCAGCAGTGAGGGCAGGGGCCGGGGGGCTCCGCTGGCCCGGTGCCCACAGGACAGGGGCTGCTCCGGTTGCACAGTCCTGTGGGCAAAGGTATTGTTGAGCCCCAGTGAAGAAAAGATATCTGGAGAAATTAGCACTGCTAATTTTTTTTTTTTTTTTTTTTTTTATTGACAGTAATTGAAAAGTAAATTTCCTGAATGCTACTGCCAGGAGGCTGGGGTGGCTGCAGGAGCCCCAGCCCTGGTGATGGCGGGGCCTCGAGGGCTTTGCTCTGGTCCAGCCGAGCAGCGCACCGCGGGTGAACATGGCTGTGGGGAGCGGGGGGATGAGGCTGGCAGCTCGCAGGGCTCGCAGCAGTCTAACCCCTCACTCTCTCCGTCTCGCAGGTGAGCCATCCCGCTGGTCCTCGTCCCACTGCGACTGCTGCTGCAAGAACGGCAAAGGCGACAAGGAGGGTGAGAGCGGCACGTCCTGCAACGAGCTGTCGACATCCAGCTGTGACAGCCAGTCGGAGGCCAGCTCCCCGCAGGAGACCGTCATCTGCGGCCCTGTCACGCGCCAGCCCAACATACAGACTCTGGACCGGCCGGCCAAGAAGGGCCCAGTGCAGCTGCTGCAGCAGTCTGAGAGCCGGCGGAAGAGCGACCTGCTGCGGACTCTCACCTCAGGCTCCAGGGAGTCCAACTCCAGCAAGAAGAAGGCGGTGAAGGAGAAGCTCTCCATCGAGGAGGAGCTAGAGAAATGCATCCAGGATTTCCTCAAAATCAAAATCCCAGACAGGTTTCCGGAAAGAAAGCATCCCTGGCAATCGGAACTGCTGCGGAAGTACCACCTATAGGCTCTGGGCAGGAAGGCGTGGAGCCTTATTGCCGTTAGAAAGAGATACTAAGTGATACAAAAATAATTCCCAACAATAATTATTTGTTAGGTCACAAAAAAAAAAAAAAAAGAAAGAAAAAAAAAAGAAAAAAAAAAATCCATCTCTATAGTACTGCCTAATTTGCCTATTTCACCTTAACATTTATAGTCATAGGGTAATGATATTTTTCCAGTCGTGGAAGCACAATGACAAACGCTTTTATTTGTAAACTCTGAGTCTTACACAAGCTGAATACCTTAAGGGCACAACAATACCGACAACACAAGATGCTCGCGTGCAGATGCTGCTGGTGCCAGCGGGAACAAGCAGGCAGCGGCCAGGTGGTGTGTGGCTGCGTGCCTTCTGCATCCTCCTGCTAGCTCGGTGGCTTAGAGGGATGTACACTGCTCAAAGAAGCAAGCTATGCCATGGCAGTTTACCTTAAGCACGTGTGTATATATATATGTGCATATATATATATATGTGTGTATATATATCTCTGTGTATATATATATGTATATATATATATCAATATATATTGCTTAAAGATTTTCTGGCTCTCTCCTTATAACTGCACTTTCTCAGAAAAGAGCATTTTTTTAGCAGCTGTAGATGTTCCAGTTCTTCTTCAGGTCTTTGAGGGTTGAATAGTAAAGAAACCCCAGGAGAAACCCCATCACGCTGCCTCTCACTCTCTTTTTCTTTTTCCCCTTCTCTGAGACACTGTAAATGCATTTCAGTGGAGACCAGGGACAAGTGTGTGGGTCTTTGTTGCCATCAGCAAAATATTCCATTTGTTTCTGGTGAGCTCATTCCATCTGCGTCCTCCCCGCGCCTCTTGTTGTGTTCCTCAAGGCTTTCTGGTGGCAGCGGGCTGAACCTGTAACGATTCCAGCGGAAAGACAGAGGAACGTTTCCAGGCGGAGCGAGGGCAGGTGAAGCGGCAGCGCAGTGTGGATGGCGGTCTCTGCCCACCTGCCAGGCACGTTTGTTTGCCAGCAGTGCTTGGCTCGAGCCGGCAGGGCGAGCAGACGCTCGGTCCCATCCAGCGCAGAAGCAAATACAAGAAATTATCAGCCTAACAAGATACGTTTAATGCTTTGACTGGCAGGGAATCAATTGCTAGAGGACAGGAGCAGCGCTGCTGCAGCTACGTGCATTTCAAGAGAAAACTGAAAATCAAGAAGGACGTAGCCATATTCCGTGACAGAGGTGCTGTCTGTGTGCGGGTCCTGTTCACGGCCCATGGCATGAGCCAGCAACCACGCTGAGCATGCCCTGGGGCCCACAGGGATGTGGGAGCCCAGGGAAGGGCAGCGGGCACCTGTGCAGGGAGCCAGCAGCAGGGGCTGGGGAGCAGAGAGGCCTGCGACCAGGGACTGAGCTCCGTGGGGAGCCCAGGGTGCTGGGGCTGGCAGGGCGGCTGTGGAAGAGTGAACTGCTCCAGACAACTGGCTTTGGCTGGGAACGAATTGTTACAGTACTTGAGAGAAATTATTCATTCTCTGAAGGCAGAAAAGGAAGGGTACATATATATGGGAACTGATAGTGCTGGAAACAAACCACTTTGGTTCTGACTTATTTAGCATCCTCCAGGTTCCAGAGCTCTTGAATTTCAGACTGCTGTGGGAGATGATGTCAAGTGTGCACAAATTATTTCTGCTGATCTTAATGCAGTTTCAGTAAGGTGGTTCTTCTGTGCTCATAAGGCTCTGTTGTTGCCACACAATGGGCAAGGGAGTTTTTGTTTTGCCAGAAGAATCCTAAGGTCTGCATGAGCAGAGCTTCATACCCATCGCTTGGCTGCAGATGTCAAGCAGGAGTTTATGGTGAGGGTGCAAATTTTACCAGCAAAAAAGGAAGCAATACGTGTCCAGAGTGATCCTTAAGCACAAGCTGGCTGCAAGGAGGGGAACCAAACCTCCCAGCAATACATCTCCAAGTCATTGGAGAGCATGGTTTGGAAGTAGCAGCTTGGCATCATCTCTGCTGTGGTTTTTACCAAGTTTTTACATGTGAGATGTACATATTTCTGGCTCCTCTTAGCAGTTTGTTGGTTTATAACATTTCCCCCCTGCCCTGGCACCAAGGCACAGTTTTAACAGAACTGGGGAGCAAATGGGGCTCTCCCACAGGATTTCCAGCCATGTGCGCAGTTCTGGGTGGATCATGCAGCTGAAACCTTGCAGCTTCCCTCAGTCCAAGGCATTCCCTGGCTCCTTTTCACATCGTAAGTATTTGGGCTGTAAAATATAAGTGACAGAGTGAAAGAATGGTGCTGGGTGTGCACATGTGTGCCTTTGCAGAGTGGCGCTGGGGGTGCACAGGGCTGCAGGATGATTAATAACAGTAGAAAAATTAGACCCAATGAAATAGACCCAAATGGGCTTGATTTATGTGACCTTCATGTCTTCAGTTTTAGATGAAATGGTTATTACTCTCCAGCACTACAGAAATAAAGGTCTTAAACCTCAGTAACCAAAGGCAGGCCCAGCCTGCAAGGAAGCACAGAGCTGTGCCACTGCTTGGATGGGCGTGCGAGGAGCAGGGGTGCCCAGGCACACGCGGTTGCACACGTGTGTGTGTGCTGTGTGTGTCCCTACACATGTTCTGCAGGGCTCTAACCCCACTGTAACTTACACTATGGTATTATACAGGGTAGTTTAGCGGTGGGAGTTGTACTTCGTGGCTTTTTGTTTCAGGCTGACTGGCAAGCTCACGCGAGCCCTTGTGCAGATGGCAGGATCCGTCCACCTGCCCTGGATGGGAGTTAGGCGACACGTGGGATGCTGCAGAGCATCCGCTCCTGCTGCCCGCCTTGGTCCCAGATGTCCCCTTCCCTGACGGCTGTCTCGGCAGCTCTTCCAGAGCCAGGCTTTGGGCACATCCCCCTGTACTGCCACCAGCTGCAGGGTCCCCCCGGGCGTGGAGCATTACTTGGGAAGACCTCTTCCCTAAAGTAACGTCATACGTAGGTACTCATGCATGTACACAAATATACAAACATATACACATATATACAGCTAGAGGGATTTGTACATGCACCTTGGGAGGCATGGCATGAATTCTTGCCCCAGAGGCAAGGTTCGTTCTCTGCCTGCAGGACACGGCCCTGCTCCTGCTCCTGGCTGAGCCAAGGCGATGAGGGCGAGAGGGGAGGCGGAGGTGATGCAGTGGGAAATGGGACTGGAATAACAAAATTGTCTAAAACGTAGCTGGCTTTTGACTCTAAAAATATTCGGCTCAATTCTAATTTGTTTCAGTGAAAGAACCTCTGCCGATCCGTAGGACATTTTTGGTCACTTACTGGTAGCAAGCCAAAATGACACGCAGTTAACAGATGACTTTATTCTTTCTCAAACATCCGGGGAGCAAACTGGTCTTTGAGCTACTTTCCACGCATAACTAAGACCAAATATGAGTTCTGTTGAAATTAATTTGAAAACATACATTGACTTCAGTGGGACCGAGACTCCTAAAATGCCTTTTCTCATAAAAACAGGCAATTGTGTCAGTGAAGATGACAGAAAGCCATTAAACTGTAATAACATTCACATCCATTCACACCGTTCACTACATCTATGTGCAGCAAGCAGGTCTTGCTGTTCAGCACAGGGGTTGTGGAGCCAATTTACGGCTGCCTCGGCGTGCCCAAGGGGCCTGCTGAGGATGCTGCCAGGGGGCAGCTGCGTATGGCAGGGGGGAATGGGGCCGGTGTATGGCGGCACCCCCTGCTTGGGCTTCTCCTGGTGCAGCCCCACGCAGCCCCGCCAGCCTCAGCGCCACAATTAGTGGTGTTTGCAGGGCCGTTGCTGCAAACCCAGCCACCTCGAGGACTCATCAGAGGGAGACAGAGGCAGAATGTGTGAGTTTACACAGACCCATGTGGACCAAATTATTTCTTTCCCCTAGGTCACTCATGCCCCATATAAATTCTTCACAGTACTCTGATGGAAATGTTTTGGGTTAATTCTAGGTTTGTGAGGTAGTTTTTTCCTTCTCTCTGCAAAGCTTTGGGATGGAGGAGAAAAATAGGTTGATCTGTATTGGCAGAGGCCTCAAAGAGAGACCTTCAGCCATCTCCCATTGCTCTCCTAGCCCTAGGAAGGCTGAAGAAACCTTTCCAACTCCCCACCCTGCCGTGAAGCCCTTTCCACCGTTGCAAGTATGCACGTGGACTTGACATTCAGAGTACTTTATGCATAAGGCCCCATGTATATCATGGTACAAAATAATTGTCCAGTCTTATGGATAGATTATGCCCCAACGGGGTTTTGTAGATTAATAGTAAAAGAACAAAAAAGCACTTTTAAATTATTTATATTATAAAAAGACATTCTTTATTTTTCTTGGCATCGATATCACTTAGCTAAAAATCAGTTTATAAGAATGCTATTACAGATTTTAAACTATAGCAATGATAAAGCAAACATGAAAAAGCGAAGTTCAGAACTGAGCAGAGGCCAAACCTCCCGGTGCGAGGCAGCGGGGAGCCACGCGTGCGCTTGGGGAGCAAATGCCGCTGGTGCAATATGCTCACAGCCAACACAGGACGTAGAGGGGGGTTTGGTGACTTGTGACTTTGTGATCTCTACGGGGCCTTGCTCATGTTACATTTTCGGACCTCATACAAGCACTTAATGACTTTGCCGAGGCTGAGTCAGTCTGTTGCACATTGATGTAGATTAAGTGGCACCCACTGAATTACCTCTTCTACTTTCCGACGTGGTTCACTTGTACATAAGTGTAATGTCAAATTGTTTACAGGTTATTTTGTGCGTAATTGTGGAAACAAAAATTTTAACTACAAATTTAAAGAAATCGATTTTACTGGAAGGTGTTAAAAAATGAATGTGCTTAATACAGTATAGACATCATTGATTATGGTCTCACATGAATGCATGTATCTCCGTGTTGTCAGTCCCCACCAGTGAGGTTATTGGCAATATTCTGCAGTCTGTGAATAGCAAATATGCATAAACTACTGTGACTCTGACAAATATAACTCAGTAACTGTTTCTACTGTGGTATGTAAAAAAAAAAAAAAAATCAACCTGTAGCTTTTAGCCTGCTGTATTTCCCTGGTACAAATAACACTGAGACAGAAAGAGACAAGTTGGGAAAAAACAAAGCAGTCACATCCGTGACCTGGGCAGAGTCACTTGCCCAGTGGCTCCTGCTAGGTGGCTTTGGTCCCGCTGCCAAAAAAGCCTGCGTGCAGAGGCTCTGAGTGGTAAACCACGTGTTGCGGTTGCCCTTCTGCTCCAGCGTCACGGCTGGCAGAAGAGCCGACCTTTTGTTTAGGATCCTGGAAAATGAAGAGAGGAATTATATATTCATGGCTCTCATAAGTGGGTCAGGTGTTTCACAATACGCTGCAGAAACGTGCAGCCATCAGCATTGTGGTGCTGCGTGGCTGAAATCTGCAGCTAATTTGTGTCTGCCATCCAGATCTGTGCTATACACTGCAAGGGCTCAGACAAGAATAAATAAGTTGGTATCCTTCACCTGTCATATATGTGCACACACGTAAATATATATATAGATACATACATGCTTTCTTGCCCACTGTGATTTAGCATTGCATCATGTTAACCAGTTCCTTACAGATTGGGGATAATTCTCTGATGAAATGTTGGGGTTTTTATTTTCCTCATTTATGTCTGTGAGAGGCTGAAAGCACCACTTCAGTGATTGCAGGCTGGCATCCTTTTTCTTCCCCACCTTGAACAGAGATTTTCTGATGCCGTGATTGGAAAGTACTGTCACCAGCAGCAATACATCTGGAAGAGCCATCGTTGCATCAGGGGTTACCTACTGGAGTATTTCCAAGAATACTTTGAAATACTTTATAATGCTTTTAAGAATGACCCAAGGGAAGGAATGTAATTCTGCATTCTCAGAATGACAGACTTGTAACTGGAGTTCACTGTCACGTTTCCTTCCTCCCTTCTGGGGGTAGTTGCAGCATGGCACCGCTGGTCTCTGCATTCTCATCGCTCCTCCACGCTACCACGACTCGAATAGGGAAGCTGGGGCTGGAAGAGCCAGAAAAGCAGGAAATTGCTCACTTGTGTGGCTGAATAACCTGGTATTTTTTTTTTTAATTATTTTTAATCTTTGGTACTTGGCTGATCTCCAATGGAGCCCTTTCTATCAGCCCCTTGCTGGGAGCAGGTGAGCAGACCCTGGATTTGTGGAGCTCATCCCATCTGGTGCCTTGCCGAGCAGGGATTTGGGTGCTGCAGTGCCCGCACAAGCATATGGGAGGTAAAGCCCTTCTGGAAGCTCATCTCCTCGGGTGGCGAGGTGTATGCAAGCAGCCACAGCCGCTGGCAGCCTGCAGATGGCTGGGGACAGCAAGCTGGGCAGGACGGCAGAGGACGGAGCCTTCTGCTGGGACGAGCTCACACCCGGATCGGTAACCCCGGGCCTGGAGCTGAGGGCATGGGGAGAAGGGCGGCAGTGGGGAGCCCATCCTGCCGGGCCAGCCTGGGGCGGCCGCGATCTTGGCTCACTCAGCTGCGTGCTTGTCTTCCGTGAAATCAGAAGAGGGGATGCTGCTATTACCAGATTTTTATTAGAAACGATGAAAATTACTTTTCCAGGTAGGCTTTGTTGTCCTACCGACATATATCCAAATTATTGCAAGTGTTCGGAGCTGGTATCAGGAACCAGTAACAGCAAATAGCTGGGCTCCAGGTGTCTGTGGAGATGCTGCACCACTGTATGGTATGGATGAGATCTTTGTGACTAATGGACTTTGACTTTGCAGAACAATTTTTTAATTTTTAATTTTTTTTTTTTTTTTTTACAGACAGTTTGGAATAAACAAAAATGTATTTTTTTTTGTTCCTTCATTTTTTTTAATGTGAAACTACAAATCTCATTTTGGCTGACCTGGAATGATAGCAATGTTTCACTTCAAATGACAACAAAATTAATAACAATTTGTTACACCCCTCTTTGTTCTTCTTTGTTTGTTTTAGTTAGACCAGTTTTGAACTGTTGGTCTTCTAAGCACGGAAGTTGAAATCTTTCACTTCTAAAATGACAAGTTACTCTTTTTTGCACATTTCACCATGCTCTCTTGTGCCCTTTTTCCCAGCCATTGCTTCTTCCCAGACCCACCATGCATTCCCAAATGCCCCCAGCTCCCTGAAGGGGCTGGCCTCTGTCCCCCAGCCTGGCCACCGCCTCGTACCTCCTGGCTGTGATCCCCTAGTGAGCACCAGTGCTGCTCCCAGAACAGAGCAGTGCTCCTGGGGGCTGGCTGCCCTGCACCCCCAGCCAGTTCTGCTAGACGCCCCTCACAGCAACCATGACAACTCTGCTCCTTCCAACAACCCTGGCTCTTCATAATGCACCGTGGCATTTTCAAAACAGCATATTTTTTTCTGAAAATATTTTAAGCAGCTCTACTTGTTTGCTTGTGCCAACGTAAACCATGCTCTGAGGTTTCGCATATCAGGGATGCACACAGACATCTTGCCCGCAATGTCTCTGGTGGAGCATACTCGTATGTCCCAGGAAAAAGTCCTGTAAAACAGCCCAAGCTTCTGGGAGCCGAAATCAGATGTTCTGGGCTGTTTCCATTGCCCAGAAAGACACAAAGAAAAGAAGAAAGAAATCAATTCAAGATCAAAGTTTGTTTTGTAAAAATTATTTGCTTTCCTTTGCTGGCTCAAGAGATCACAAGCAGAGCAGTAACACTCTACCTGTTCTTTCACTTCTTTCAATTTTATTTAATTATGCTAATACTTCATTATGTCGAGGCAGTGCTGGGGGTAGCCACGGGGAAGCCGAGCTCTACGAGCATGCCTCAGTACGGCGCTGTCGTGGCTGCAGGGCCGCGGGTACCAGGTGCCAGCAGACAGCTCTTCAGCACCAGCACGCTCAGCGCTGCATAACAAAAGCCAATTAGCAAGGCTCCAGCTCCCTGGTAATAAATCTTAAGAGAAGCTGAACTGTTCTGGAATATATTATTGTCTTCATTTCTTTTCATGCGCAAAGAAATCAAAAAGCTTGCTCTTTACTGATAGCTGAGGTGAAGCCAAATTCCAGCAGTCACGAGGAAAAGGCCCTGTTCAGAGGCGTCTGTCATGGCTCAGCCCAGGCTTCCCTTGCTTGCCCCTCTGCAGCACGCAGGAGTGCTGTGGTGTCTCATCTCCCTTTTCATCTTGCCCAGACCTTTCTGTCTGCAGAGGAGGAGAAGGCACCAATGCAGCCGCCACGGCTGGTGGAGGCCTCCTGCCCACAGGGCACAGCTCTGCGCTGCCCGGCGCCCGAGCAGTTGGGGCTCAGCTCCACAGGTGCCCACATGTTTCTAGGGCAGGAAGTTGAATTTTTGCTATTTCTAGCATCTTTGAGTACTGTCATGTCTTCTTCTTCTGTAAGGGAGGGTGTGAAAGAGCAGTGGGTATTCAGATTAGAGTACCTGTATGATAATTACTGCAGGTTTAATTACCTCCCCTGCACACTGCGCAATGTGCATGGAAAGTAGGAGTGATGCGTTTTGATACCAGGTGGTATCAGAAAATAATTTTAATCTGCCTTACAACTATATAATTAAAGATCTTATATAGAGAAATATATATAT
Source organism: Nettapus auritus (assembly GCA_011076525.1). Taxonomy (NCBI): domain Eukaryota; kingdom Metazoa; phylum Chordata; class Aves; order Anseriformes; family Anatidae; genus Nettapus; species Nettapus auritus. Next base: position 18,577,970 of record CM021777.1, read on the forward strand.
ACACACACGTATGTATTTCTGTTTCTTGCCGATCGATTCACAGCAGTTTGGGCCCATGAGAGCCAGCAGGGCTGGCAGCAGCAGGCCAGGCACGGCTGGCTCTGCGCGGTGTGGCTGCGCTGCTCTGGGCTCCGTGGGGAGACTGGCACCAACCCCCTTGTACACATGCTTTGGAGGGGAGGACACCTCTCCTGGATGGAGTCGCCCAACATGACATGCCATCCAAGCAGTTCTCATACAGAGAGGAAGGTCTCTGCGGGGATGGCTCCGCTGCCCATCTGCTTCCTTTCTGCTGGCTGATCTCAGCAGTTCCACCAGACCAACATGCAGGCTGGGCAGGGAGTAACCGAGCAGGCCATGGGCTTGGAAGAAATGGGGATTAATTATTGCTGCGCCCCAAAACCAGAGTGAATTGATCTCGGCAGTGTGCCTGGGGGAGGAGGAAGAGCCTCCCCACAGGCAGGCAGAGCCCGAGGGGCTGCAGGGAAAGATGAGCCCTCCTGCAGGGAACAGCAGGTCCTCGCTGCTTGCGCTGCTTCTCACTCCTGCTCCTGAGAGCTGAGGGACTGGTGCTGGCAGCAGCCGCCCCTTGGGCTCCTCCGGTCAGAAAGAGTGTAGGGGAGAAATCTGTAAATACAGCAGGTTAAAAACTGACAAAGTAACTGCGGATCTGTATTTAAAGCAGATGTTTCCCATGTTTTGTAGTATCGTTTTATTGATAAATAAAAATCGACCAAAGACAAAACGGCATTTGGCATTGTGTGTGTGACCTGGGCCAAGCCGCTCTCTTAGACTCGTTCGTGGCAAGGGGCTTGCCCGAGCAGCTCCGCAGCGCCAGCCCCTGCTGCGGGATCGGGGAGGGGGTGGCTGTGGGGCCCCTCCTCAGCTGCTGGTGGCACCCCGGGGGGCAGCGGTGGTCCCAAGGTGTCGCCGAGAGCACTGCAACCAGGCGGTGCGGCTGCTGCTCCTCACAGGCCTGACGCAGAGCCAGCATGGTCAGCCCCACGCACCTTTGCAGGCAAAAATGAGATAAAGCATGACACGGGCCTGATCCTGCTGCTTAGCAAAATTTTGACAAGGGAAGACAATACCTGGAATTAGCAGTTTGGTCCCTCATAATTTGGAGAGGAAGAATCGAAGTGCAATTTTGATCCCGTCCATTCCCAACCTGGGAGGAACACTGCATCGTGTGTACTGAAAAATAGCCCTGCTGCTGCCGCCTCATCTCCACAGAGCAACATTTGCGTGCCTGACGGGAGAATGACAAAGTGGCAGCTCAGATGCTTGTGGAGGTGGGTGTGAAGCAGGGGGATCAGATGCTGCGAGCAGCAGGCTGGAGCTGATGACCTCTGGAGGCATCTCCCAACCCGACGTGCTGCGTGGGACGGGGAGCAGAGGAAGGCAGAGCTGGTCGGTCACTACGAGGCGGGAGGGAACTGGAGCAGGAACAAGGGGAAGGGGGCGACGAGAGCGGCCCTGCGGTGGGGTGAGCCAGTGCGGGGTGGTGGCGGGGAGCTCCGTGCCATTGGACATGGAAGCAAAAATATCACAGAAATATCACTAATGGCTGACAAATTTTCCCCAAATGTTGAGGATTTTATGGCACATCAAGACACATGAAACATGAAGTGGTGTAACCGCATGTAAATTAGTTGCATCCCAAAGAAAAGCTTGAGAGTAATGGTTTCATCAGAGACTCATTAAAATCACTAAAAATATTTGCAATACAAACATGCTTTATGTGACATAAACTTTGCACCTTTGCAGATGTAGTTTTATTATTATGCCCGTATTTTGTGAGGGGAAACTGAGGCACAGCTGTTGGAATTATTTTGCCTTAGAGATCACAGCAAGCAGTAGCCAGAGGTACTAAAAGCATCTCATCTTGTCTAACTACCAGTCAAGTGTGCCTGTGCCGCACCAGGCTGCCAAATCTAAACCCTTTATCAGATTTTATTTAGTCTTTACTGAAGCAAAACATTCACCGACTTCAAGATTTAGTGCTGACAGTGCCGGGAAGCCAACACCTGGGATCCTGTGAATGTCCATTTACCCATGAAATAGAACTGGGCACACAGAAAGAGTGCAGCAAGAAATCCTGTTTCAGATTTAACCCCTTTAACCACCTGGGGAGCATTTACAGAGGTCTACACTCTATAGACACTGTTGGAGTGTCAAAAATTATTTAGTGTATTTTAATGTAAACATATTTTTTCATATGGATTTGCTGACCTGCTGAACATCAAATGACAAGATTATTTCCGTGTTTGCTCTGTCATCTTAGATCTCATTTAAAATCCTGGAACCCAGATATTAGTGCATCAGGTACCAACTGCCCTGTGCTACAAGGAAGCAGCCCGGGGAGGTTTCTCCCGGAGGAGGAAGGCCGCCACGTTACCCCCAGGCACACCAGCAGCCTTCTCTGGCACCGTCCCTTCCCAGGCTGGCTGGAAGACATGTATTATCTGAAATGCAATTTCTGCTTTCTCTATGATCTTGTCCGTGTTAGTCGAAGTCATTATTAAGCTACTCTAATTATTTTTAAAAATCCAATAAAGTCATCTAATATGTGCAATGTTAATGTAAAGTATTGGGAATAGTCTGTAGTTTAGTGATATTAGCAGTGCTAAAATAAATGGTGCTACTCATGTAGCTGTGCACTTTAATTTTCACCATTAGCTGAAATAACTGGTCTTGATCTCTTTAGAGTTATTCACTAGGACATTACATCTGAGCCTTTTTACCTCTTCTATTAGACACTGTCCTGTTGTGAGTGCCATCAACACCTACAGAATTTTACTCTCCAGCTGAAGGGGAAAGGCAGCTGGGGGGTGCCCCTGAGAGGAGCCCCCGAGGCCACACAACCCCTGGCTGGGACAGCAGGGGCTGGAGCTGGGTCCTGCGTCTCCTGGGTACTTGCAGCTCTTGCAGGACAGCCACGGCAGTCCCCAGCCATCACCATGGGCAGCCTGACACCACCCAGCAGGACCCTGGCCCCTGCAGGATTCTCCTCAAGTTGTCATTGCTGTCTGCGGTTGTGGGAAGACAAAAAACCCAAACCCCTCCCTTCTTTCCTGGCAAAGGCATTGTTTGAAAAATTGTCCCTGACTGCAGTGGGGGACTTAGCGCCCTACACTCCCGAAGTCTGGATGCCTTCAGCCACACTTCTCCCTCTGCCCTGAGGTCTTCACTTTGCCCTGCAGCTTTGTATCCTGCTTGGGACTGTTCTTCCTGCCTGACTTATCCCACACACAGTTACTGCCACATTTGTCACTACATGACAATTTAGCTTTCCAAGCTGTCCACAAATCTAATATATTGACCTAATTATCTACAGAAATCATTCCATCCTGTGCCAGCCTCTTTGTGCACTTGTGCAGCTTTTAGCCAAAACAGAAGACTGAAGATTTTCCCTCATAATGTCATATATTTTTAATCACTCACATCTTCATGTCATATCTAATACCTTTCTTTTTGTCTAGGGCAAGCTTCCCTGAACACAGAAAATTATTCACCTCTTTACCTCTGCTACTGCTTCAAGCTGCTCGTCATGCCCGGCGTTGCGTTGCCGTATTCATACTTATCGCTCAGTCACAAGCAGGTTTATTTTTTCAGCAGTAGGGATGAGAAGTAAATCCAGCTAACAATGCAGAACTAAAACCTGGCAGTTTAATTGCAGTTGTTCAGTATGCCTCCCCAGCATGGAAAATACGAGCGAGAACATTTCTTTCCCCACCTCCCAGGTGCAGCAGGTACTTGTCACTGCAACTGCTTCCGCTGTGCCGCAGAGACCTGAGGCACAGGGGGCTGCCAGCTCCCCGCCTGCTCCAAGCTCTTACTTACTTGCTTTACTTACTCATAACGAAGAACAAGTAGCTTGGTCACCAGCTGGAGATAACTGACTGACACTGAGTACATCAAACAGAAGAACAGAACAGTGTTTCAAGTGATCTTGAAAGACACCTGGTCTGTCCCCTTGCCACTCTACAGCTGCACCCAGCCCTGCTGAGGTGTGAATAGCCTGGTTTTAGGTATTTCCAGAGAGGGATATTTATTAGCAGTTTAGTAAACTGATGTCACTGGGCTAACAGCCCTCACCAGGAGAACATCCGTGCTATCTAACATCAGTCTACTGTGCTGGAATATAGAGCCAATACCTACACTGAGCACTAAGGACAATTTTACCATGCAGCTTTTTACTAATTT
>CM021777.1:18582275-18616874 GCA_011076525.1 Nettapus auritus
TTTTTTTTTTTTTTTTTTTTTTTTTTTTTTTTTTTTTTTAGTGAGAGCTGCAGTTTGCATGCTTGCTTTATAAGCCATTTTCAGTGCTATCTGGAACAGCTCCAGCAGAGTTGGAGCTTTGCTTTCATTTTTTCCTGAAGACAATATAAGCTGGCATTTGGATGTCTAAGTCTCAGAGGACAGCTCTTGAGTAGCAGAGATGCTTTTAAAACCCCCAGCTGAATCTGTTTTGGAGAATCTGGTTTTCAGTAAGCCTGTGCAGAGCCTGGATATGGCAAAGGTGTTCTCGGCTGAGCACATGGGCAGGAGCCCACCGCTTTGCTAGCACTGGCAGGGGATATCCTAATGTTGAAGTCCATGGCAAGGCCCAGACCCTAAAGCACAGACCAAGTGTGCTGAAATCCCTGCAATGGACTGTATTCAGTTAAAAATCCACATCTGAAGTAGAGGCACGTGCAGTTAGAAAGGGGAAGCTCAGCAGCCTCCAGGGCTCAACCCCAGCGCCCAGCTCGCCTCAGGCGCAGACTCCCCAGGATGTTGCAGCAGGAACGGGGAGGTTTTGTTATGCACTGGAGCTCTGCAGGGAAATGAGACTCACTGGGCCAGAAAGTTTAAATATTCAAAAAGAGTCCAACTCAGTGAGCAAGTAGAAGCATTATTTCTGGTCTCTGATTCCGCCGCAGGAACTGCCTGTACATTTTCTAGTTATTAATGAATGAATAAAGCTCATAAACAGCGTTACTTTCCCTTCATCAGTAACTCTGGCCTGGGTTTAATATAGCGTATCCTCACGTCAGCAGGAGGGGCGAGGATGTTCCCAGCTCTGGACGAGGCTGTTTGTGCTCAGGCACAGCTCGCTGGTCCTGCAGAGCTAAGGCTCACCCTTCCTGAGCCTCCCACACTGAGCGCTCACAGTGCCAAAGTCCCTGACAGTCTCTGAATTAAACAACTGAACAGCAGCTGTCGTCACCTCTCCTGCTGATCTCCTCTGACTATGCAGACACCCCAAGCACCCTGGAGAAGCAAACCACTTGGACCACAGAGGCTGGCAGGAGCTGGATCTGTGCTGGACACCACGCCAGGGCCAAACCAAATATTAAAATGCACTTCAGGTTTCTGACTTCAACATGCACAAGCTGATGTTTAAGCATTAAAAAAGCTTTTGCCTTTTTTTTTTTTTTTTTTTTTTTTTTTACAGTATAAAGCCATCTGCCTTGAAGCATCACCTATCAGTATATCTACACTTCCAGAGGTTCCTGTATTTTTAAAGTTAATTAAGGATTAAATGTTACATCAGGACCTGGATGCTGAACCCAGTTTCAATAAATTAAACTGAATTTGCTCCTTTGAGTGCCCTTTTTATCAAATATTAAATCATTTCATAACATCAAACACAGCGAAATATCAGGCTGTTACAGCTTGTGGGGCAACAAGTTCCTGGCTTTGCTCTGCACCCAGAGCTGCAGCTGCAAACAAGCAAATTGGGCGGGGGGCAGCCAAAGCACCTTCTAATTTCTTGCAGTTACTCATCTATTCCCTGAAACAGGAAAATGGATATTCACTTCAGACCTACCTGCTAGGGATACAAATGTTATTCTGCTTTTTATAATGCTGTAATGTTGCAGTTAAGTCCTTCCTGAAATGACAGAGCAGGTGAGCTGTTTTCCTGTGATCATTTCTCCAGGCAGACCAGATTTTCATCCTGCAGCCGTACTTAGCAGTATTATAACAAATATCCTCCTCCAGGTTAAACCTTCAAAGGCATCCCAAACCACGTATTTAAATGATAGCAAAAAAATTCCCCTAACTCCTTACAGGTAATGATCTTCATTTTCATTTTCCACGTTTCTCTCCTTATAATAGCCATGTGCTAAATCTTCATGAGATTTTTATAGTTTCACTGAAGGAATATTTGCATAATTATTAGTGCATAATCTACTTTAATAGTCCCACTGATTTTACTATTACAGCTAAATGTATGTGGTGTCAAATTTAAGCATGTGACGTTCTGGACAGTTCTCGGACAAATACTGTGCCTGCTGGAAAGAAAGTGAGCCTGTTTTGTCCCGGCAGGGGGGCAGCCTGCCCCAGTACTGCAGTCCCCCTCCCTGCCGCAGGTGCTGCTTAACACTTGGCTCTGGGGAGCGTGGGTGTGGAGCAGAGCCAATGGAAAATTGTGGGCTCGGTGTTCTGGGTGGGTTTCATGCTAGCCGAATGTGCTCTGGCTTCCTGCTGTCCTTTTTTGGAATCTTCCCCCATGGGGCTGACATGGAAATATATAAAAAGCATCTACTAAAATAAGAATAGTGAGGGGTATGGATGCTGTGATGACAGCAAGTATATAAGGAGGATATATATATATATATATGTAAAAGGAAGAACTTTTGAGGGAAAACTATTGAGATATTTTTGAGGGAAAGCTATTGAGATATTTTCCAACCAGAGCATGTTCTCTTATAAAATGTCATTTCTAGAATTATTATTTTTTTGACCATTCTAATAGAGACTGATAAATGTTCTTTTCCTTAGGACTTGTCAAGAACAGGGGTGATTGATACTGTGCGCAGAAGTAGACAAAAACATTCAGTACAGCATCTCTAAGTATGAATAATGGCGTAAAGCTAATCCAGACTAAACATTTATATATATATATTAAAAATTCCTACAGCAGTAATTCATGTGTAAGTCATAACTCTTCATGAAAGCCATAGTAAAGACTTTTAACTCATGAAATCTGGAAAATAAAGAAAACAAGAAAAAGTATCTAAAAATATGTAGGCAAAAGTATGGTGTGAATACGGTCTTGGGGCAAACAGCTTTTGTGCATTGCTTTTGAAAATGTCAATATACAGTTACTGCTATTTATTGAAAATGCTAATGTTTTAATTGAGAGATCCCCCTGTCCTGACCCCGGAGACTGGGGATGCCTCTTCCCTCCCACATCCAAGCTCAAGCCTGAAGTTAAGCTCATAATGCCTTATTACCAGCAGAGAGTTGAGTGCAAAACACTCTAGTCTTTTTAAATGATATATTAAATTAACTTTCGTTCTGTAGTTTCATGTGGAAGTTAAATATTTCTGCATAACTCTAGACAGCCGATGACAATCTGGTAGGATTAGCTGAACGTGGGGCCCTCTGAGCCAGCGATGAGCCAGGGAAACGAGAACTTGGCAGGGGAGCAGGTGCAGCCTGATGTGCAGACAAAGATGCACCCCAGGGCCGGGCCTGGTTCAGGCTTCTGGCAAATGCTGCTCACGGCAGGGGAAGGCAGGAAGGGGCCAGCATTTGGCCCTGTTTGGCCAGTCTTGGTGCAGCCGGTTCTCCCTGTGGCACCAGGAGCACAAGGATCTTTTAGAAAGCACTTCAGAGTAGTGGCAAAGCTGAGATCGCAATGTCCTCCTGAAGAAGCTCTTTTCCATCACAGAAGCATGAAATTTTACGCTGAAGATATTGTCAATACCCATTTTGTGTAACTGAAATAACCTGAAGTAACCCCATTAGATGCAGCTTCAAACATATGACAAAACGAGGTGTAGATTCATAATTTTATCATTTTCTGTTTTGAGTACAAAAACTTCTCTTGGTTATTTCAGAAGATCCCGTGCTGGTTCATGTATATGTAAATATAGTTTACGGTTGAGAAATACATCAGCACATACCAGGAGTTGAGGCATGCAGGGCACTGTTGCTTTGGCTTGGTTGAAGAAAAGCACTACTAGCAATGCACGCCCTCTGCTTGTTGTATTACCTGTTCTACTCCAGGGATTTCGGCCTCCTGAGACACCATACAGTATTCCAAATTTGTTATTGCACAACAGCTGACAAATAACCTTAATTGTTATCCTTTCAGCTACACGCAGGCAATGACAGTAGAAGTTTGCAATTTTTTTTTTAACAGGATCTGTCAGAATAACATGATTAAATGCTGCTGTCATATCCCAAAATTGTGCCTACTGTAATCTTCAAGTTTTTTCAACAGTTTTGATGGTACCTTATTTCCATAATAGCAGATAAACAACCATGTAGTACAAGGCTATAATTTCATTGATTGTTCCTGGCAACCTTGTATACTGTGACAGCTCCTGCAGCTCGAGTGATTTGTCACTTGGATCTCAAGATTCAACTCTTCCGTCTTACGCGGGCTCATATTTTACATACAAACTACTGACATTTCCCTTCCCCAAAATAAAAGTGTAAAGATCACACAGAACTCTGACGCTTCATTTTACCACATCTGTGGCGGGTCAGTACAGGCACCGAGCAGTGCCCCTGCTGCACATGCAGGCATTGGGGCCAACATTCCCTCTGCTCCTTCCCCACCCTGGCACCCGGCTGGGAGTGAGGCATCCTCCTGGGGAACTCAGGAGAAACTTGAGGCACAGAAAAGAAGAATGGGCCCTTCAAAAAGGAGCCTGACCTGCAGCTGGGAAACCTCAGCTGCCCACGTCCATCCTGAGCCAGCTCCTGGGCTCGTGCCCCCGCAGGACCACCACAGCCTGGGCAAGTGGGACGGGGTGCATGTGGCGGTCTGGGGGTGCTCGTGGAAACCACCACTGACTGCCACATGGGTGCTGAAAACGTAGCCTTTTTGTCTCCGTGAAAGACGAACAATCAGCGTCCGCCTTTGTAAATGATGCAGCTGTAAGAAATTAGGAAATAACTTCCGGATAAATAGATTTATTGGTGCAATTTGGTTTTACATGGCTAGAATGGTGTGTTTATAAAATATTTATAGAGTTTTCCTCTGCAGTGATGGAATGAGAACCAATTAAACAATGTGTGGGTCTTCATTAGTGCTATTTCACACGCAGGTTTGTTTTCTGCCTCATCTTGTCCCTTCATTAAGCTTGCCTTCATAATAAGTTGACCCAGATCATTAGTTAATAATTAACTCTTCAGTATAAAATCAGATTCCTCAACATAGCATTACTGGTTACAAATTTAAGATTACGCATAAACCTGTATGCATTTTTCTGTTCCATATTTAAGTCATTCCGTTATTCATCCAAAACCTCATCAGAACAGATAATAAACTACTTCATGAACAGATGTGCCACTTATTCATCTAGTTCTATAATGATAATGAAGAAAATTTAATCTGGAGTGTCTATGGAAGATGATCTAAAAGACAGATTGGTGTGAATAATAAAGACACTACACAAGAATTTAAAAACTGACATGAAAAGGCGATCATTAACTACTCCACAGTGCTGCCTTTGATATAGTCCGATAGCGTAAAAAAAACAAGCACCTCTTGGGTGTTGGACTCCACAAGGAGCTACTGTTTCTGCAGATGTAAATGCTCTAAATTGCTTTTACTTTAAAGAAATATAAAAGATAATTTCTCTTACAGCTGGAAGCAACATCTGACATTGCAAAATGCTGAAAACATGTTGGAGAGAGACTGGCGATTTCAGACACATTCAAGGTGAGCAAGATAACATGCATAGCAGAGTATTTAGCCAAAAAATAGAAAAAGGCAGAGACAAATGGAAATCTGTGAGACCAACGTGCTCTGAAGAGCCATTTACCCCTCATTAGCTAGATGTATATTTATCTGTTTCCTCATATATGCTGCTATTGATTCCTGTCAATAGAAAAAAAATCAGGAATGCAATAGAGCCAGGAGGCACTTACTGTAGATGAATATTTGCAAAGACGTTAATGGAGATGCACAGCTACATGGTTGCTGTTAACAGTCAAAAAGATCATTTAAAATCCCCAAAGTGTCTTTGAAGAAAAAAAAAGGCATTACATTCAATGTTGGTGAAATGTCCTAGATTGACAACTGTCTTCTGTTTATTCCCATGGCAAGAAAAGCACAAACTGCTCAGTGCAAGCTCTCCAAGCAATGAACAGGGAAAAAAAAAAAAAAAAAAAAGAAAAAAGAGAGAGACTGTCTGGGGGAGGGGGCAGGGGATAGGATACCACAGACTGATGCCCATAAAGTTGCATTAACTTTGAAGTTTACACTGGCTGCACATGAACCACCTGCAGGTTGTCACGAACACATCAGGCAGACCGGTGGCAGGAGTCACCGCTTGCTTCTGGGAAGCCCCACGCGGAGCCCTCGCACCTTGGTGGGCAGGCTGGGGTCCAGGTGCTGGCATGGGGCAGTGCTGGGGTCGTGCGGCTGGAGCAGAGGTGTGAAACCATGCCAGCACCCATGCAGAAAACACCTTTGGGCTCATGGATGTGCTCCAGAGCCTTTGAAGATGTGAAGCATTCCTGGCATGTGTTCAAACCCTCTCCGGAGCAGAGGCCTTACCCAAAGGAGGACCACGGCTCTAAGGAGGGCTCCAGTGGCCGGTACCTTCCCATCCTGGCTGTGTGGGGGCTGTGTGGGGCTGCCTCCTTGCTTGGGCTGGGCACCGAGCCCACGGCAGCAGCAACCCCGCAGCCCAGCCAGCTTGCCTCTCACCTGACCCCAAAGCAACTGCAAAGGAACTTGGCATGAACACCCACTGCTGGGCAAACTGCTGCTCCCAATGACTTGTGCAGCGACGCGGGACATCAGTGTCCCTTCCCCAGAGGCTGCTATCTGCACATCCCCGCTGCTGTGCTCCCATGTCCTTAGCTGACAGAGCCAAAGTCATTCCCTGCAGAAAATGACCCTGAGGGGAAACAGTCCCATAACAGTAAATCTTTTTTTTTAACAGTTTGTCAACAAAGAAGTGCTGTTTTTAGCACCAAAAATATTGCCAGCCTCTTCCAGCATCTGTCACAGCAGCAGCCGCCACCACTACCACAAATTCTGGGTTAAGGAGACAAGCAATATGTAAGTGTCTGAGAGGGCAACGTGGGAACTGGGTTTCTCTTTTATGTCAGGTCCTTGAACATCACGCGGACCCAGCAGGGAGGGGGGGAAGGATCCAGCCCGTGTACGCAGGGCTTAGAGCTTGCTGCAGCTTTAGGCTCTGGGGCTGTAGTAACCGGGCTCTGCAGGCACAGAGGTTCTTCACCCTCTGCATCTTCCTTACCAAATTCAGGAGCAAAGCCCATTATGCCAACTTTTCTGCAGCTTTCCCTTCGGTTTCAATGGAACCAGTGTTTGCTTTAATTTACCAGAATCTCAGCTGACACCTTTCAGATTCAAGGTGTGCCCCTAATTCTGTACACACTCTGTACCTGTGCCTATCTCCTGGATTATTCAGTGGCATCTTGAACCTGATCATTCAGAACACGTTGCCAAAGAAGCTACACAAATGTGAGAGCACAGCAGTGAAAGGGAGTCCCCTTGTGTGTCCACCAGCGCCCCAGGCTGGGGGCAGCTCATGGGAGCTGCTCTGCCTCCCGCAGAGCCCACTGGCCACGGAGAGGCCCCTTCTTTCCTTCAAACCCCAAAGAGAAAGCGGAGGGAGCGCCGCGACCTGGCAGTGTTGAGCGTTTCGTGGCCTGCGCCCAGCACAGCATGCTGCTGCCAGCAGCCCACCTGGAGCCACCGACGCTGTGTGATCCTTGGTGATCACCGTCAGACCTAAAACATCAAAATGAAGTGAAAGCAGAAATGTATTAGAATTTGTTCTCTACTTTCGGATTAGTTATATGCCTTCTCTAGCAGCTAGCCTTTCACGTGGTAGATTTTAGCACTTCTTGCAAGATTTCTGCTTCTCAAGGACTAGTCTGAGCTGGTCTAAAGGATAAGTAATTAATCTTCCAATGATACAACAGACATTTTAATAGTTAAGATTGTTTTACTCTTAGGATAACTTCAATAAATGATATACATCTTCCCAAGGACAAATAATTACTTGAACAGCCTACAGCAATTTGTCAATGAAAATGACCCAGGGGCTAGTTAAAGTTCATAAGGTGCAATATGAGTCACCATTAGAAAATAACAGAACTATTTCTCTTGGTGACACAGGGTGAAAATTCAGTAACAAATTGGTAGGAAATATAATGACCCCTGCTAAATCAGAGATGAGTAGATGAAGAATTACAGTAGTTGCTCATTTGGGAAGCAAATGTGAGACGATGTATTTTGAGTGCTTGAGAGGAAATTTGGTATCTTTGGTAACACAGATATAGAGAGATAAAGGAAGATCATCCAAATGGTTGCCATTTATTGCTACAGTCCCAGAACTTGAAGAGGCAATGTCAGGGTGTGACAACAAACGCTGTTCTCACAAGTGCTGGTTAAACACGGCCTCGGCCAGACGCGCACTGCCCCATCCTGTGGCCTTGTCTGAAGGCTCACCGACAGCTCCTGTCCTCCTGCACCCCACTGAGGGGAAGCAGACAGGGCAGTGGCTCCGTGCTGCTGTCCCTTCTGGGCTCTGCTCGGGCCCCGCGCTGGCAGCAGCTCCGTCCTAGCAGCTTGTTGCGGGTGCAGGGATGCACGGTGGCATGCTCTGTGCCCTTCCCGGGCGGCTCCCTGACTGTTTGCTCCTTGCCCAGGAGCAGGAGCACTGAGCAGCCGTGGGGTGAGGCCACATTCGCTGCCCCTGCAGACTCTGCAGAGCCGTGCTTTAAACCAGGCGGCAGTGGCAGAGTGAGTCTGGCCACTGATCAAACATACACTCTGATGGATTACACACAATCTTAAATATTATAGGAGAATGTATTTCATCTAGACAGGAAACTTTAAGTAGGACACAACAGACATTTTTCTTACAATATTAACAATTTACCATCTGAACTTTATCTTCTCCTTGGATAATAACCAGTAGACATTTGGTAAGGGAACAATTGATTTAAGATCTCAATCAAAAGGAAGCATTTCTCTTATCTGTATAGCCAAGCAATGAAGCAACAGTCATCTGGGGTTATTGTACATTTGTCAGTCCATTAACAGCATAGACTGAAGATCTATATATGGAATGTAAGACATTTGCGGAAATGACTCTTGCAAAAATCTTTAGTGGTTAAGAGCTTGCAATCTATGCCTTTCTCTTGATTTCCACAGCATTTACTATTTAAAAAAAAAAAAAAAAAAAGAAGAAGAAGAAGAAAAAATGAAAAAAAAAAAAGAAAAAAGGATCATTTTCATGCTTCCTTATGCTCAAACTCTCTTCGCCACTTCGACATGCTTTTTCTTGATGATTTAGTTGCTGCTCTGACCCAGAGCCATGTGGTGCACAAGGTACACTTTCCTCCACCCCTCCGCAGTGACTGTATGTCCTCACCCACTCTGGTGCAAGTGCGGGGAACCTCTCCCACAGGCCTAGAAATAAGACCACAACAGCTTAGCAGTGATTTAGGCTGCATTAGTTTGTGTTCTGAAATATTTTATTCTGTGGATTTATTGATTACCTATTCCTAAGCAAACACAGGAGCCCAAGGTGCTGGGCAATCTGCTCTCCAACAAAAGCGGAGGAATATTTGACACATCTCTTCAGTCCTACTCATCTGCTGAAGCTGGGGGAAGAATTCATCACACGTGTACAAATGAGAAAAGCATGTCAGGTTTGTATTGCATGCCCACCACTGAGTGTGAATGCAGTTTGAAATGCACAGACCAACCAAGAACGGCTGATTTCAAGCAAGACCAACCTGATAACTATTATTCCTCACATTCTGCTCTGTCTTGTAGACACTATACTGATGTGAGGCAGAAATGTCAGATCCAAACTATTCTGAATTTTAAATCACAGTATGTTTGTTGACAAAATGAAAGACCCATATCCTTTTTTCTTCCTAAACTTATGCCTAGCAATCATATTAAGTCACAGCTTGCAATCTGTATTTGGGCTAAGTGCACCCTCGACTGATCTTATGTAGGATTGCTAAAAGCAAGAGATTTACTATCCAAGGTTTGCTCTACGGTAAATGGACGATGCACTGTTATCAATCAAATCTGAATTATTACTGATCTAGGCCAATGGTTATGAGAGCAAACATTGATTCTAGCTGTTTTTGCATGGCTGCACATGTGCCATATTAGATGCACTAAGTACTGCTAAAACACCAGCTACTTTCTTCAAAAGCTGTCTGGAGTGGAAAAATAGCTGTGCTTAGTAGGCAAATGCACCAATGTACCAGTAAATCCAGAGAATGTTAAGGATTTCTCTAAATGATGTAAGAATGAAATAAAACCAGTAACAGCCCTTAAAAGGAAGACTGTGGTGGGCTTCCACCTGCACAGAGGTTGCCAGCAAGGAACTCTGCTCCAGCACTGGAGCACAGATCTCAGGCTGTGGTGCCAGTACTGAGGAGACCGGCTTAGAACAAGGCTACAGTGCCATGAAACCATCCTGGGGCAGCCCCACCATGCTGCAGAACTCTGCGCTTCCCCAGGCACCTGGAGCTACTCGCTGCCCCCATTGCCTGCCCTCAGAGGTCCCTGGCACCCCATCCCCTGCCATGCGCTGCCCCTGCTGCCGTCCCCATGCTCCTGGGCGAGGGGGACCCACAGAGGCCCCTGCTGCCCCTGATGCCATTCAAAGAGCAACAGGCCGTCTGCACAGGCCTCCGCGTGCAATGCACTTGCCCAGCCTGAACCCAGCTTCGGGCAGGTGTCCCACGTGGCATGGAGTGAGGTGGCTGAGGAATCTGGTGCAAGCCATGTTTATTTTTAATGTGACTGTTCTGCAGAGATAATTGTGTCAAGCTGAATGCACAGCACACGGGCTACATTTCTATTCAGTTACCATGGTTGCTAATACTTAAAAAATTGCCTGAGAAAGGACTAGAATTGTTCTCTCCATGCTGGGAAACATCTCCCTGTCTCCTTCCTGCCCACATAGTGCAGCAGCGCTGCTGGCCTCTGCTTCAGATGTGAAGCTTGGGGAGACCCGCTTAGCTCGGTTTCTTACTCAGTTAATCTCCTCACTTCCACTTTTGTTTCGTGCAGGGAGAAATCTTTCTTACTGTGGCTGCCAGTAGGCATCTGTGGGAGAAAAGTGCGCTTGTGTCCCAGCCTGTTCTTGCATATTTGATCTGAGCCAGTAACAGCACACACTACCACACATACCAGAACCAGGTGAAAGCCTGGAAGAGCAAACCAACTGGAAACAAATTTCATGCTCCCTTAAGCACAATGCTCCTCACTGATAAGCAATTAATGCTCCAGGATAAAAACCTAAGGTGGACAGAGAGTTAGTATTTCCAAGATACAACGATATGAGCATACCAGAGTGAGTTCTTTGGCGGGGTGAGCCCTTGCCTTGTCCCGGTGCTAAGCAGAGGCCGCTCAGCAGCAGCTCCCTTCTCAGTGGCACCTCCAGCAGGCTGCAAGCAGTGCCAGTGTGCCGTGCTGGGGCACCATGGGCCCACACTGCATGTTGGGGCACCCAGGTGCACCCAGCACAGGTGTCGTCTCCCCAGTGCTACAGGCTGGGCTCAGGATGGACCCAGCCCATCCCAGCTCTGCAGTCACAACTGGCAGCGTGAAACCCTTCCAACTGCCTTCAATATTCCCCACAGTTCGGGGCAACGAGTATTGCACCAGTACAGGTTTGAAAAGCCTTCTGACTCCAGGTCTGTTGCAGATCCTCCAGCAGGCTGATTTCACTCTAGTTCTCTACCGCCCTACATCCAAGAGATGATTGCCTCCATACAAAGTAAAGGAAAAATGTTGCACCAAAACCCACCCGAACACTGCAGAATTAAAATTCACAATGAATTATGCATTATCAGTTAGGAAAAACAATTAGCTTAGTCATTAAATCTCTCAAATGGTTTCAGAATCAAAGGGACTATGGTTCAATTTACCTTCATTTGGGGTGTCAAAATAAGATTTAGTGCCAATTTAGCTAAAGTCACACCTTTTTTCACTTCTCTGACCATTTCCGTGAAGGTGGTTGCCTTTGTCCAAATGTGTGCCTTGCCCAGGAAGTGTAACTGTGGAGTGCTCATTATCAGTGAGCAATTCTCCTTTCTGCTGTTTTAGTGAATTCTTTCATACGATCCAAGTTTTACAAGAAATGGGGAGAAGTTAAACTGGATGATGGAACAATAACAATACTCATTTTCTTTACTTCAGCTTTTCCAGTTGTACATATTCAGTGCATTAAAATGTCCTCATAATCATTTTCCAGCAACAGCCTTCGTTCCCAGGCAACTCTTCTTTTCAGACTCATCTTTAACCTGATTCCATACAAACATATTCCTCCTGGCACCCCAGTTTTTACGTATCACACAGCAAACTCTCAGAAAGACTGGGTGGTAGATTCAAGATTATTCTTTTATTAAAAACAAACAAAAAAAACATTCTTTTAAACTATTTTGTCTAGATGTCTGTCTCTTATACAGGCATCCCTCTGAGTCTTCTGCAAATTGAGAAAAATAAATGACAGTATTAAAGCTATCTATTGCCAAAATTAATTCCTTTGAAGAAGCGTCACAAAAAGAATGTTTTCACTTTCACAGATTTTCCATTAATTGAATTAAGTTCTACAAACTGAAAAATGACCTCCAGGCAATGGCCTTGACATAAAGCCCTCCAGCAGCCCAGCAAACTGAGCCTTGTGCCTGCTGTGTGTGCTCCCCCAGCCCCAGGGCAGCAGGGCTGGCACTTGGCTGCAGGACACGTACCCAGGGGGCACGCAGCCAAACGTACCCAAAGATGTGTCACGCATCTGTGCTCCACTTTAAGCCCTTACAATGGATGCTTAATATTCCTGCCCATCTGTCCCCATGCTTTACTCTGTTATTCTATGTTTTTTATTGCAGTAGTTAAAGTGCAAGGTGTTTACATTACACAGCATCATCTGCAGCTCCAGTGCCACCGAATGCCCCAGTCACACCGCGTGGCTCTGCCGCACATCACCCGGTACGTGGCACATTTGGCTAGGAAGCGTCTGGAGAGGGCAGGCGAGACATCGCAGTGCTTTCTTTTGCTTGCTGAGTCTGCCAACAGAAAAAAAAGCAATACCCCCCCCCCCCCCCGATCATTGACATTTCAGTGAAAGAGAGTTGTGGAATTAAGGCTCACCTGGCCCTGCTCTTGCAAAATGAGCGTATGGCTTATTGCTACCTATTCATAAAGTTATCCATCATTCCTCACAAAATTTGGTATGAATTCATGTGAAAAGTCATTACATGTGGCAATACTCACCTCCCGTTATTCTCCTGTCTTTATGCTCACCCAACCCAGCTGCAGAAATAACGCTGCACGGCACAGCGGCGGGGACGAGAGGTGTTGCAGGGTGAAGTGGCCACAGGGCCAGGGACACGTGCCAGCAGGTCCGGGGGAAGGCGAGGACACGAGGCAGCATCTCGTGTCTACGCATAATCCGCTCTGTCTCAATTACACAGTTCACAGGCAGCTAATAGCCCAGTAATGACACGCTGAAAAGAACTGGCGCGTCCTCGCCGGCTGCTACGCCAGCAGAATACCAAGATGAAGCTGGGAGCTGCTGGCCGAGCGAGGGCTGATATGCTGGGTGCAGGGTGCTGCCATCGGCCATGCTTGGTCCGAAGCTCTCTCCACGGATGTCCCTGGTGAAAACCCAGGAAGGGTGGAAATAACTGGACGGGGTGTGGGGACCCTTCCCACCCTGTGGCTGGCAGAGCACCCACAGTCCACCCTGAGGGGTGCAGGGCATCCTCTAGGCAGCCAGCTGGTCAGAGCTACTCATTTGACTACTAGTGCTCAGCTGGTTTGAGCAGAGGCTCCTCCTTAGAGAATGGTGCTCCCTGGCCACCTCTGGGGAGAAAAGGGGCATTGACATCAGCCTTCAGACATCCCGAGATATAGAAAACAAGTTATAAATAATATGAAATTCTACTGGCAATGCACTCAGTGTGTGCACCAAGCATGAGGCAATGGAGGGCACTTCAGACCCAGGTCACAGAAAGTGCTCCACATGCAGCATTTCACATGAGCAGATCAAGTAGTGCTTTAGGGAGAACTTATAAATATTAATCCCGCACCTGTTTCCATTACCTGCAACTAGCAGGAGCAGCCGTGCCCGGTGTGCATGGTGACACAGAAAGGAAGCTGTTCATGACAAGTCTCCCGTGTTTACTTTCATGCTCTTTGGTAGAATTGCGGGGGCTTCTTTTTTAATTGGCACTCTGAGGAGAAAGCAAAAGAAATCTAATCCTGGGCCAAAGGAAGTAGAGCTGCACGGATAGGCACCACATCCTCACCAAGAGAAAGAGAAGGGTTCAGCAGGTACCGTTCAGCAGGTACCGAGCTTAAAAAAGGGATCTTTGGAAGGCGTGCAGGTTTGAAGCTCATCATAAGCCTGTATATAGAAGTGCCTTTGGCTAACTGAATTATTCACAATCGCTCAGCATATTGCCTTGCAAGAAAATGCAGTAGATACTAGATTTTGTTTAGTGTCAATATAGAATTTATTGCTCCCTCCCTACCCCATGAGACACTGCTTTGTTACTGGTCAGAGCATCCGCGCTCAGAGGCTGTCCAGGTTAAAGCTCTTTATGCACGCTGCTCTTCTGTAACAGATTGCATTACTGGGTAAAGGGCAATCCATTTGGTTCTGCCCACCTGAAAATTTACAACACTTGAAAGCAGGCTGCTCTATTTCACCTGCTCCTGAAGCCTTCCTTCACCCAGAGCGTCCAGGTGGAATTCAGCCTCAGGACAGGGAAGGGGCTGTGGACCCCAAGCCCCCCTCACCTCCTGCCCCGTGCTCCCGGGAGGCACTGCCACTGCCTCTCACCCAGCGCGGCATTCCCTGATGGAGCTCAGCCACTCGGCGATGCTGGTGACACAGCACAGGAGTGTAAAACAGCAGAGGAAGAAACAGAATAGCCACAAAACATTTTTCAACAAATCGGCTCAAAGTGCCATTACTCATGCCATGAGATACTACTGCGATACAGCGATTAACACATCCACCCATAAAATATTATGCCTTTGCTATTTAAGTCACCTCCAAGTACTTCAGTGCAGAAAACTTTTTTACAATGTCACTGAGCTGCACAGGGAGCATCACCCTGAGCACCATGCCATGCAATCCATGAGCGCCTGCCGCTCCGCTGGCTCCTGCTGCACAGTGAGGGGTGGCACCAGCTGCTGGCAGAGGAACAGCAGCATCATGAGTGACTTGCCAAGGTGACAGAGGCACACTGAGCACAATGGAAACCCAGAGCCCAGCTCCTAGCTGGACCCTGCTTCATCTTGAAGGTGCTGGAGCTCTGTAAGGAGGCACCAGGGCAAGCGCTTCTGAATAACCCCAATCTGCGAGGGAGGAAAGAAGACACCAAAGGAAACCAAGCACTGACCCTCAGCAACAGATTAATTTTGCTGTTTGCTGGTAAACTGATAGGTAATCTAATGATATTCAGAAAAGGTCTCCTTCTGACCCAGAAGTGAAAGCATTGGAAAAACCCCGACTAGCAGAGATGTTACTTCTCGTGCCTCTATCTTCACACCAAGAGACTGGCTGTTTGGCCACAGTGCCAATTAAATTTTCTGGAACGGAGACACAGGAATAAATGTGTGCAAGGATAATGCCTCCTATGGCTATTAAAAGATTAGAATCGCTTCTGATGCGCACAGCATGGGGAAAGACAAACCTTCCTCCGCAACACTAAAGGGAGGCAGCGAAGGAGCTCTGGACACCTCTGCGCTGTGCCTGCTGGGCTCCAGCAAGCTCCAAGCACCGCTGGGAACGGGCAAACACAGTGGGAGGGATGGGGCCCCCTGACATGATGAGGCAGGGCGGCTTTGCTCTGCAAGCAGGTCTGACAGCCCAGTGGGCAAAGCAAGAAGGATGCTAGGTGGCTGCAGAAAGACCAGGGAGAACAGTAAGTTTTGGACAAGGCTTACTCTAAGGTGAAGGTTTCTGGATGAAAAGCTGATGTTAGTTAATATTCTGTGTGATCCCTGCTTATTCCATCATCTATTTCTCTATCCCTCTTTTTCAGCTGAGGCCCACATGCACCAAGGTAAATATTAGCACTGCAGTTTGGGTATCTCTGAAATTCAGTCTGTTATGCAAATACCTTGGGACTGACATCCAGGTGTTCTCATTCTGATTGTCCCCTTTTTGTTTCTGCCCTCCTGTTTTAGCCAAATGGACTTCTGTTCCTTGAAGCTGTATTCAGTTTCTGATGCACTTTCCATGAACAAAAGGGGAACTTTTTTTTTCTTCCATCAGCAATTTTCTACAGTAAATAAGAAAAGGAAATGGAAAACCTTGTAGAAAGTCCCAGACTGCTGTGGCTTTTAAAATGGACTCAGAGCTCAGGCAGAAGGCAGGTTAAACACAAATAGATGTGTTGAGCCAGTGCAGAAGATGACATTTCAGACCCACCGTAAGGAAGAGGAATTAATTGAATAAAAGGACTGGGAATAACAAAAGGCTGAGCCTGAACCACAAGGAGGAGAAGAGGCAGGATGTGACAGCACCGACAAAATTCAACAGAATTAAGCATGGCCGTGGAATAGCCTTCTTTTGCATGAACACTGCAATCTCATTTTAATGTGACTGCAAGATAACACAGATAGGGTCATTTCTTTATCCCAACTGTAAGTGAGGTGCTTCAGGGAAACCATGTTTCTGTTACTGCCTGGCCTACAAACGCAGGGCATCAGCCGCTCCAAAGAAGCCTCAGTAGGAAAGAGGATGGGGTGTGGGCAGCACATACTGGAGCGGCAGACAAACCAGGTAATATTCCTGGTGTCCCCTGAAATACATCCCCGTCCTCAGAATAACACTTAAAAAAATGTATCACTTGGAAACGTGCTTCTCATTTAACAAAAATAACTAAATCAAAGAACAGGTTGCTGTTAGCAGAAAGCAGCACTTGCCAAACATAACAACACCTTTTCACGCAGTGTTAGTGCTCCACAATGGTTTCTCTCTGCTCAATGGTCCTGTTACGCTACAAATACGTAAGATGCATTGCAGCATTTTCTCCACCAGGAAACCTACACATAATATTGCAGGCATCAGAACAGAGATTCAAATCCCTTTGTCATTTCTTCCTTCTCATTTGCCTACGAGAGATGCAAGTTAGAGCCAGAAAAAGAATGGGAGGAGCAGCAGCAAATCCCCTGGTGCCACAGGCGTGCCCTTGCTCAGCACAGCCCGAGCAGCTCCGCTGCTGAGCAGCTGGCTCCGCCGCAATGGTTCATTTGCATGTGATTACCAACTGTGCATCTCCACACATATCCTCAGCCCCAAATATTTAGTTTTCT
This sequence comes from Nettapus auritus, assembly GCA_011076525.1. Lineage (NCBI taxonomy): Eukaryota > Metazoa > Chordata > Aves > Anseriformes > Anatidae > Nettapus > Nettapus auritus. The sequence goes on from CM021777.1 coordinate 18,599,335, forward strand.
TGGGGGCTGGAAGTGGTCTCAGAGTACTCAGTTTCTACACGTTTTGTTTCTACTTAATTATATTACTCATGAATAAGCAAAAGGAGGGTTTTACTCCTGCCTAAAGCCAGGCAGGTAAGCAAATGTTTCTTATCAGGCACAGAGACAACCTTTCTGTAACATCTTATCTGGTGCTGAAATATCTGGAGCATGCTTAAATGGCTGTTGAATGGGGTAGTCCTAGAGTACAATGTATAGCTAGCTGCCTTTTTCTGTATGTTTATCACTTTCCCAAGTCAGTCAGGGAAGGAATAGCTTCCCAGAGACAAATATGCTGCTATCTGAACTTAAAAGGTGTGATTTCGACTTGTGTCATTCTGAAAGCCTTCCCATCAATCCATGACTTCATCTCGGATTCTCAGCATCACTAACTTGTCCTGAAGCTGCCATTGATTTACGGCTCAATCTCGGAGCAGTTTGAAGAGTGTCTCTCCAGCATATAACCTACTTATTTGAAGGAGAAATTGAATCTGATTGGAAAACTTCTTTTAATTTGCAAAACCAGAAAAGGTCAAAAGGGGCAGAGAAAAAACAACCTCCTCAAACCTCTGACTGATAATTTTTGACAGAGCAATAGAACAAGTGGTTCCCTTACTAATTTAAGACAGACACACAGCTCTCTTCAGCTCTTGCATCACCAAGCCATGCTGAAAGGTCTGCCAAAGCCTTCCTGGTGCTGTGTGGTGCTGTCTGGTTTAGCACATTCCTAGCTCAGGCACTGATTGGTGAGATTACATCCTGCTCGTGATCTGCTGCAAGGTTTGCTTCCATATGTTTACGCTGCGTGGTGCCAGGTGAGTTGATGCTGACCTCTGAGCTACATTACCTGTGGACACTTTGGAATGATTACAGATATGAACGAGTCCAACCCAGCTCCAGCTCCCTTTCCTCTCTTCCACATACAATGCAGCCAGCTGCACACCAGCTTCCCGCACCCAGCGGGGGAGGCTCTGGGCCCTGCTGCAGACCTGCGGCTCCGTGACCCCGAGGTGATCAGCCGCAAAGCAGTGCTCTGCACCTTTCCCAGCGGCTCCAAGCCGGGATCCCATTGCTTGCCATCTGCCACCACTACTGCACTGCTGTGTGCTCATATTTTCTGTAAGAACCACGTAGTGTTTCAGAACGAGTGCCACTATTACCAGGTGAAGTACCACTGTTACCAAACTACAGGAACGAACCGGCTCCAAAAGGAATTAACGCAGTTCTCATTTGAAGTGTGTGGAGACACCTTATGATGTCATTTTCCACTGAACACACAATGTTTCTTTTTGCTGAATGTGTTTTCCATTTACCAAAGTCTGTACATTTGCTTTCTTTGTTGTTGCATTATGGCTGTAATGAATTTTCATTTTGTACATTGTAGAGAAATCTCTCAGTCATCACACAAATGCTGGTTCTTGTTTCTTCATCTAATAATTCAAAAGCAGAGACTGTAATTTTCAAGTAGAGACAAAAATGATGGTTTTGAAGACTGCGTTCTGTGCCGAATAATTCAAAGTACATCACATTTCTCCCACTGCAAGATCCTTGATCACTGGTTTCTTCTTTCCTTAGAAAGATATTACCAGCAACGTTGATATTTAGGTTTCTGGGTGAGTGCTGCAAACCCAGAAGGGAAATATCTGGAGCTGCTTTTTTGGCATTTCCCACTACTGGCTGCTCCCCCAGGAGAAGGAAGTTCTTCATGCGTGGCTTTGGCTTGAAGTGGTGTTTGTGTTCTGCCTCGGCATGGGCACCAGCACCCTGCTGGCTGTGGGAAGAGCAGAGGGCTGGTAGAAGAGGGGCTGATGTGCAGCAATAGAAGGTGCAGTATTCATTTAAGAAGTGCAGAAGGGATGGAGCTGGCAGGCAGTGAGCAGTTCTGTCTCCTACTGTGCTGCATATTGTGATGGCTCACTGTTCTGGAGTTAAAATTGCTGTTTTGGATATTGTTAGCCTCCATAGTTCAAGATAGGACTAATTATGAGTAACAGACTGTACTGTTCTTTTATCACAGGTTTTTGATTAACATGAGACATTGTTTTTGGTTATTTCCTCTGCCAAGTTATCCTCTCAGCTACTGAAGCTTACATCTCTGGTTGTTGTTCTTGTAGGAGAACAAAGACATGGATAAGAACTAAACTTCATCTCTCTTTTGGCTCCTGCCTGACCGCCTTCCTGGCATCGCACAAGTCTCACTCTACCTGCAGCTGGAGCTGAAAGCATTTAACCAGCACTTGGGTTTTTATTCCAGCTTATCACCTTCCAGTGCAAGCCCAAAGCAGGGCTGTAACCTTCAGGACATGAAACTGAATGCTAAGGCAAGACACACATGAGGCTGAACTAATAATGTGCAAATGGCCTGCAGCCTGGGAGAGGCAATACCAGTGCACCTCAGGCGAGAGGGGACTGCAAGAGGATTAAGACCTTACAGCGAGGGCTTCCACAAAACGCCCTGCATTAACCTGAGCTGCCCACAGCCACCCTGCAGCAGGGCCAGCAGGACACTGTGGGGACATTGCCCCTGGGGACCCTGTGCAGGGCTGGGTGGCATCGAGCTGCCGCAGGCTGTGCCGCTGCCCCCAGCGCCTGCCCCAGCCCCACACAGCCGGCTGTGGGAGCAGCCCCTGCAGCTGCAGCAGCTCCAGGACTGGAAGGAGGTTAGATCAGATCGGGTGGACCAGATTTTTGGTCACCCGAAAAACAACAACAACACTCCCTTCTCCCTCACAGCCCTCCCACACACACATCTGCCATGCCTGAACTGGAAAATTAAATCGCTTCTCTGCTCAGCTGGCAGATTCAGCTGATAATTCAAGAGAACAACAGCATTTTGAAGCGAGTTAACCACTTCAGCAGGGTAGCTGAAGGCAGGGGCTGGGAGCAGAGGGGGCTCGCACAGCCATGGACATGTGCTGCCCCTCTGCCAAGCGGGAGAGGCATGGGTTCAGCAAGGCACTGGGACAGCCAGGCTGCAGGAACCAAGTAGCAAAGGCCACGAAGGATATGCCCTGGCACGGGGAAACCTCCCCAGGTGCAGCAGTTCAGGGGAAGAGTGGGGAAGGGCCAGGCAGATCTCTCCTGTTTCAGTATTTGCAGTTTCCCAACTCAAAAATAATAATAAAAAAGCGTAACTTTTTTTTTTTCAGTTTATTTTGTGACAATAGATTAAATATATTGCAGGGAAACTACAAACATTAACCATAATTAATTTTTCTCAACCCTCAGTCAATGCTTTCTCTGCTATTGAGAGCTGTAGGACCACGGAGCTGCCTGTAGCTCACACCCAGCTGCCATCAGAGGCACATGCACTGCCCAGCTTGTTTGAGATGAAATGCCTCCTGCCACGCGCTGGATGATCGTTTTATCTTTCTGGAGCTGCACCTAAATGCAAGCGCCTGTATCACTTCTCGGTTGAACTGGCATTTAGGTGCACCTCCAGAAAGATAACACTCCCACGCTGCAGTTAAAGTTCTCTCTATTTAAGGAATTAACTAGTTTTGCTGACCTCCTCTCTGCATTGTATTTCCACTTACCTTGTGCTTCATTAATCTTGCATGAAGCTATCTAGCCGCCAGTGGCTTGTGCTCAGGCTGCCAGGAACCAATCTGACAACAGATTGGAAACACCCTGTAAAATAATAAGCAGCTTTTAGTGGAGTTATGAAAATACCTGTTTCGTGTAAGGCGGTGCCATCAGCAGGGAGGCAGCTGAGGTCCTGATGGTGAGATTACGGCAGACAGAGACAGAGGTAAGGCACGGTCTGGTGACAGCGCTGGGGCAGGCTGGAAGGAAAAACAGGTGGGCAAAGAACCCCAACACTACTGAAGCTTTTATTAGTCCTCATTTCCTTTAGTCTCAATCCTGAATTGCAATCTAGATAGCATAAAGCATTTATGGAAGCATCACACCTGGCCTACAGCACTGTGATGAAGCACGGTGCCCTGCGAGCACCCTGCGCTGAGCCGGCAGCGCGGGGACAATGCCAGCCCCAGCGCTTTGTCCCCACCTCTCACCTCCATGGCAAAGCATTTCAGTGCTGGGCAATGTCAGCTCTGTGAGCTGTGACCACGCGATGAAGGTTTAGCTGCAACAAGCCTCTCTCTTCTATGAATTTTTCTGGAAAAACGTTTTCTGGTGTGAAGAAAAGATAAAATTTCAGAAATTGTTGCTCACTTCTAGTTTAAAAAAGTTCTAAGGACAAACCTAATAAAAATTCCAATGCGATAACACTTAAATGAGAGGCTCTCATTGGAAAACTAAACACGTAATGCTGAATATTGTTTAGGGAATTTTTTTTAGAATTTAAATTTTTCCAAGTGAGAAAAAAGTTGACATCTCAAAAACGTACTCCCCATCTCTCCCACCCACATCCCAGTGTTGCTTCCAGGAATCTCTACACGTTTATTTTTAGCTATCCATTTTCACATATGATTCAAGTCCAAAGCAGTCAAGCTCGCTGTTTTTAACAAAACATGTTTAGCATTCAGCGCTGAACTGGAGGGCACAGAACAGCAGGCATCTAAACAGCTCATGCTGCAAAGCTTTCCAGCAGAAGGTGGCTTGCCCAGAGCCAGCCTCATTGCATTTTCAGAGATTTAAACCAGGTATTACTCCCTCAAAGTCATCAACTAGGAGAAGTGGCTTGAGAATAAGACTACAACAGTCCTGGGTGGGGAGCCTAATTCCTGTGAAGTCAAAGGAAAGCCCCAACCCTGGTAATTAATTTTAACACACCTAGGATCTTGGTCTTCACTTTACTATCAGAAAGTTAATTTCAGCAGGTAGATGTGAGTTTTATTTTTTATTTTTTAAAGGGATGTCTTTTTTTAAGCCCTCTCTTAAAATAATTGAAATGCTGCAACAAGCACAGGGGAGCCTGCTCATGCATATACTTGCACCCAACAAAACACAACAGCACATCAGCAGTCACAGCAGAACAAATTGGCGCAGACTTAACATCACTAACAGGAATGCAAACATGCAGACCAGAGGCAAATAACACCAGGAAAGCAGGATGAAAACTAGTCCAAACCTGTTCTGTTGGACAAGGGGACTGATTTTACACTGACTGCCATGCCAGCAGGACTCTGCCTTCTGAATAGGTTCCCAAACTGACCATCAATGGATGTACAGAACAAAATCCTGTCCCGTTTCAGGAGTACTCATGAAGTCTTGAAGGATAAAAACCAATCTGATCTTTGTCTTTGTTCTAATTATAGTGAGGAACAACCCCAAAGTACCTCATGCTGCATCAGTTAACTTGGGTCATTTATTTAAAACACCTAGTCAGGGGCCTCTCTCTTCATTTCGCATTAATCGAGGCACACAGCCCATTCTGTGTGGCACAGCATACTGTATATACACACAATACTCCTAAATGCTTGCAAATCAGTAAGCTCTGAGTTTGCTATTCACACTTAAGGAGATACCAGCAAAAATCAGAGTATCTGGGAGACCAGTCAGGACACCAGGATTTTCCAGAAGGGCACCAGTGCTGAATGCTACATCTGGAAAAAGCACTTTTTGCAAAGCAGCCCTTCCCCCGGAGCAGCAAGACCCTGGGAGGATCCCCAGCTTTGTGACCGCAGCTGAACCCAAGCGTTTTGTGAGCTACTGCCACCAGAGCACAAAGATGCATTGGCTACTTTGCTAAGAAATGCTACCAGAGGCATTCACATGCTCCTGTCTCCACATCCCTTGGAGAGCTACATCTCTCAGGGCTCTTCCAGGGGAAGCAGGCACTTCTCCAGCTACTTCAGGCTCCATATTTTTGGTTTAAAATCTATTATAAGCTTTTTTTTTTTTTTCCCAAAAATGATTCAAGTAAGTCTTTACGCAAGAATTGAGTCTGCCCTGACACTATGTGTAAGGGTGTTGGTGGTATTTCTCCCCCTCGGAGAGGGTGGCGTTGCTGTGAAGCATGTGGCCGAGGCAGGCCTGGCAGTGCTGCTGCCAACTGCTGCAGCCACAGGTGCTGCGGCATCACCAAGCCGGCTGCAGGAGTGGACGAGAATTGAATCACTGAACGCCACACAGCAGAAGCACAACAACCCAGTGCATTATTCAGCAGAGCCTGTGATGGCTTTCTGTTTAATCTATGTGAAAATTGGATTTATGGTATAGGAGTAAGAGCTATCTGAACATGGCCCATAAAACTGGAAGAATCATATTTTTCTCTTCAGCAAGCAACTTTTAACAGCTCTGCTGGGTGCTTATTTGCAGTCACAAGGCAAAAATTTTGTCTCTACTGTTTATGACCCTTTTACTCATTTCTGCGACGGGGGGTGGTGGTTTGGAGTACAGTGCCAGTGATGCTCTAGTTACTGGGTGTTATTTGCTCCAGGGACTCTTTTGATATGCAGTCTTCTGCTGTACTAATGTTCCCATTAGTCTTGACTGCCTCTGTAGGGGGTGGTAAAGACTTCTGTAACAAAGTGCCTAGGAAAATCCTTCTTGAGCCTTTGATATTTTCTTTGCAATATTTTCCTCATCTTTGACGATATATGAGTTGGACTTTGAAACCATTTCCAGTTCCGTGGCTGGCATTACTTCATATTTCTACCAGGTAGCTGGATGGTTCTTATGGGGCTGCAAGGAACCAGCAAACAATTCTCCTTCCTGTGTTCCTCGCATGGTCCTGATCTCTTGAGTAAAGCTTCTTGTTATTGAAAGTATACTGCCTAAGCCCACAAGGTATTAAAATGCAGGCATCAACTGGTACGAGGTATTGCTCAAAGCTGCTGCCGGGAAAAAGGAACAAAAATATACATGGGGAAAATCATACACATAAAACATCCCAGTGAGAAAATGGCTGGAGACCAAAGCTGTTTAACAGACAAAGAAAAGTGGAAGGTAAAATTAATCCCCTTCCCCTCCAAAAAGAATTAGATATTGGCCTAAAATATTCAAAGTCCAGCTCTTTATTTAGAGCATGGAAGTGTGGTGGGTTTAGGAGGCTGAGCTGAAACAAAAGGGAGGTTTTCTGGTGGAATTTAATAAAATTCCTGTTCACGGGTGGACTGAAAATAATCAGAAGATATTTCTTTCTCCAGAAAACCATGTAGGAATTGAAACAAAAAACTGAGGAAGAGACTAGCAGGGTTCTTCTCCCACCTCTGCTACCTGGAGCGAGCAGCCCTCTGCATGAAGACTTCATAACCCCTGTGATAACATTTACTTTGTCAAAGTATGTCGAAATTGCTGTAATTTTCATTGTGATTAACCGTAGAAAGCATATTTTAAAATAGCTAATAAGGAAATAAAAGTTAAATGAACTTTTTTTTTTTTAATATGAAGATTACTGTGAAACCTGGGAGAATTCAGAGCTTATTCAGAAATGCCGTGAAACGTTTGCTGAGGAAATGGCTGTGCCTCCCGCAGCAGGAGGCATGCCAGGGCAGAGTCACGCCAAGCTTGGACCTGACCTTTTCAGGAGCTGCATGGAGCTCCAGTCCTGGGCAGCAATTCAGGCACATTTCTGTAACATGCAATTCACTGAGCCAGACACCAATTTGCTGTCATCATACGCAGTTCCTTTGGTTCAAAGACAACTAACATTAGTTCCCATTACAGCCCGTGCCTCTAAAACACAAAGCCAAAGCAAGAACAGAGCTGCAAGCAGCACCTCAAAGGACAGCAGAGCCCAAGAGTGGTGCAAGCTGCAGGAAGCACGCCGAGCTGAGCCCAGGCCAGTGCCTGTCCTTCCCGCGTAACCCGGGTGGTTGGGGTGCCAGCCCCCAGCCCTGCCCTTGCTGACACCTGCCTGGCTTCCACAGGTACTTGCTGGGAGCCCAGGGGTGCCCCAGGGTTGACACCTGCAAGAGGGGACCAGAGGGCCACGGTGGGACCATGGCACCGGGCGCTGCAGAGAGGGAAGGGGCTCCTGCTCCTGCACGCATCCCCCCGCGCTGTGCTACGGCTGCTGGTGCTTTTGTGTGCTTGGAGGATGCAGATAAGAAGGGCACCGAATTTGAATGTTATGCTAATAGGAACATCTGTGTGCTTAAATCAAGGCTGAGCAGCTGGTACATTTAAAACAGCCCCCAGCATGTCTAAACACTCTGTAAATACAGAGTTAATATCTCCTGAGATCAATTTATCATTAATAAGTTATAAAACCAGGATTTGATGCACACTGAAATAAAAATAGAGTGAAAAAAAGACTGTTCTTTATTTCCATTTTTCTCTGCTAAAATTCAGTAATGTTTCTTCTGTGACCAAATCTATTCAGAGAAAGCAATTATTATAGGTAAGATGTATTAGGCTGTAGTCCAAGCAATAGCTTTAAATATATTTTCCAATATATTTTGTCCTAAGTTGGGCATATTAGGGCTTGATTATAATTCATATAGAAACAATTTTCACGATTGAAAATGTGTATTAAAAATTGGCAGCCGCTGATATTTTAATAAGGATTGAACTAAAGATTTCAGTAAGTATCCATTTCAGTTCTGGGCAACTATTACCATCCATCAGTAGATGTCATTCTGATTAGAAATCATTGTTAATGATTACAGAGAATAGATTAAAATTGAACCTAAGTGCTTTATGAATGCATGGTTCATCCCCACCACAAAGAGCTGCAGGAGGACAGTGGCTGATGTGTGCCACACACCCAGCATAGTAATGTCCCCATGGCGTGCAGAACACGAGCGGCTCTCGCATTGAAGCCAGGGTTCACAGGCATGAAGCAGCTGAGGTTTGAAGGTATGCCTGGAAGTTGTCTGCACCAGCCCCTGCTCGAGGATTATAATCCTTACATAAACCATATAAAAGGAGCATTAGATTAGCATTAGAGAAGGCCAAGAAAATCCGTTCCTTTTGTTCAGACAGAAGTAATGGTAGGTCTGAACACAAGACCACAAACAATAACGATCGCCCAGGGCCAAGGGCTGCTCTGGTGCCAGCTCCAGGCTGGGTTCCCAAAAGCAACGGGATTTATTTTGAACATTTTGAGATTCCACCTACTAAGTCATAAACATTAATAATAGTTACTTTGATGAAATGGATACCTTTCCTTTTCTTGATCTCATAAGCTGCTTCACGCATGTATATACTATATGGGCATCAGGCAGATATGTTCTGTACTCCAGTTCTTAAGCCTCCTGCATCCACAAACTGGTGACTCCATGAGATGTATTTTATGCATTCTGTAAGCTCAGGGAAACTGCATAATTTGGAGGTACCAGCCAGGTCGTGCAAGTGGCATTTTGATCAGTATTATGTGCATCTGTAAAAATACGATACCCCTCTGCTTATTTGCAGTTTGGATTTTTTTTTTTCTCCCATCCCTCTTTTTCCTGGAACACTTTTATCTCACTCTGGTAATTGCCAGCAAAATCCCAAACAGTAAAGTACACAAGTAAACCTTATCAGCTGTGTTACAGTCAGCATACCTCTCCACTCACCTATAGCTCACATCTTGAAAGACAAGCACTGCTCTCACAGCCAAAGGTAGTCACAGGTATCGCCATCTCACAGGGTCTGCTGCACTGCAGAGACGTTCCTGGAGAGGGGCTCCCAGGGAGGGGATGGTATGTTGCAGCCTGGGGTTTTACTGTGGTTCTAAGGTCTGTACTCATCACCTTCTGCTATACAAGGCAAATACAGATAATTTGTAATTTTGTCTAGCTCCACCTGTTTGGAATAGGAGAACTGATAAATAAAATCAGCTAAAGCACATTAGGTTGGCATATGATCTTAAATCTTCTCATGTTAGAAACTTCCCTTAGGGTTATACCCCAAAACCTCCATAGCATTCAGATCAACTGTGCCACAGAATACCAAAGTCCCGCCAGCGCTGGTTTTCTGAAATAGCTGCACAGATACTAAAGCTCCCCTTAGTCTAAAAGGCACATAAGATCTTGAGTGGGGCAGTTTAAACCAACTGCTATTTGTATGATTTATATTTTCCCACTCACCTGCACTGCATGAATAATATTACCACCTGGCAGAAGTTCCTGTAAACAACAAGAAAGTGGTCCTGAGCTGAGCAATTTTCTCTGGGCAACTGATTTGATTAATTTTCTGGAGAGTGCCATCCTGCCAGCTGGCCTGGCTGGGGAAATGTTAAGAAGTTTGTTTGCCTGGTTATCTCTTCCCAGGGGCCTCGTTGGGATTACGACTAATTGAAGTTTCTAGGCTAATTTGTTTCTTAATATCCTTGTGTGAAATGGGGAAAGCTGCATTCAACTTACCACGGGCAAAAGGGGAGGAGGGTCCCTGTGTTGCAGTCTCAGAGCCATATGAAACAGCGCTGCTGCTCCCTATTGCAAGAGGCCGTCCTGTCCCTCTTGCCTCCTCCCAGCACTGTCTCCAGTTAACCTGGTCCCTAACGAGAAGCATGGCTGCGAACCCATGAGCATAGCCCTGCACGCGCCTTTGCTGGTCAGCCTTCTAATGATCCCATTTTCCCTGTACTGCACCCAGGCTTCAGGAGTTCTCCTTGACACTGAGGGCCATAGGTGAGCAGCTCTGCATGATGCTTTGCGAACTTCACTGGGAAAATGAACAGAATATAGAAGACTGTATATAACTGCTGGGTGAACATAAGAACATTACCTCTTTGATAGGTACGGGCCCAGCCCTTCCCTTCTGCTTTCAGAGCATTCCTACAGGAGAGGCAAAACAAGGATGGAGACAAGCACGGCACGGGACAGCTCCATGGGATGTGAGCCACACGGGTCCTGGCTCCCATCCTTCCCTCGCAGCATCCATCCCAGTTCTCCCTCCGCCAAAATGGTGTCACTTTGCAACCACTCTGCGAGCTGAACATAAGAAAGTGTTATAGATAACCTATGTACTAATTATTGCTGTTTTCTTTCAGATCACCTGGAAAGCAACCCTGAAGATTAGATAAGTAAAAACATCAGTGCTGGCAAAGCCAAAGGGACACACTCATTAGAAATCTATCAAACACAGATGGGTTACCTGGGACTGGAAAATTTATGTACTTCTGATGCTGCAATCCAGTAATTCCCTTCTTCCTGGCTCTTCCTATTGATTTTTCTACCAAAGGGATAATTCCCACATCCCACTCAGCTCCTAACATCTGCTAGAGATGGTGTTTGAACTTTCTTACCCCACCGTCCATTTTATGTTCTGCTCCGGCACTGTTGTGACACTGGAACTGTTCTTATCTGCTCAAGTTGCGTTAATCATAGCAGTCCTTTACCTTCCTATTTCATCCTGCTCTGTCTTTTTTAAATTTGCTGAAGTTCATATTACTGTATATAGAGCTGACTCTTTACTGCCAGTCTGCAGGCAGCAAGATACAGTCTGTTCTATTATATTGTATATATTGAGGCTGCTTTGGGAATACCTACTCTGCCCTTACAGGTGGGGTTTTTTATTAGGCCACTGATATATTTTTACAGATATAACATCCCAATACTCATTTTGGGATGTCACAGTATCATCTTTCTTCCCCAAATACTTGGATGACATTTTTTTCATCCAACAGAATGTTCTGCTACATGCTCTTTAATCAGCAAGATTTTTTTTGAAAGTCCTCATTGAGAATTTTTTTTGAAGGATGTAACTAAGGTCTTTAGTCTTTATAATAATTTTCACTCAAACCAGTTTCTGATGCTTCATTCATTTTTACATTGAAGTAAGAAAAAAATAGTTCTATTTGTACAGGAAAAACTCCCCTTTCTGCAGTTTGCTGGGAGAACAAATTGTGATAAAAAGAAGCTTTCAGCTGTTATCCCTCCTTTCATCCAGAATTGACAACAAATTCATTTTTTTAAGGTTTCCTTAACTATTGTAGAACATGAAAGGGCTAAGTTCTGACTTACACCTTCTGACTTAGGTGTTTTTTAGGGCAACAAAAGTTCAATCTTTCCCTCTCCATGGTCATTCACTGAGCCGGCTGTTCGGTGCAGTTGCCCCACGAGCGGCCGCCGGCTGGCAGCAGATGGAGGCAGGCGTGGGAGGCCCACAGGGCACTGTGCCAGCCTTGCCTCTGGCCAGGAAGCCAGGCTGCAACCTCACAGCAACTCTGCCTGAAAGCAAAGGGACCCTTCTCCAGAAACCTCATTAGCAAAACAAGAGGAAGGATCTTGAATCAAGTGTTTGTGATTTAATACTTTTTATTTATCCCCACCCCCCCCCCCCAACACACACACTCATTTGTGTTGTGTAATGGCCACTGGATGCGTCTGGAAAGAAGGACTTTGGTCCTGCATCGTTCTGCTTCTGTTCCTGCATGGTTACGAGACCCTGCAGGAATACATCCCCCAGTAACTACAGTATCACCAATATTCTGAAGTAACAGGAAATCTTCAAAGAGTTCTGTGAGTGAGTGGTGGAGAAGGAACTGATTTCTAGCAAGCTCTAAATATATAAATAAGCATGAGTAGTGCAATTACTTTTTCCAAGTGTTAAACTAGTGGATTTTCCAGTCTATAAGCAAGCAAAATTTCTTGATGTATCAGGATATGATATAATGGAAATCTGTTGTGTACTAATTTGCAGTTAACATTCATTCTGTCTTCCTATCTATCAGCTAAGCAGTGTAGCATTAGCTTATGGTCTTGACTCTGAGCTTTTCTTTAATCATATATGTAAGAGAGCTTTCCCAATGCTAAACGCCTGATAAAATAAACAGGCTATAGTGGTCATCAGGTACATATCAAACAAAAGAGATCAACTCAAGTGACCAACTAAAAGTGAGTATAGTTAAGTTTTTTTTTTTTTTTTTCTCCTTCTATACATCCGTTTTCTACAAAATGTATCTTACCTCCTTCACTTTACATGCTATTCCTGCTGGAGATGCCTTGACAGCAGATGGGAATGAGTCCAGGTCCCCCAAACAGCAAACTTGCCCTTATCCCTTCTGTCCATAGGATATTTCTGGACTGCTTCTCAGTCATGTCTGGCTGAACTTGTTCCCACGCTTCTGGAGAAAGTCCAAGACACCGAGAGCTCCTGAGGACAGCACTGATGGGCCGCTGCCACCTGAAGTACCCCCTGTGCCAGAAAGACAACAGTCACTCAAAAATTGCATCCTGTGTTCCACAGCAGTTATGCTTGACTGGAAGACTTGACCCAAATAATGTAAATTATCCAAACAAACAAGTGTTATAATCCTTTTGAAGTACATAAACCCAACTTACAAAGGAATGCAACTTTTGGATAAACAAGCAAGGATTTCTAGTAATATTTTGGTGAGATAAACAATTTTTGCCTTAGTGCAGTTTTTCCAAATGCTTTGTACTTTGGGACTTATCTGCATATTATCTATGAGGAAATGTTTGGGGTTGAATTACTGACTATTTCATTATTTCTTGTACTTCCCAGCAGTCGGTGATGGCTCTGGACACTGACAACAGCCAACAGCCATCTTCTGCAATTACCTAGCTGGTTAGGCCTTGTGACAAAGAATGTGTAGTGGAAACAAAAGCATTACATATGTAAATAACAGAAAGTCACTAACCCTCTTTAATTTATCTGCTGTAGGAAAACGCAGTACAGGCTGCAGAGTAAGATAATGCTCCCTGCGCCAGAGCAGATAGTGCTGGATGGCAACTTGTCCTTTCTGAGAGAAACAAGGATGAACAAAAACCTAACATGTGAGTTATTTGAAAAACGTGAGTAAAGTTGTCTTGACCTGAAAAGAAATGGTGCTTTTCCAGCTTTCCCCAGTGGCATTTGGGATGCTTACAATTCTTTTCTTCTTCTAAGAAACCTTGAGCTTTGCCAGCTGCAACTCCATCTCTGCACTGCCACTGTTGTGGCACCTGCTTCCTGCATGTTAGATTCTTGGCAGAAAAGACAAAATGCTGCCTATTGTCACTGGTTGGCACTTTTTTCTATTGTCATTTGTAAATGATCTAGAATTTTTAATTCTGCAGCTGAAACACAAACTATGCAGTAAATGCTGTTTTTCCACACAAGCAGATGAAATGAAACTTGCAAGATCACTTTGTTCTGCAGGACTCACACCAGAACTCTAGGAAGGACTGGCAAGCAAGAGATGTATTTCACCACATACCAGGGAGGCACACCCCTGTTGGGTGCTGACAAGTCTGATCTTCATGAGCACCATCAGAAGGTGCATGCACACACCCCGAGGCACAGAGTGCATCTCCATGAGCGGAGGGCAGGGGTGTCCCTCATGCCCCGGGGTGGCAGCAGTGACCGAGGGCAGGAGCTGCACTTCCCAGCCCATTGAGGGGCTCTTCCAAGCATCCTGTGACACCTGTGGGCTTCCCTTTCCCCCTTCACTACTGACTGCCTCCTCCGGCACCAAGTACAACAGCGGTAGCAGTGTGCTCCCAGAGGGAGGTGTGCCCTGGGCAGTGCTGATTGCAATTCAGGAATGTTTCACACAGCGCACCAGGTTCTGCCATTTAGTGTTGAAATGCACAGTTCAGCCTTCAGAAAGCAAGACTGAAGGTACAACACCATTTCTCATCCTTCCACTCCCCTGTAGCCACTTACCACAATTTACTCACAATGGCACTTATTTAGTGCCATTAAAATACTTAAAATACTGTTTCTGTAAACCGGTGTCCTCAATCTCCAATTCAACTTCTAATCAACCAAATTACTGAAACAGGCAGCTCAGACTCATGCAGAAATGAATTTTCCATCCAATTTTAGCTATAAAATTGAGAGGCTATTTTCAGCCTTAATTAAAATCTATACAATAAAAGTACCCTTTTCCCACTGCAGGCAGCATCACTGTAAATAAAATAAGTGGATGCCCCTGCCTTTCCAGCACCATGCTGCATCAATCGATTCACATAAGCCAACTTAAGAGTAATTTAATTCATTCATCAGAATGGGAACAACCACCTCCCTGAAGCTGATTTGCCTCCCAGCTGCAGCAAGGCAGGAAGGCAGCATCTGCCCTGCCAGGGCAGAGCCCCCGGTGCCCCCACCCAGACTGGCCCCGGGGTCCCCACTGACCCTAGAGCATGAGCAATGTGGCTGCAGCTTCCCTGCTAAGGAACAGAACGAAATCCCTAACTTGGGGGGGTAGGGGCAGGAAAAGCCAGAGAAAGAGGCAGAATCAATAGCTAAATACAAAACAGGTCCAATCATTAGTTTTAATATTTTATTCATTGACAAAAGGTATTGACTTTCAGGGAGCTTCACTGATATTCTATAATATGCATTTAAAGAGCAGATGATGCCTTATGGAAATCTTTGGAGTGCGTAAAAAAAAAAAGGATGAAACCACCCATGACAGAAAATCTATTTTTGTCTTTTTTTTTTTTTTTTTTTAATCTGGAGGAGCATTCCCATCAAAATAGGATGCATCAAAAGGCCGATCTCCTGTCTGAGCTCACAGTTTGTATACCTACTGAGCAATTTTATAGAATAATTCCAAATAACAGATTTTTGTAGATCTATTGATCATTAAATAATCAAAAACTACATTAGTGCTACACAATTCACCTCAGGATAAAGATGATGATTTTACAATATAGATTTTTGATAAAAATCAGGAAAATGCCATTACATATAAGAAATTTCATTCCGCATTAAACTCTGTAGTAGTGATTCTGAAACACCTACACAAGGAGGACTAGCTGCTTAAATAACATTATCCTGGTACTTCAGTGACTGTAGAACCCAAATCCTGCTTTTCTGTAGAAACTGCATGAGAATTGTAGCTAAATTGCACAGGCAGACATTTACTTCTACTTGTATGCAACTGTTACAGTTCATCACATGAAATCAGAATGAAACAATATTCCTTCCAATATATCTTACAGTTTGTTTTCATTTGTAACACCAAAATTTGAGTTCCACTGTGCATCAAAACACCTTTAGGAATGTTGATTTGGAAGAAAAATGAATCAGGTCACTAGGGAACTAATATTCAAAACACTAAATTAATATAGTGACTGTCATTAGTATAATAGTCTTTCTTACTTTGTAGAGGAAAGGTTAAACATTAAGAGAAAATGAATTAAGATAGTGTTACCATTGGAAATTAACCATAGATTAGGTATGCTTTTATATTTGTGTAGACACAATTGTCCAAACTATTATGATTTGTCCAACTTTTTTCTTTGTGAATGGTTGGAATGAATTAAAAATTAAGTTCAATTTACATTCAATCTCATTGTTCAGATCTCAGATAATTAACCATGTTGTGTATAGCATTCTAGTTATTGGTTAAACATCAGCATTTAACTGGCAGACTCGCATCTATTGCGTACACACACAGACATATGGAAGCATGCAGTAAACGGACTGTGAATCAATTTAATATGGAATCGCGGTGAAATTTCTGCATATAAAGCAGAAAGCAATTACGAAACAGACAGGTGGTTTAAGAAACAAGTCAGCATTTAGAATTAATGCCCTAAACATCCACAATGAGGAAGTGCCCAATAAAGTACAACCTTCGCAACACTGCCTGCTGTATCAGGCCTTTGGCTGTCAGCTAATCCATTTCCAAAACATGTCTATCGTATATTTTCATTGAGCGTTTATTATTTTTATACTCACTGAAGCTACTGAGATGTAGCTTCTCTTTCAGCTCAAACTGTGTAGAGTACAATAAATCACAGAAAAGGAGACCTTCCTTGGGAGAAACAGCCCCTCAGGTTTGTACAGGCACCTTGTGGCCCTGTTTGCCTGCGTCAGGCTGCTGCGTGAGCACCCGCAGCAGTGCAGCAGTTCAGAGACAAACAGGGCACACCTGGAAGCTGGGCAGAGCACAGTGCAATTTCATTATGGCAAAGGCCATTCCAACCATCCTTGTCTCAGGGGGTGTTTTTCCTATTACACATAGCATGTGTATTACAGCAGCGCCCTGGAACCTGGAGCCATGCGGCAGGTGGAGCTGGGCCCTTCCCAGGGCTCTCTTCCTGGGACAAGCATTGTTCTTTCCTGTGAAAGCACTGATAGCATCTGATTTACAAGGGAAACCAGCATTGTGCATAATCCAAAATCACGGAACCAGATGCCAAGCCAAAATGGGATCCAAAGTTGCAATTTCCTATCAGTAAAGTTCAGTTCCACAAAAATCTTAGATTACTTCTACTGAAAATACTCAGTGCAAACAAAACCTTGGAAATTTATAATTCCACCAGTGCACAGGACCGAGAGTTTATCACCTGGCAATTACTTGCTGAGCCCTAACTCAGGGCCTTTTGACTCTGAGCAGTTATTGTGTGTCTTGATGCAACTCAAATGCACAAACTGTCAGCTGTAAGCTTGCTTGAAGGCTATAATAACAGCTTTAGTGTCTTTCCTTTAAACGAGGGAAGATAAAGATCAGTTACAGATCACACCATTTTCCTGACATTCACAGGTGCAGAGGGAGATGCAGCAGGTCAGACGGTCTGCCTGCTGTCAAGACCACAACCTTTATAAGCAGAGTGGCACTGCACCGAGGCAGGACCAAAACCACCTCCCCACAGCCCCGTCAGTCTCTTGCAGAGCTCCCTTGCATGGCGGAAAGGCAAACCACCAGCCCTTCACCCCAGTTCCTGCAGGACAGAACATTTAAGCAACATGACCACTTCTGAAGGAAAGCAAGGCTGCTCCTGGAG
>CM021777.1:18616974-18654814 GCA_011076525.1 Nettapus auritus
TAATGACTCCTCTGCTCCCCCAGTTTATCTAGGGGATAAATAAACACAACAGAAGAGTGGTGTCTGGGGCTGCATTTATATCCTTGTCCATACGGCACCCCCAGCAGAGCTCTGCACGGTTGCTAAGGGTGCACTGTGCTGAGATGCTGCAGTAATGCCCAGCCCAGCAGCCCCTTCCCTGGGACAGGCTGGCTGATCCACAGCTGATGGTCCACAGCAGTAATTAGGTCATGTTACTTCCACTTTTTCCAAAACATACATTTTACAATAGGGCTTAACTTTTACTTAAATCTCTTAATATATTTCAGAGGAAACTGTATAATTGTCTTCTACCCTGAAGTTACTCAATGATGGAAAATAAATGTTAAACAAAAAAGAACAATTTATCTACTCTTGCATTCCCTCCACATGTGAACTGTTTGGCTAAACAGTGGGATAAGAAGGATGTGAGTACTGCTCTCTCCTTGTTCTGCTGATGTAATGACAATGGGAGGATTATTTCTTAATTTCCAGTGTGTAAGTTGGTAATTATTGTCCAATTAGACTTGCTATTAACCTCTCTATCTCATTTTGCTGTCCATGAAACAAAAATAACAGCACTTACCACTCTCACTGGGATATTGTGGAGATTTATGAGTTAATGTATGTACAGCACAAGGAAAATGAAAAACAATGCACATTGGCTAAGCAGAGTTATTAATAATGAGTCACTATTAGCATTGTTAGCACCATTACAGCTTCAGAAACTTGGTGTATGAGTTAAAGCCTGGCAATAGGGCACACCCAGAAGTGCCCCTGTTGTGAACCTTGGATCTTTAGCTTGGACCTGATGGGAATCTAGGAAACAGGGTTGGGTGAAACGAGAAATCCAAAGGGAGTTGTTTCAAGTATGACATTTTTTTCTTAAGCATAAAAGAGCAATGAATTAGGCAAAAAAATCTCCTTGGGCTCCTCCACCTCAAACCTATTGTACCTTGTGTCACACCTTGCCCATGGCATCTCAGTTCATTACAAGAACACTCTGCCTGGAGACATCTGGAGAGGCAACGCGCACCCCTGCAGCAGCTGGACAAGAGCTGGTGAATCTCCAGCTGGCACACGTCCCCCCAGCTGGGCAAAGAGCAGGGAGCAGCAGCGACAGGTACAGTAATTAGTCACCAGCAGGACTGCTGATCACAATCTGGGGACATGGCAGGGGTTTGAAGGGGAGGAACTCACAGCCCTATTCTGCCTTCTCTTTGTAGGCTCCCAGCCCAGGCAGCCCCTGTCCAGCCCCTCAGCACAGGAAGATGCAGCATGGGCCTAGGTCAGAGATGCTATGCAGCATGGTCTCTGCAGCACCTGAAAATCATTTTTCTAATATGGCAGTGGAAACACCTGTGCCCAGTGCTGCTGGTCAGGCAGGGACTGATCTACCCATCTGCTGGGCACAGTCACAGTCTCCATCGCCTATTGAGATTTCTGTGCTGCAGCACGAGCTTCAGCTGCTGTCTGAGAAACTATGACAATACATCAGTCAGAGATAATTTAATTAAAGACTATACTAGCTGATGCATGTGAACACAACAGTAACAAGCGTATTTTATCCACTAAGGAGCAAAGACATTTTCAGAAATGTTCTTCCTTCAGTTTACTTCTCATTTAAGCGTTTGGATAGTTTCCAGTGGTTCACTGCTGCTCCTGCTCCCATCTGTCCCACTAAGAAATACAAAACATTGTTCTGCTCAGGCATATATATGTGCACATACACACCCATACGTAAACCCAAGTGGCATTAAGCCTCCAGCCACGCCACCACTGTGCCACCAGGCAGGGCACGAGGCTGCGGGCTGAGCGGGGGCCAGCAGCTGGCCATGCTGCCGAGCCCCAGCACCAAGGCAGGCGGCTTTACCCATAGCCTCCTGGGCTCTGTGCCAGAACTGTGGCCGCTAATTAACAGTTCAGTGTCTTATTCCTTCCCACATGCTGTGAGAAGACAAAACTCTAACTAGCCATGCAAACACCAATGCCGTATTTTCTCTATGAATAAAAATAGAAAAGATAAATATTACCCGGGGCTACCATCAGCTCTGGCTAGACCAAAGAGAAGAATTGATCTGACTCTCGGTCCAAAACCTGCTGTCTAAAGAAAAGCGGTGACTAAATAACTCTCCTTTTGCAATTATCCTACCAACAAATCACTTCCAACACAAAGACGTATTGATGCAGAACTGAAGTGTGATCACTTCTCCAGCATAGGAGATTAATCTGGTGACGCATATAGGTGTACCAATAACGTGTTAATGAGTTATTGATTTTTTTAATTAAACTTTACTAGTATCATATTTTCAATCTAAATTAATGCATCATTAACGTAATTAATAGCACAGCGATAACGAGAACAGCCTGAAATTGCAATTAATCTGTCCTCCATAGCCACCTACAGGTAGAGCAGGAGGTCTCCAGACCCCATCACAGCTGCCAGACACCCGGGCTCAGCTGCAGCCACCTGTAAGCAGGCAGCAGACCTTTCAGTGGAACCACAGACCCACCACTCTTGGTTTTATCTTTTTAAGGGGAGAGGGGAGCATGATGAAGACAAAAAGAAAAGTTTTAAATGATCTTTGCAAACAGACAAAACTGTATCTTACGGAATGGTTACCTTTTAGAGGAAATCCCAGCTCACATCCCCGCTTGCTATCATTCTTGTCACAACTTTTTCTTCCTCCCAACAGCAGTCTCAACCAAGTGGCCAGAGGTTTTGTCATCCCTGCCTAGAGAGGGAAACCTGTTTGCATGCATGAAGAGCTTCTAGCTCTTCCACAGAATTAAGATTTGTGGAAGCTATCTAAAACCTCACTAGCTACTTTTAGCTTGTCTTGAAGTGGTTTTTGTAGTCATATCAGTCTGTGGCAAAAAATGGCAGATTCACCTACAGTTATTATTGTAGCTTTTTATTTTATTTTATGATTTGTTCTGACCTTTTTACCCTAAAAGAGCAGTGCAATAAGACATTCTGAAATGCTTCTGCTATAAACCAAAAAAACAAATGCCTCAGCTGAAGGAGAGATAGACAGAGGAGCTATTTCATAGCCTGTCCCACCTTCTTGATGAAGACATCGGACTTCCCTTTCCATGCTGCATGGCAGCATTTGACACACTGCAGAACCTTATAATCGCACTAACCTGACCCTGATGAAGCTGGCAGGCCCCAGAAGACGGGGCACAAATGAGCAGGGAACCTTAGGGGCAGGAGGCGTAGAGGATCTCTTGTGCTCCAAAGAGGTTCATTTAAAACTCACCTTAAGAGCTCCTTTACCAGTGGTAACTTTAACTCATATCTTCATTTCCTTCTTGGGGAAAAACAAAACTGTTGTCCTATTTTGAAGCAAGTGCTTCCTTTAAGGTTAATTAAGCTGACAAATAACACTTCCAAAGACTGAGCAGTTTAACTGATCACAATGCAGTGATGCTGGGACCCCAGAGAGGGCCAATTACTGCTGTGCACAGCTGGGAAGATTTCTTGTGCCCCCTCTGTACCAGGGCATTGAGTGAGAGAAAAATAACACCTCATTAATCTTCCTAATGAACCTCTTCTAAATGAGATAATTCAAAATTTTATGGTACACATGAATTTGTTGTGGAGATTTGCCAAGCTACCTACCAACCTATGCATCAAAGTGCATCAAACCAGAAATCATCAGACAGCAGTACACTCAAACCCACTTGCGGTCTTTCCCTCCGTCACATTTCAGTAGCGTTAGCTTAAAATTGGGGGAACAGCCAGACAAGCCTTTGGAGAGCTAGATTTAGTTTGCGTGATTATGGGATAGAGGATGCCAAGTAGCACAAGTGGGGAAGACCAGCATTGTGGGTCAGCAGCTGGGGTCTCTGCCAGCACCGCACAGCTCCAGGAAATTCCTTTCCTTCCTGCCCACCTTGCAGATGCTGTAGGAGTGAACATGAGTGCCATTGCAAGGTAGGTACATAGTAAATGTTTAAAATTGTAGCTCCCCTTGATGCAGACTAGGTAATGCTCTGCAGTCTGGGGACAGCCTTATTCCTATTCCACAGGCAAAAGCACTGAGCAATCACAGATGGTGTCACTGCAGTTCAAATGGCTCTCGTGGATTTCTCATGGTCCATTGTGCCCTTAAATCATATACATTTAGATTTACATATTAAGCTTCCTGACAATCGAGGTGGTCTCATGGGAGCAGATAAGGATAAAGCGGCATCAAGTTATGCTTCTTTTTTTGTTTTTCCATAATGGAAATACAGCTATTATCAGAACAACACGACATTAAGTAAATGATAGTATTGCAAATACCCACCAATTTCCATAATGCTTCAATGGTGCATTTCCATAATTTCATACACTCCTCTTTTTCCTTCTTATTTAAAGCTGTTTCTTTCCAATGAGCTTGGAGCCCACGATCATTTCTGCATGCTGGAGACATCAGCAAATGGAGCGGAGGTGAAAAAGCCCACCTCCAAGCTCCATGCCAGCCAGCAGCTTTATCTTGAAATCCAAAATTGAGGCCGTTCTGCTGAACTCATCCACCAGCTGCTCGCCTGTGTGTGCCAAAGCACTGCCCCTCTCTGTAATTTAGGGTAGCCTGTGAATTATTTCATTCTGTGAATTTCCAATTTATTTCCAATTTGTGCACATGCTTGGCAGCACTACCAGCACCGAGGGACCACTCTGTGTGGTGGCCAGGAACACCTCGTTCAGGCCCCCAGAGCTGTGCTGCTCTCCCTGCTTCACTTCCTTAAAACTGCTTCACCAAATGAGGAAATCCCTGAATTTCAGGATGAGCAGCCCTGGATCTGCTGCATCTTCCACTGAACAGAGGCTCAGGGAACAACGCCCTAACTTACAACAGGTGACAAATTCCAATCAGTTTCTTGTCATCTAATGTACAAAAAATATCTACTTTACTGCCCTGATCAAACATATTCAAAATTCATTGTGTTGCTTATTTTTTTCTAATCACTCACAAGGCAAGATTTGTCTTCCCTAATTGAAAAATCAGTGCAAGCAATTCCATGGTGTGCTTTTCCTCTGTGTGTAAATCTCAGAGTCAGTAACTAGAAATTGTGGTAAATGCAGCCTCAGCATTTGCCTTCTGTGAGTGCTTTGCAAGTGAAGTTTCTTCAAACATTACAGAGTAAACCCAATCTATAAGGGGAAAGTTAATTCATCTGATGAATCAAGCTGACATTCCAGACTTCCTTCTCCCATAAATATTCATCCTCATTTATTGTACAGAGTTGTATGAAGGAGGAATGTGCTTTCCTGACACCTCCATGACACTGGTGAGGGTAACTTGTCAACATGTTGCCTGTTAGGAACGTATTGCCTGAAGAGTACAGCTATACACTAAGAAAAGGCCTGAACATCTCACTCAGATAATACTTCAGATCAGGTAACCTTGGGCAAGATTAAGGTCAGTACCCATCTTCCATTTCTTATTGTTTGTATTCTCCAAAAGCCCATGGCATGCTAACCGGGCACGTGAGACTAGAACTGGTATCAGAAATATTTTGAACAAGGACTTCTTTGTACTAGAATTTCATTTCAGATACAAATGTCTAATATTCCATGATGGCTGTTTAGCTGTAAGTGCCACCACACCACCAACCTCCTCAGGGTCTGCAGAGACTGGTTTCAGACAAAGACAAACTATCAGCTAATCCGCAGCAATGCCGGGCACTGAATGATTGTTTGCAAGTTCCCACTTCCCAGCAGAAGCTCAGGCCGTGCTAGTACAAGCCATTTAGAAAAGCAAGGCAGAAATACCAGTTAAATACTGACATTTGTCTGCATATAAGTTACTTTCATCTTCACTGTTCCAGCCTATATCAAGCCATTACTTCCATACAAATAAACTTCAAGGCATTAAACCATATTTTGATTTTGACCTAGAAGCACACTAACTACATGGGTTAGACATCACTTAAGCATTCAAGCCTTTGTTCAAGCTTTTACTCTTTTCCACGGTACTTCACAGAGAGCACTGTAGAGACCAATGTTGGGGAGAAACTTGCTTTTGGTCTGCATTCATTTTCCAGTCCCAAAATGGCACTACCAGTCACTGATGTCCAGGCTGTCACTTTTACTGATTAATTCAGTCTGTTTCAATATTTCCTTCCCCCTCCTAGCCCTTCTCTAACATAATCTTGTTATCTTTGGGCTTTGCATGGTTTTTTAATTATCATTATTATTTATATAGCAGGATGCATGCAGACAAATTTAATCGTGTTGTTTACATGAGCTAACCTGATAGACTAATAGAAAAATTAAGCATTTTGTTCCCACTGTTGGCACAAATGCAATTTCTTTTCTCACTCATTAACACAGTGTTTATAAAATGTGATGGTGCTGGAGATGGAAGTCTATTTTCTCCAAAGAACAAGTAAACCATAGAAAATAAACTCCTCCCACCCTAATCCCCCTATGAATGTTTCCATCCCATTGTGGAATAATTAGGTAAAGGAGACAGTGAATCAAGCCTGGAATAATGAAACACCATGAGGAGCTATTGGGGTGCACAGGTAAAGGTGCTCAGGTAAAGGCTCTTGCTTTTAATATTCGTATGCTGTGCATCATGGGCCAAAAGACATGGCTTTGATAAATGCTTACATTTCCATGTATTTACAAAGTTTCATTGGAAATCTTTTGAATTGAGTTTTTTAATCAATTCTCTGGTGAAACATCAAGAGAAGGCTTTGACTAACTTGTAAAACTGAGTACAGAAAAGGAACTTTTCCAAAATTGGCCATGCAGAAAATCTCATTAGTACACAGATTTCCAAAGCTATAAGGTATCTGCCTAGCTTCATCCCTTTGCTATCTGTACAGCAAAAGAATAATTAAGCAGTTCTACTGGTTTGCTAGAAAGATAAATATGTGACTACTCCAACAAAAATAAAGATGACTACAATATGGCAGTAACTGGAGAACAATTAGCTATCAGCAGCACAAGTTCTTCACGTGCTTCTGCAATCTTGTGTCATTTGACTATCATCTAAACAAAGGTAGCAAAGACCTTAGAATTAGACATCAGTTTCAGAAATACCATCACATTGAGACACTTGGACACAGCTGAGGTCAAGAAAAGCTTGGCCACAGCGGTGGCTGCAGAGATGTTGGCAAGCGTGTGTCATGGCATGGTGCAAACAGTTAATGAAAGTCCATCCAGCATGGTCATAGCGTAACACATATAGAACTAGGTTGCTGATTACATATTTAGGTTAAGCTTAATTTTGTAGAACTTATGTGTAGTCCCCCAAAAAATTTAGTTTTCAAGAGGGCTGGCAATAAACTGCAGTGGCAGCATTGGTTGCTAACTCAAAGGCTAGCTGGCAGCCAGTATTGGAGTTAGGTTTTCCTCCCATAAGGAGTTTCCAGCTCTTTCAAAAAAAGCACACAATGAAAGTGAAAAGCCTGATTTTGAACAAATAGCAAACTTTCCCTGGCGACAAGCAGACCTAGCCTTATTTTAAAAGAAAAAGCAGAGAAACTTATAAATGAAAATGACCACATCTATGATTAGGCAAATCATAATGGCATGAGGGGGTATAATCCAGCTCAAAAGAGTGTGCAGAGAAGGCAAGCCCTGAGCCGAAGGAGACAGCAGTGGGGGGAAAAAGAAAAAAAAAAAATGTGTAAGGGGTGTATTAGCTTCTCATCTCAAGGTTATTTCAGCTGGGTGATGTTAGAAGGAACAGCAGGTGATAGAGAATAGTTTTTTTGTTGGATTATCACACTCAGATACCTAGGTCACATAATGAAAGTTTCCCTGAGAAGCTCTAATTAGGCACCCATTGTCTACCATATGTTTCAATTTTGCAAGGACAAACATATATAGAGATTGCTCGCTGGGCACAGATTGCCTTTGCTGTTCCAATGCACCCTCTGGAGACTGCCCGGAGTACTTGGCAGGTCTCCGGCACCACGTTTCTTCACACAGGAGCTCAACAACCTCACAAGGTGGCAATTGAGAAGAAATGTTACTGCATGAACCTGTTGCAGATTTTCATTAGGTGCATACCCATTGTGTCAGTATCTGTGCCAGCATTCAAATACTAATGCAGTCTTTAAAAAACAGTATAGTCCCATTTCAAGGATAACGAAGTTTCATAAAGATAAAGAATTTTTGCTTTAAAGGTCTAAAAACATTGAGACAGTTTTCAGGCCAGCTGTGACTCATTGCTGTCTTTTGACAGCCATGACTGTGTTGATTGGATTTTGTTACATTTCTGCAATTTTTGCATTAGATTCTATTTAAAAGGTGACATAAGGAGGGTTTTGCCTACCTGAAACCACATGGAGTAGAAGAATTCTGCATAATGGCTTTTAATCTAAGCCTACATAAATTTTAGACTGGATGATCTATGACATAATGAGATCTGTCAAGCACAAGTCATCTCACTGTAGCTGAAATATGAATAGACATTCACATTACCTAGCATACAGCAGATAGATATTGCTATTAGAGAAGAGAGGGAAGAGGTGACAGAAATGTCCCATTCATGGTGAGCAGTGGTCACATTTCATTGTAATGTGAACAGGAGTCATTTGGCACTTTAATCAACGCAGCATCTCCCATGCTGAGAACAGATAACTGTGGGAAAAGGGGCTGCGAGATGACTTGTACTTTTCTGTGCATCTCCTATTGAGAATTGTTTTGTGATGCTGAAAGCAGAGGTGCATGTGGAGGGGTGAGGAGAGAATAACCCCCCAAACTGTCTTATCTACTTCTGGTTACTGCTTTAGCATCTAATAGCTACCATAAGTGACAAATGGCATTCATTTCACTTCCCTGCCTTGAAAGGCTGTCCTCCATTCTGCCTTCATTGATAAACCTGAACATATGATTTAGCCAGTGTTTTCTAGTTTCTGCATCCTCTCTCCCTCCAAACTATCCACAGCACCAGCTGTCATCTTCTCCAGAGACTATATCCTGCAGAAATATATAAAAAGGATTTCCCTTTGAAAAGCCCAACAACTCCAGCATAACATTTTGAATAAACTAAACCATAATGCTGATTCCTTTTTTGTTGGTTTATTTGTTTTTCATAAGTATGGTTTAGCTTTTCTCCAAGTTTTTATGCTTTTCTCATTCTCATGTTTTCATTCCAGTGAAAATAGAAGAGAAGAAGGGAAGACTGTCTATGCTTCAGATTTGCACGTTGAAGACATGCACATTTACAGTGCTCTGAACATTCAGGCTGAAGGCAAGTTTATTGGTGTGGAATAAGCACCAGCTCTAGCACTCAAACAGGTGAAACTGACTGATCTCAGCTCTGAAAACTGTCTTGCTCTACAGTAAGTGAAACTGTGTAGTTAATGCACAAACCTGGTCTTCCAAAATGCACAGCGAGACACCATAAGCACTTCCAGTTTGTACAGTCGTTTTGGAGACCTGACTTCTGTATCTAGGGCCTAACACTGGCTGTTCTCCGTACTTCTGTGTGGGATAATACATAAAACATGCAGGAACCATAAGGTGCACAAATATTTAGCTCTCTACAGAAATGATTTGACAAAGAAGATTAAACTTCTTGTTATGCTATTCCCCAGTTAACAGTCCACTTAATATTTGACTAAGCATTATAAAGGATCAAAGAGGACCAGAAAATACCCCCTAATTCACTCCAGAAAGAATGAGAGCACGTTCAGATGGACTTGCTTACATCAAAGCTCCTGCCCCCCCCAACTTCATCAAAGAGATTTAATCTCTTGCATTCTCGCTTATCTGTGCTGACAGCACACACGAGAAGCTGGCATGACAGGAAGGAGCCAGTGGCACACACGGTGCCCATCATTAACACGTGACCTTAAAATCCTATTACTGAGCATGGTGCTCCAGCTGGTGAAAGCACTCCGTTTTCTCTCAGGGTTTCCATTTTTAAAACCAGTAAATAAACAGCAGGAGCCCTCAGCTGACAACAGTCTTAACTTCTGTTAGCATCACCTCTCATACAGAGTGAAATAACTCGGCAGCTCCAACTTCTCCAGTACACCTGGAGCCCCATACAGGAGCTCTGGGCAGGGCAGGCAGCTCCGCCAGCCCAGTGCTGGCTGCCCGAAGTGATAGAGCTCAGCCCTGAGCACCGATGAAGGTAACAGACTCCAGGTTCATGATACTCGCAGCTCTCTGAAGCAATCTTTTTACCTAGCTCCAACCAATGCTGCCACTGCAGTTCATTGCCAGCCCTCTTGAAAGCAGCCCTGCTTTTCCTCCTTTTACTTCAGCATGTATAGACTTATAAACATAAGCAACCAATAAACAACCAATAAGCCATATCTCGCTATCTCCTTTAAGAAAAGTTTTAATACCTGATTTGTTTTTGTACCGATTCATAGAATAACCAAGTTGGAAGGGACCCACAAGGATCAGAATGCACCCCAGGGCAAGGTTGTCCCTCCTGGCTGGCAGGGCACACTGCTGGCTCACGTTCAGCTTGCTGTCGACCCCAGCCCCCAGATCCCTCTCTGCAGGGCTGCTCTCCTGCGTCTCATCCCCAGTCTGTACATGCAGCCAGGGTTACCCCTTCCCAGGTGCAGGACCCAGCACTTGCTCTTGTTAAACTTCATATTGCTGGTGATTTCCCAGCTCTCTAATTTGTCCAGATAACTCTCTAAGGACTCACCACTCTTTACAGAGTCAACAGCTCCACACAATTTGGTATCAATGAAACCTTCAAGTCCTTCATCGCTTATGAAAATGTTGAAGAGGGGACTGGTCTGAGAACAGAGCCCTGGGAAACCCCAGGCTCCACTTTGATTCAGTTCAAAAACATTAGTTTCCCACTAAATGGAGATAAAATAATGCTGGAAGCAATGTTTTGATATTTCCTATATGAAGGATGCCCCACAGAGCCAGCACTAAGTTAAGAGCATCCTCCTACCTTTCTCAGCTGTCACTGTACAGCAGCCAGCTGCCTCTGTGGTTCTCAGCCAGAGCTCAGAGCCTCTCCCCAGGGCAAAACGCCAAGTTTTGCAGATTGGACAGATTCCTGTGACACCTTTCAGTTTCTGTTAACTGGCACCTTCCAATGAAATCAATTTTGCTGCAAAGTTCTTGACCTGCTCTTTTCACAAGTGGACATAATGTGTTGGAAGAAAAGTCTATCACAAAATCAATGTTATGTTTTTCTGCACTTAATTTATCTCTTTCATTGATCACACTGCTAAAAACTGATGAAGCACAGCTGAAAAAAATCCTAAACATTAAGGAAGCTGTAAAACCATGTAGTAAAAATATTGTTCCAGACCTCAGATGTTGGGTGTCAAATTAGCTGCACTGTTTCATGCCAGCCCTAAATTTAATTTGAATATGAAGTTCTATATGTCTTTATGCAGTAAAAAAAAGTTTTCAGTTGTAGATTATTATGCAGATATTTCATAAAAATATTAAATTCAGATTAAAAAAACCTTTCATAATTAAGCAGCATCCAAACTTCTACAGATTAAAACAGAGCTGAGTAAATCCTAGCTTACATTTGTATTAGATTATAATATTTGCACATTGAAAAGCTATTCTTCCTGTGACTTTATAGAGAAGCGTAGAGGGAATCCAGTTTAAAACTACTTTATCATAGAAACCAAAAGCAGTGCATTTCTTGCATAGCTAGCAGTGTTACCAGCTCATTTAGCTGTTAAAATGTTATCTACAAAACTAGCACAGAAGTGTTCTTGCCATTACTGTCTTGAAAGCTAAAAGTTCCAGATACAGTTTAGTACAGAAAAAAAATCACCGAAAATCTTCACCTTCCAGGGCACAGAAGTCATTTATTTGGAAGTAGGCTCAGATAATATCTGAAGACGCTATTTACAAGGCTATTTTGCTAGTAGCCCAGAACAAAGAGCTGCAACAGGCAATTATGAGCACTCATGACTGAGCTCCTCAGTCCCAAGAGAGGAAAAATTACTTCCCTGTTTGCAAGCTCATCTTATCCCATGCACCTGACATATCTGCTTTGCTACTTAGAGTCAGCAAATAAAAAACCCTCCCTAGTTTCCTAACCTAGGCAATCAGTTGAGCATGTTCTAATGTTTGTCCCTCATAAGAGGACAAACAGGCAGCATCCTTATGTGACATTCAAGAATTTTTATGTTCCTCATAGACAGCAACACAGGACTGGGAGAGGAATAAACAAGGCAGTACCAGAATGGTCTGTACCTGTCTCAGGTCATTTAACAAGATAAATCAACCACACAGATATCTCAACACTTCATTTTCTTATCAGACTCTGGAGGTTCACTGGTCTTTCAAAAACCATTATAATTTAGATAATAAATTGCAGTCATCTGCATTTTCATTGTAGGGAAAAAAAAAAAAAGACTATCTTTAAAAGCTCACAATCCAAAATACACCTGAAAGATATGATCATAAGTGGATGGTATATACCTTTAGTTTTTACACTTCAAAATTAACATGGGAATCAATTCAGTATGTAGCTGAACAACTATTTCTGGAACTGTGTGGTTGAAGCTCTCTTGAAGACTTGGCTAAACTACCCTAATACAAATAAGCCAAATAAAAACTGATTAAAGTAACCACAGAATTTTGCAAAGCGAATCACAAATTCCTCAGCACAAATTCCTGCCTCAGTAACTGCAGTCAAGTATTCTGGATTAGATTTATTTTACATTATATCAACATAATCACAGCTACTTGGCTGCAATCCACCATGACAGTATTTCAGGGTGGGCAATCTCTATCTGCAAGTTTCATAATGGCCTTGTTGTATTCCTGTAGTTTCTATAACTTCTAAAAAATTGATATTAACAAAATGTTTATAAAGAATATTAATAGGTTACAGCAGAGCAATCAGGGTACCTAGCAGCCTTGAAACATACCACAAAGCATTCAAATTGAAGATGGCATTTGCAGTGATGACGATGTAAAACCCAATGCCAGATCACCAGTCACACAAAAGGCAGCCTGGGACCACTCTCAGAGCTGTGTATAAAGCACTACAGTAAACAAAAGTTATGAATGGAACAGTTTGAACACAACTCCAGCTTCATGAAATAATTGATCTTTGTTGTTTCTTCATAATTATCTCAGCCTCCAAAAGCACATCACAGCACGGTCAGCACACCACACTTTAAGCACTGCTTGCAGGTATAATACCCAGTTCATCTGTGTAGATATCCTACGCATGGTACAAGGCGATGAGCACTATTGTCTTGTAAGCCAGACTGAACTGCTCCCCGTTCAGATGCAGACCCCATATAAAAATACCAACATTTTCCAGTTTTATTGGGCTCTGCCTGCCGTAAAACAAGGTTGTAGATTTCTGCTAGCAAAAGCTGCCTCAAAAGAACAGACCGAAGAAAAATTTCTAGGACTAGTTGGCTGAGAATGAAAATACTGGGAAGTTTCACTCTGAAGTGGAAACATTCAAACAGCGTAAGAGACTGCATGGCAACCCTAAACTGTTCAGCACCTTTTTTGTAAGTGAAGGAAGAGGAGAGGATGAGTCTGGAGAAGCATCAGCTGCATAGATCATGAATTTGTGCCTTTCTGGACACATACTTCAACATAAATCCACTTTGTCTACTGCAAACGTAGTGTGAGAGCCACAGAATTTGACTTCAGGATTTCAACCATTTTAGCTGTTATATATTTGTGAATCTTCCTTCTCTGCCAAGAAAAAAAAACAAACCACCAACACCCTGAACGTACGTACCATTTTCTCAAGAGACTCTTAATGTTCACACCAATTAATGCCTGAATTCTAGCAGGTGAGCTGCTTCTCTTTTCTCCCGGGAATGATACATTCAATTACTGCCAGCAGATGCAAGCAGGGGAGCAAAACAAATTCTTTTTATTTCTGTTCCACACATTGTTGACTATTTTCACCTCAGATTTATGCAGAGATTTTTTTTTTTTTTTAACAAAACAACAAAAAAAGCTATTCTCTCCCACCCTATGCATTACATTGTGCATTCTTTAAAATAATATAAATTACTCTGGGATGTTTCTGTCTCTAACAACCTACTGAGTGGTGCCAGCCTATTCTTTGGACATCTGTTATTGCGGGAGGCCTGCATGCAGAGATGAAACATTAGGATCATGCATCATGCCAGGTCACGCGCAAGTACATAGCAAAGCATCAGGGCATAATTTGCACAAATGAGAATCCTTGGGAATTTAGTT
This sequence comes from Nettapus auritus, assembly GCA_011076525.1. Lineage (NCBI taxonomy): Eukaryota > Metazoa > Chordata > Aves > Anseriformes > Anatidae > Nettapus > Nettapus auritus. Next base: position 18,631,133 of record CM021777.1, read on the forward strand.
CCTGATCTAAGACCAGCTAAGTGATTATCAAAATATAATAGCCTGTCTTTAAAGCACCTTTTTTTTTTTTTTTTAAGAATAACATTGTAATCAGCAAGTGAACTGAGCTTGTTTCTGTTCAGAAGCCAACAGAGCTGTCTCCATGAGGAAACTGTGCCTTAGGGACATGTCGTGCTGTTCTCTTGAACCCACACAGAATTAAATCATATTTGCACTGATTCCATAAAAAATTCTGCATGTGAAAACTCTTGGGCAGCCTTGGACCTTGAAGAATTTCTCACTTGTGTTCAACTTCATATTTTAACCTCTTACGCCAAGCTCATGGCCCTACACCACACCTAAGTGAATACAGAGGACTTCCGTAGAAATTCTTCCGTCAGAAAATGGAAGAATATGCTGCCAGCTTGATCCAGGGTTGACGGAAGTCTGAAGAAATCTTTCCATTTCCTCCCATGGGCATGAGGGTCAGAGTCATTTGTGCTGTAGGGGACTTCGGGAAGACCCCAGGCTTCTGCTCCAGGCAGAGTCAGTGCTGAGTCCTGGCCAGGTTGCTTGAGGTAGTCAAGTCTTGAAAGCTACCAAAGCCTCAACGGCCAGCATTTAGTTATCCTCATGGTCAACGTCTGATCCTTGCATCCAGTCCAAGCTTCGCCTCCCCCAGCTGATGGCTCTCATCATTCCTTCTCCCTCTTTGCAACTCAGAAGAGAGCCTGGCTTCACATTCCTGATGATCTCTTTGCAGTTACTGGAAGGCTGCTGCTAGGTCCCCCAAAGCCCTCTCCTGCCAGACCAGAAACACCCAGTTCCCTCAGCCTCTTCTCACAGGACTCTTCCTCTGATTACACAGGAACATTGGCACATGCACAGCTTGTTACATTTCTGATTTGCTTCCCTAATAATCTATTTCCCAGCCAACTTTGTTCTACAGCCTCACAACTTAGAGGCAATGGAGCATGCTAGCACTTTTCCTTGCCTGTTTTGAAAATCAACAAGGTCCCACTGTGGTGATTGCATAAATTACCATGTCTTCCTGGGAAAGGTTTTAGAGAGTTATTTCAAAATGACAAGTTCTGTTCTTTCCAGAAATCTGCACCAATGTATTTCTGTATGCCCTGAAAGGGAAGGGGTCAGATGCTTAGCTGATGTAAGCTGTCACAGCACCATTACTCTTAAGGAACTTCGTTATTTTTTACTCCAGTTAAGAACCTACAAAAACAATTTCTTGTAGGAGGCTAGCCAGCATTTCAAATCACAGCCTTGTTATTTTGGCAGCTTATCTCTGTGTACAGAAACCAATTATTGCTGGAATGCGTTCATTTTTTTGTTCAGCTTCATTTTAAAGATTTAACAAGCCATTCTTTCCACTGCTGTTCCTAGATTGCTTAAATAACCTGGTAACTGAATAATCAGAAGGGATCACTTCGGTAAAGAAGTGGTGGGCATTTTCTTTGGAACATTAGCACACAGAAATCCTTAAATACCTCAAGACACACAAGCCATCTGCTTACACGCACTTAAAAAAAAAAAATTCCTCTACGTTGTTTCCTTGAGATTTCATTTCACAAGCAAGTCCCAATCTGATCACCACAAAAAATGTCCTAAAAATGCCCCCCCCCCCCCCCCATGCAGAACTCTGGAAATGCAGAGCTTCAAAGAGCTTGCAGAAGCGGGCAGGCAGGAGCAGCTCACCCCATGGATGACCACCCCAGCCACCCCGAGCCGTGGGGCACCGACAGGCCAGGGCTGCTGAAGCAGCCCAGCAGTCCCCCACATTCACGGTGGTTACTAATGTGAGTCTCTTCCCTGAGCTCTGGGTCAGGCAAAAGCCACAACCATCGTGGCAGAGGGAGAAAAACCAAACCCAAAGGAAAGGGTTTGAGAGGTTAATAATCTTTGTCCTCCTTTCATCATTTATTTTCATATTTGAGGAAAGGAAGGAAGGCTTTCTAAATAGCATTTGCAAAACTTTTCTTTTTTTTTTTTTTTAAATCAGTCTGCCATTTTCTTAATATAATCATTTTTTTCCCTATACTTCCATACAGCCTGAGATGATACACTCAGTGCCACCAAACAATATAATTAAGCATTAGCTGAGCTCAGTTTGTAATATTGCACAGCCCTGCAACTTTGAAAAAAAAGAATAATTTTTTTTTCTGAGACTTCTCATTTTCAGCTCAGTCAAAGTCAAAGCAAAAACTATTTTTAACCCTTCTTGGGTGGAAAGGGGGGAGAAACATGCTACGCACAAAGCACTGTTCATACAGAACATTAGGAATGTTTGTTTCAGCAGCTGCTACTTAAAAAGAGATCCAGAAAATCAGTTCCCATTTCAAACTTCATCACCAAGTGGCAGGACACTTGTGTTCCCTCCAGGCTCCACAAGAGCTGGGCACTGAGTGTTTCAGTAAGACCGCGCTCACTGCGCCTGAAGGCAGAAGGCACAGCAGCAGCACAGAGGTGCTGCAGGTATGCAGTCACAAGCACAGAGAGAGCCTGACACAAACTTTCCTGCACTCCAAAAAACTAAACAAACCCATACTTTCATCTCAGTTTTTTTTCCTCTCCATATATTTTTTTTTATGTGACAGAAGAAAAATTTGCTTGAAAAATATTAAGCTTGTGTAGTTTGAAGTGGAAATGTTCTCTCGAACTCAGAAGCGGGCTGGTTTGATGCCTGGGTGCTTTGATGTATGTTTGGATCAGGATAGCTCTACAGTTTAAAACCACTCCTACTGATTTCTCTTTTTGTGTTTTCTTTATGTACAACTGCATGTCTCCCAGCTCCGAAGAAGAGAAGGACTGTGTGGTCACAGAAGTCAGCAAGAGAAATTAATGTTTGGATGCCAATTACCATTACACAAAGAGCTACCCAAATAGTGGATTAATAATGTTGGTAGGTGAGACAACTGCCCAGAGCCTGGACTGCAAAAAGAATAAGGCTGCCTTTTTTTAAGCTGCTTTACCAGAAGCAGCACAACTTTCTGGTGAACAAAATACTCCAGTAGTCTGCCGGATAGATAATGCTAGTTGCTCCTCTATCTTGCAGTGATTCTGCCCTTGTGCTAACAAACTGATTCACAGAGACAAGATACAAGGGCAAAGCTACAAGCTGAAACAGGTTAACTTGACATCCCGCTCTGTGATGCAACATAACACTGATGCTTAAAAGAATCATCTTTTCAACTCTATTGCTATTAGTACCATCGGCTCAGTCACTTACACAGCTGGAAAAGCCTCCTCACCCTGCCATCAAATAGTTTAGGAAGATTCTGTGAAAGACCTACAAAACAATACACACAACTGCCAGAAATCCCTACCAGCACAAAACCTGAAAAAACTCAGAAAGGAAGCTTTTCCTGTCCCATACAAAGTTGCTGTGACAGTTGCATATGATCCACAATTGAATAAATTCATAAATGATAGGCATTGCTGATTTGAAATGAAAACCCATATATTGTGTGCTAAATATCCATTTTAGAGATAAAATATTTGCTTAATCATATGCGATTCAAGAAGAAAAATGAGACAATGCAACACAAACAGCTCACAGTTAGCAGTGGAAATATGATCAAATATATTATGCACATTGGGACCAAGCCAACATCTATGGAAACCAGTGAACATAACTACCCACAGCCCCGCAGTCCCTGTCAAGTAAGGCCAAAATTCAGATATATCTTAGCAAGTCCTTAATTTTACCAAAGTGTCTGATTTTTAAAAGATCCAACTCACTCCTTAATTCAAATACATCTTCTTTAAAAAGCTTATGAAAAGCTAAAGAAGCTTATTTTGCCATTCTTAAGTTTGAGTACCTGTTTTGCAGCACCTGGACTTCTCCACTGACATCTGGGGGATATGCTTTCCCCCCATGAGTGCCAGGTGAACACACAGGGTGCTGAGCACAGAGTAGGCTGAGGGTAGCATGATCTGGACACAGAGCACTTTTCTACTCAAATGGAAGCATGAGGTTTCAACTGTTTTCAATCCCACCATCTTCAGCACACTCTGCACCCCCCTAAAAGGGCAACTAGAGATTAGAGATGAGGGGATGAGGGCTGCAATGGGGCTGCAGCAGCTAAACATGGCATTAAGCAGGGCCGGGGCTCTCCCCACTCCCAGTGCTGACCCGGAGCCTCCTGCCTGCTACTGTGCAATTAAATGTTTCATTTCATTCTCGTCAGGCACTGCAGTCTTGTGGAGCTACAGCTAATTATACAGGATTTATCTGTACGAAAACATGAGGATTAGGCAGGCAGGAAAGCAGCTAAAATTTATTTGGAGGCTTTGTTTAATAAAAAGGTATAAAAAACAGGATTTGTACAGAAACAAATCATTTCTGAAACACGTATCTAAAGGCGAGCAGGGGGAGGAGATTAGCATTCAGTTTATTCTTTCCTCCTACCCTTTCATGCTGCTGCCAGGGAGGAGAAAAAAGAGGGATCTGAACTTGCGGTGCAACGAGGAGCTGATAGCTCCCGCTACATGGAAGCTGCTGCTGCTTCCCATTGTTCCCAAGAGCCACACAGTCTGCGCAGTGCTAAAATTAATTCTTTTACCAATCTGTATTTCATACCAGATGTTTAGTTCAAGAGGAGGTCAGTCCCCATGGAGCTGGATCAAAATCCCATTCTTCAAGCCCTGAGATAACAAACACCAAGGAAGCTGATGCTGAACTGCAGACAGTATCAAAGCCCTCCCTGGTTCCAGCAGTAGGATCAGTGTGATGCAGGGTGGAAATGTGCAAGTGACAACATACAGGCACTAAGGTCACCACAGCTCCCTCTTTGTGGGATAAACTAACCCATTTATGATGTAGACAGGAATGGGCCCCAAACATCCAGTGTTACACTGCACTACCATGCGAAGGTTCATTTGGTTTTACAGCTACAAGCAGCTGCGCAAACGACCCTTTTACTCATGCTAGACAAGATCTTCCCTTAATTGCAGTAAGAGATGAGAACACCTTAACTCACCGGACTTTTTTCCTCCCTCTACACCTTGGGCAAGAAATTTCAGCTACAATCACTTACACGTGTATTAATCCCGACCTCTTTTTTACTCCCCTTAATTTTAAGGGAAATAACTGTCTTTTTTTTTTTTTTTCCATTAAAAAAAAAAAAAGCTTCCTCCCAAACTCTCCCTGTATTTTCTCTTCCAGCTTCTTAGTAACATCAGTTTTACTGTATACTAACCATAATTCTTAACACACGTGAGAACCCAACAGTACTTCATCACTTTCTTTTACAACTCATTTGCATAAGAGCTTTGTAATAATTCTCTTAAAACAACATTTTGCAGGTTAACCACAAAGCAGAATTTAATTTGTCACATACTTTTTTCATATTTACATTCCCTCACCCAATGAGAAAACACTGAATATCTCCATTTCGTTGCCGAGCATGCAGTGCTCCCTCTGAAAGATTCACAGCGACTCCCACACGTGCTGGCTCCACAGCACGCTGACAGCACCCTCGTCTCTGCACTTGCTCAACATCTCACACAGTGCATTCTTGAAAAGAAGTTCTGCCACAGGATGACGCATACGGAATAAAGTAGATGAATAATGAATACTATCAAAAACACTCCTGGTTCCCCCTCCTTTCACTGCCATTTAACATTCTGATGGACTGAAAATGAAAAATTACAGACAGCTGCACTGGTAGCAGAATTGTTTGATACTGGTTTCATAGGTGTCTGCTTTCTAAAAAGAGTATTTATGGATTTATAATGGCTTTTTTAAACACATTTTTGGGCAGGAAGCCCAATATTTCTTCTCTTCATTTAGACTTCAAGCTCTGAGAAGCATGGACTGAATTTTTCTTCTGCATGGTGCTTATGGTTGGAACAAAACACAAATCAAGGAATAATGAAGTGATTATGAAAATGTTTTGTACAGATGACCTGAAAAAGCTGACCAGCAGGGCCCTTTCTGTCTGGCACATACCTGCTCATACTGAGCAGCCAGGTATGGAGAACTGCCTCTTGCACAGCCCTTTTTAAAAAGGGATCAACTTTCCCTTCTTTGCAGCACTGAACAGATTACCTGCTCACTGGAGTCTTACAGCAAAGCCAACAGTAGGTGCAGAATAACCATACTACATTCTCTTTCTTAAATCTCAATAAAAGATTGGTAATGACAAATCAGGAAATGAGGGAAAATATGATAATTTCCTAGTTTTATCTTTTCCTCATTTTAGTTCAATCAAGAGCCACAAAAGTAGTATTTAGTTGTGATTTCTTAAAGAGTCCTAAAACCATTGAAAGGCACTAGAGCTGATGTTCCTGCATGCTACACAACACTAATTTTGGTGAGCTTCGGTACCCCACTCCCTAAGGTTTAGACACACAAGACACTTGGCTAACATATGTTATAGACTGATGCATGGCATCTCTCTCTATACATGAACACTCACTTCACTAAAAAATAGAGATAAATCAGTCTGATTTCATGGAAAAGTGCACTAAAATTCATCACACTTTCCACGTGCATTCATACAGACCAAAAGATGCACGTAACTGGGAAACCTCCGTTAGCTGTGCTGGGGGAGCAACCCCACATGGAGCCAAGCCCGTGCCTCTGCACTGAAGCAAGCAGTAGTGATGTGCACAAAGCAAGATATAACAAAGTTGTACACAAGTTTACAAGTTTAAATGCAACTCCAAAGTGTTCAAGTCTCATCTCTCTGGGGTACGTGGCATAGGAATGCAAGAATTTTTGGTAACATTCATCCTGCAGAACAGAAAACCTCAGGAGCAATTTTTGACCCTTTGGGTTTCTAACAGTTTAAAAATTTTTGTCCAAGGTACTCCTGAAAATGGATTGAAAGAAGTGTTGTCAAAAGACAAGTTAATTCCCAAGTTAAGCAATTCAAACATTCAAAAAGCCAGGTTTTACTTCCCCAAGTAGTTCCAACAGCCCTGTTTATCATAGGACAATACAGACCTTGTCTAATTATATAATCAAATAGTGCTCTTGCTATTACATTTTCATCTCATTCCAGAGGTTGTTGAAGAGGTCTTAGAGAAAAAGGTTATTTTCTATTTGGTCTTTTTATTTTTGCTGCCAAGATGGAAATATCAGCAGTAAAAAAGGTGAGAGGAAGATGGAAGGAGCAGTTAGTGCTCCACAGAGAGTGCTGATCATAATGCTGTATACGAGTAGCATGACCAATAGAAAAACAAGCAAGGAACAGATAATTCTCAAACAGATGGTAGGAGAGACAGCAGCCAGCAGTGCTCTGCACTGAGCTGTGCACCGTGCGGCATCAGCACAGCCAAAGGGCAACAAGGAGAGCCCTCTGCTGCAGTAACAGTGGGTCACAGCCACCTGAAAGGTACAGAAAAATGTGAAAATATGCCAGAGGTGATGCTGGCCAGGTTTTACATGTGCTTGTCTGCACACAAGTGTAGTCATGAAGGACTCCACCAGCACAGTGAGACTTCTCCCAGTCTGGAAAGCATCTGATACACTGCAGCAAATCTCCAAGGAGTTTTGTAACCCAGGTGAACTTGGAAATGACGACGACGATTTGGGGTCAAAAAATGCATGCTGTAAATAACGAAACAAAGCCAGGAAAGAACAAATTGAGCTGAGGCTCGGTGGTATGATAAGGATTTGTATAGATACAGCTGCACTGTTGGAGTCAAAGTTTTCAGTGCTGCGCTGGCATTTCTGATCTCCTGGTAAAAATAGCACCACTGGTGTGGTTACAGAAAGCTGTAAGAAAGTCCCAGCATTGAACAGGTATTAAAAATATAACAGCCTGCTGGGAGTATGGATTGAAAAGCCGCAGGGAGAGGAATAAAGTTTGTATGTGTGAGAACAGTGTCAAAATGCTGTGAGAAGCCTGGGGTGAGCAGGTCTGGAGCTGGACCTTCTGCACTCCCTCCAGCAGCAGAACAGCACAGCTGCTGCAACGTGGGCAGTCACACAATAACGTAACTCGTTCTCTGCAGTACAATACTGCCCATAACATGCCACAACATAACCAGTGACTCTATTAGGTTATTCAATAGAAGTTCCTGATTTTAGGTGAAAAGATCAGAGACGCAATGGTCACTTGTGACAGCATCTACCAAGAAAGCAAATTGTAAACTTCTCCATTCTGATCCTTTCAGTGTATCCACATCTTGAAACAAATGCCGTTTACGTTGCAGCATCAGACATGGACAAGGACCTAGAAAAGACTGCGAGCTTTACAGATCTCTAAATACACACTCACTTTCGATTGAGAAGGCACAAAGCATTAAAACAGTTCAGTATCTGTCTTAGCATCCATGTAACACTAACAGATGCCATGTGGTTCAAGTCCTTTAACCAAAGAATGTGGAAGTTGTTCTAAGTCTATTAACAGACAAGAACAGTTAGATGATAGCTCAGAAGAGGACATCATCCTGCTGAATTTCATCCCATGAAACCTTTAACAGCTATAACCATTTTTAGACAAATGTTATTTCAGCTTCTACCCAACCAGTTCCAGCTTTGTCTTCCATGGTTAGTTCCCTAGGCCACCTTCTCAGGTCTGGAAGCCTTCATTACTGTTAGAAAAGGTATTGGGAAAAGCTTTCTGACTTCAGCGATGGTTTTCTGAGCAGCACATGCCAAATATCCCATCTGGCCCACAAACAGGTCAGAAAACATTCCCATGGGCTATCACTACTTGCAGTATCACCACTGGCAAGGCAGTGTTAGAACCAATGGTCCGTCAGGAAACATGGTGCTACTTTTGGTTCAGGACCAGAAGATGGGTGTGAGCCCATGTCCTCAGGTGTGTTAGCAAGATGCTGTCTCCTGTCTACCCCACCACCACCAGTGAGCCAAGGCACAGAGAGCACCATCTTGAGCCACTGCCTCAGCCATTTGGTAATACAAGGGTCTGTAACAGGCTATTCTGCAAATCAGCGTGAGTCTTTCCTGCTGCACCTCACCTTATTGCTTCTTTTGACCTGCCATGAGCACATTCCAGAGCTATTGTCATTGCAGCGTGATTCAATTAGCCCTCTCTCTCCTCACACCCTAATTCTCTCATTTGCTAATTCTCTAGCCTGGAACAACAGATGCCTTCCTATCAAAACTTTCAGCGCAGAGTGCTGACATTTGGAGATAAACAGAAAAGCACTAGACAGGCAGCTAATTCTCATCTCATCCTGCTCAGAATTTCGATTACAATTTGCTTTTAAGATGTCTATCCACCGCACTAGCAGGGAGATACGTCAGACTTGCAGCTCTGCTAATAAAAAGACAACATCGCACTTTGCATGTCAAACAACAGCGCAGATAGGTTCAGAAATTTCACAGCACACGTAAAATCCTATTAACAGCACCTCCATTTGAAGACCTAATTTGAAGCTGCAGCACAAGCTCATTCTCCCGACTGATTATGGCATTACAGAACACGTTTATCCCTCCAGGTCTGAAGATTTTATTTAAGATTCCTGACCCTGGAGGCCAAAATTCAGTAAACTTTGTGGCAGGCACTATAATTAGACGTGCCAGAGCAGGCTCCCCGCACTCTCACTGCACTGACTTCTTCACTTCACCCGGCACTAACTTCCCAAGCACCAAGCAACGCAGCCAGGCTTACACATAGTGAGTGCAAGCACTTAAATCCCTTACAAGCACACAGGCAGCCCACAGGGTGGGGGAAATGAGTATCTACAGAAAACAATACGGTGCTCTGCTTACGAGTAAGGTCCAAAACATGAGGAATGGCAAGAAAACTCTAGCACAGCTTATGGCTGGCTCACAAAAATAGTCTCTGACAGCAGACGTGTAAATCCAGTCTGTGCTCAGTTTGAAGAACCTCCAGACTTGGGGAGCTCATTAGGCTAATGAATCTGAAGGCATAACACATCCTACCTATGCCAACCCAAAGCTCTCAGTTGCATGACAAGCTGAAGGGTCAGCAAAAGCTGCAGCTACTTCTGGTTGAATGGTTTGGTGACCAGGTTGACAGCTACCAGATAGTGTGCACAGAAATGGGTTTGAAGGAAGCCTGAATGAACTGAGTCCCCAACTCACACATGAGGATCTCTTGACCAATGATGGACTGCAAAAACTCTGTCTCTTGCTTGTCTGCATGAATAGGAGCATACTGAAGCCATGAAGAGGTGTCGTAAGCCCTGAACATGACTACAGCAACGATTCCCTCAGGGGATTTATAAGCTATGTGAAATAAAAGCCTCTTTTTACCTGGGCATGTTGGTAAGGCCACCTGATCTGGGTACTTAAAACAGAAGTACCACGTATCACCATATGGATTTGCAGAAACCTTCCTTTAAGGCCAAGGAGCAGGAAAGCATGGCTGTACATGCTGCTAAATAAAACTGATAGAATAGCAGTCTGCAGCAATCCTTACCAAAGCTATGAACATATCTGATTTGATCTCAGACTCATTTAGCCTTTGATCAGACTGATTCAGTTGCCAGCCACTAGCACCATTTGTGATGTTTGCCCTATGCAGACCCCTCCAAAATGAGGGGGAAAAACAATACAATAAACAAATCAGCTTTATTGACCACTACACTTAATGCAACATAAAGCCAAGGGTAATTGTCTTGGCTCTGAATGAACACTAAACTGTTTTTCAATAGGTTGGTGACAGCTTTTGTGGAATGAGAATTCAATTACTTATCAGTTAAGGAAGGCACAAAGTTAGTAGTATGGGCAGATTTTCTAATAATCTGTGCAAGACATCTCATCTTTGCAAGAATTTACTGCAATGGAAGAAATGACCAGTAGAGAAACTGGTGTATGCAGCATTGCTTCTGGGGTAGTTAGGAACACAAGCAAAAGCTTTCATTATTGGAAAGTCAGTTTCCTTACCGTTGCATTTGTTTCAAAAGGATACTGGAATCATTGCAATATTATTCTCCCCCTAAATAAAAGCTGATTACTGGTCAGACTACACCAGCTGCAACATTTCCATCCACATGCACATGAAACTCAGTTATGGAAACAAGCTAGGAAACATATCCTGCTTGTAATACGGAAAAGGACTTGAGTTGGGAACTTGCAGGTTTTTAGAAGGAACTCTTGCCATCAGCATTTGGGTTCCCAACATGTATATCCATTCCCCTGAGCTCCAGTTGGCAGCCAGATGGCCCGAACAAGCTTGCAAGGCTGTTTCATCTGGTCCTCCGCTGCAGAGAGAGGCTGGCAGGCCAGTGAAACATGGCTTCATGTGTCTTGGGAGTAGGAAATGAGAGAGACAGTGGTCAAGCCTGGCAGTTTGTCAGCACAGTGCTTCAGAAACTCTGGCGAGAAGTGGCTGTGAGCACACGGGCTTTGGAGATGCAGAGCCTTGCCCAGACAGCTGCATACATAAGAAGCAGCAGGAGGAGCAGGAGGCAGCGCTGCAGCTCAGTGCCACAGCAGTGAGCACAGCCCTGTCAGGGTCCTGCACAGCTGCACACACAATTCAACTGGCTTCAGGTACATCCTCTTCCAAACTTCTGGTGACAGGAGTGTCCCAGAGGCCATTGATACAGCATCTCTAGCAAAGCTTTAAACTCTACCAGAGGCAGGAAAATCTCTTATCACCTACTTAGAGGCTTTTGGAAGCCCCCAAAATATTCATGACAGACTTCTTGTAACTGAAAAGTGTTTGACAGACAAGTTGTGTGTCCATGGGATAGATCAGGTTGTGCTGTACAACAGGTATTTACAAAAGATTTCCCTAAGAGCTATAGTTCCATACAAGTTCTCCCTCCCACACCTTATTTCAAAGCAATACTTCGAAGACTCTCTACTAGCAGTCTATCAAAAGACATTTTTCAAGAGTGCTTTGAACAAATACTAAGCAATAAAAGCTTATTTGTCAAGCAGCATACCTCCTTGGTTGCTGGAATTAAAGTGCCTTATTGTCATACAGAGACAAACAAATGGCTTTTACCCCACTCTCTGCCAAGGTACCAGGCTTATCCCAGCCTAACTATGGCCCCTTTTATTAAAAGCCCATGTTAAAGTACCATCAGTATCTCACTGCCAGAGCAGGCACTGCCTGAGTGAAAGCTAGTCAGCTAATACCCTGAGTTCCATTACAATCCTGATTTCCTATCTTCCAGTAAAGGCATTTCTGCCCTAACAACAGGCAGATTTCCTGAGATTTTACATGAGGTATGTAGAATATATCTGCTGTTGATTCTATTGGGCAAACCATGAAGTCAGACTGATCGGTATTTATGAGCACTGCAGGTATTTTCCTCCCCACACAGTTTAATAGAATTCTACCAGAGAATTCGTGCCATTTCTCACACGCTATATAACTTGCCTCTGCCCTACACTAAGGCAGTTTACAGTGACTTCTGTATATCAGCAGCAATTGATACTTAGTCCAACTTGGCAATTCTCAATGAATCACCGCTTTCCAATATCCCAATTGGGTTCTGAGATGAGATTTTTGTTTTAATGTTAGAGAACAAAGCAGCTAGTTGCAGGTTCTTGAAACTGTGTTCAGCTCAACAGCTGCCTGCATAAAGTAGGCAGTCCGAGTTAGTACCAGAACAACAAAAAAAAACAGGGTAATAGAACATTCCTTCATAAAGCCATCACAATGTTTGTTGTTAAAGTATCAGTAGCAAACACAGGGTATGGCAGAAAATAAAATAGGAGTCCAACCCTTTGTACCAACACTTACACAAGGATCCAGACCAATCAGGTTACTGGGGAGAAGAGCTAGATCCAAGCAGAATGTGACTTACGGAAATAAAGAAGATACTTTTGCACATTTTTGTCTCAAAGTATGAGCAGCTTGGTCGAAGCCACTAATTTCACCTCCAGCACATTCTTACCACATGTTAGAGAGGAAAATGTTAATTAAAGCAGGACCCTGAAGAACCGAAGAAGGCATTTACCTAAAAGGCAATTAGGACATTCTCCTTCCACTTACCCAATATATTTTCTGAAACAAACATGAGCTTTGCTGCTGATTACAGACTTCTTCATAAATAAACATGGCTCAGAGATTGCCAGGTGCAGTTTTGTGTCACCACTTCCGGGCACTTAACAGAGCATCCCTGATTCCCCAGAGGCCGTGCCCACTCCCCTCTTTGTGAGCACTGCTGCGGGAACACCACCACCACTGCTCTACCGACAGAAGCTGCATACCCCATGAGTTTGGCTGTTTGTACACACCTGCTCACCTCTTGAAACTAAGGGTCTATGATGTGCTGCCACACCCTGCAGTTTCTGCACCCCTCTGCAGAAGATTCTGCCTTATACTGTGTCTTTATTCCCACGGCATTCTTACTGAATCAGGCTGGATTTTCAGAACCACCTGATCAGAAGAGCATCATCTGGATTTATAAGGCCTACTTGAGCCCAGCTGCTCCACAGTTGCCCGAGGGTGCACCCTGCTTTTTGCCCCTGGCTGCAACAAAGAGGGGGAAGTGTGCTGTGCTCAGCAAGACTGTCACACAGACTTAGCTTTGATCCAGGATTTTGAGCAATGCTTAATATCAGGTTTTAGGTGGTATTGACATGCTTACCAGTGCAAACTTCTCAGATTGGGATTTATGCCAAGGCAATCTCAGAACAACATAAAAGCCAAAGAGGAACTTAAGGACAGCAGTGCCTAGATGTTGGCATTAGGTACATAAATGCCCATGCAGGTATTGCCAGCTGCCTGGGTATTCACTTCTTGGTATTTTCCACATTTTCCTCAGAGGTAGCTTTGCCCCTCAGCATCCTCTTTCCCACTGATGCCTACTGAACCTGGGGTCCTCAGAGACTGCCACCCATTTTCCTCAGGGATCTGCAAACACCACACACATCTGAGGTGCCACACTGCCTAACAGAGTCTACAGTCCTCCTTGGAAACTGTTTTTCTGATACTATTTGTTACAGAGCTAGGCACCCTTGAAAAAGTCTACAAAGCCCAGCTAGGTTGGGAACACATAACGGGCAGGGAAAAAAAAAAAAAAAAAAAAAAGAAACTCTGCCTAAAAGGGGTGACCTAGCCAGAGACAAACATCTGGGAGCATCTCTCCAGTCTAACAGCTCTGAATGTTAAAAGAAAAAAGAAACCTCTCATCTGTGCCATATAGTTTATCCTGTTACTTGTAGCTGAATCCATATTAATATTATGTTCCTTTTTTTGGCACTTGTACCCTTCACACAGCAGTAGCTGATTATCACAGCCACTCTTAGTTGCTGTTTATCCAATTGAAACATTTTGTTCTTTTAATCTTTCCTTCTAAGTTTTTCAAGCTCCTTAATCATTTTTGTTGTACATCCCTGGCTTCATTGTAATACACACAGCTTGCTGGCATTTTGGTACTCTTGATAATAACACTTGTAAGTTAATAGAGTCATGCCAAGAATGAATCTGCCCAAATTTAGATGCATTTTAAAGAGGCCAAAAATCTATAATCCCTCTTCAAACAACACTGGTAAAGCTGCACCTAGATGTCTGCATTCACTTTTCCATAAATAATGCTAAAACTTTTAGGCTGATTAATGACTTAATTATTTCAAAATTAAAACATGGATGGTTCCATGGTTCCCCTTACTTCTTGCCAGCATGACTTGCTACAAACTTGAGCCAAATTGGCTTTCATCTACCATACCCAAATTTCTGTGTCCCGTCTGTCCCGTCCCGTCCCATCCCCCCCCCCCAGCAAGGAAGCCTTGGTCCTTCTCAGGCAAAGACAATGTGTAGGCTTATTTTCTGCATTAAAAAAAAAATGTAATGCTTGAAGAAGAGTTCCCTTTTATTTACTTTTAACTTTCTAACCTTCCTAACGATGCCTTTAAAATTATTTTACCTTTACACGACTCACAACACTGCTCCACAACTCTGTGCTGCACACATAGTGAGAAGTACCCCGGGGTAATGCTGAACGTAAGCCAAGCATGCAGGAATTCATGCACTTGTGCAGTGCCTACTCCAAAACAAACCAACTGAAAAACCAGGTAAACTCACAGGAAGAAAATTCTTTGCTGTCCTAGCTGAACACAATTGTGCCTTATGGCAGCCATTTAAATTCCAGAAAGAATGCATTTTTAGAGGCAGCACACTGAATCACGTAGACAAAAAAAAAAAGCTGCTTGAGGCTGTCCATTTCTTCTGGCTGTCAGAGTTTTTCAGTTTGGTTTTATAGTTTTCTTTGGCTCTATAAAACACTATGACATACTGCTGCAGACCTCTGGCTTGCTATCTATTCCATTTTTTTCTGACTAAGTGAGATGCCACTTTGAAAGGCACTGAGGCGTCCCTGTTAAATTACACCCAGTTTGTGCAGACAAGCATGTAGTGAATTTACTCCTACTAGTTCAACGTTTAATTCAGCACAGGCTTGGGACGACATGCTGCTGATGGAAGACCCATGACAGGCTAGACAGACAAGGCAGGGAGATGGGAGATGCTTGCAGTGCATGCTGCCTCCGAGCTGCATGCATGCATTGCCCCTGGGCAGCACGGAGCAGGCAGACACGGAGCAGTGCTCGGAGCACCCACATCGCATTCCATGTACACCTCTACCTTGTACAGTTTAGAGGGCAGCTCTGGTTGTCACCTCTTTTGATGTCTTTGTTCTACCTTTTCAGAGAAGCTAACTCTTACCACATTTATTCATTTTCCCCCCCAAAGCTTTGCTTTCCCTCTAGTTGAACCTGTTTAATCAAATATTTGGGATAGGGAGAGGGAAGCCGGCTACCTCAGAGCTGCAGAGCTACTACACATGCTACACCCTACAAGAGTGCATTTTTTCCTGCTTTTAAGGAGCTTTTATGTTTACAACATATTTTAAGCTCCTCTATCTAAAATTATTTCAGAGAGAAATGAGAATGTATTTCTTAAATTTGATATTTACTGATTATTGAACAATTGCCTTTTTTTTTTTAAAGTAGATAAAGACCTAATGCAGAAAATCAGAAGTATGGTAGGTCAAATTAAAAAAAAAAAAAAAAAAACAAAAAAAAAAAAACAAAAAACTAAAAATAAACAATATAATTGGATGTAACTCTACCTAAATCTGCATGCAGCCATGCCCCCTGTGCCATGCCTTGGGGGATATTTCAGCCCAGCTGAGCACACACCCAGCTAGAAAATCACAGAATCACAGAATGTCTAGGTTGGAAGAGACCTACAATATCGCCGAGTCCAGCCTCTGACCTAACACTAACAAATCATCCCCTAAACCATATCCCTAAGCTCTACATCTAAACGTCTTTTAAAGACGTCCAGGGATGGTGACTCAACCACTTCCATGGGCAGACTATTCCAGTGCCTAACAACCCTTTCAGTAAAGGGTAAATCACATCACTCTTCATGGAACAGAAATAAGCCAAGCGACCAAAGACCCCAGATCAGCCTGCCCATGGGGGTAGCATTGCCCCCACAGGGCAGCTGGCCCCTCTGCCCCCAGGGAACACAAGCAGGTTTGCCCAGTGACTGCAGGAGCACCTTTCACCTTCCCCCCGCCCACCCCAGCTGAGATGGCTGAGATGCCATGCTGAGTATTTTTTCCCCATCTTAATGAGAAAATGGTACAAATAGTGCTATGAAAAGAAGCATGGCTGGGAGATGGCCAGCCTCAGGTGACATCAGTAACGGGGGCGAGGGAGAAGGGTAGAAAATGTACTCTCATGTACTACAGATATTGTTCTTCAGAGACAAATGATACGAGCAAACACCAGCTCCCTGCCAAGATATAAATATCAAGCTGCTGATACAAGCCTGCCTTTGCTGGTCACGAGTTCAACGACACCAGAGGAGGGGAGCAGAATTACAGATGTTGACTCCAATGCTGCCTACAGCAAAGGAGCTGAGGGGTCTATTTATTTGCCAGGAATAGCAGCATCTTTACTAAAAAAACCTCCAGGATGACATTGAACTGTTTAAGTTGCACCAGTTTGCTTCTTTTAAGAGTAACATCAGACTTCGCCTGGAAACATGCTAAACAACAGCCATTTTTCAAACACAAAGAGGCTGAAGTAAAACCGACATACTCTACACTGAGGTTGTTTTCAGTTTTTTTTTTTTTTTTTTTTTTTTTTCCATTTTAGCAAAATACTTGCCACACACCTTCATGCTGACCAGCAAGACCAACCATTTCTTATACACTGCACTAAGAGATCTTTTCACACAAAGTATATTTTGGAATTCCCATTGAGAAAGATCCTGCATTCAGTTCAGTACATTATTAATTAAATCAGACATGCCAAACAAGAAGTGAAAAGGAAACACTTTGAGCAGCTATCCTGTCAGTCTGCAGTAAAAGGAGAGTTGGCAGCTGAGATACAGACATTCCTGGAAGAACAGCTTCTATGGTGCTAATCCCACCTCAGATATTCAAATGCTTTGATTTTTACAGCCATCAAAAACCTCAGCTGAAAAGAGAAATGGATGCATTAGCCAGACAAAGTCAGAGAGCATTAGAATGACTGAAAAGATGCAAAACTACAGGAGTGGAAGACCACAGTTTATCCTCAGTACAACAGGACAACACGCGGCTTGTTACTGCGGGTCCAATGTACCAAATTTAACACTGTGCGTGGGACTGTGAGCCTCCCCAGTGTATTTGCAACTACATTTTAAATGAGTAGTTAGTCCATAAGATGCATCCCGGCATCTGGAAAAACAGTATGTACAAGACTGAAGGGAGTGATTCAAAATGTGGACAAGCATGCAATGGAGCTTTCCAGCACGCACAGAAGACAGCTGGGCTGTTACCCAGCATTTCCCATGGGCTGGTTGCCCTGAGGGGATGTGGTCTGGAAGGGGAGGGCATGGGTTTGGTTTGGATTTCGGTTTCTTTAAGCAAATAGTTACAAGCTGTAATACCTTCGGGACAATTAGACACCTCTTCCCAATGGGTTCATTTAGACACCTGAGTGCTGTACAGAGGCACACACCCACAGGAGGACACTGCAGTAAAACAGAAGATCCCCTCCCCTTCTGCTGCAGGGATCCATTATGACCACAGGTACTTCATGTGGAAACATTACCAAAGCCGACTGGCAGTACCACTTGGGAGTTAAATCAGCGCTCTGAACATCTTTCTGCAGGGTGTACATACATCCTGTCATGCTAAATGCAACCCAGTTCTTCCCTTATGGGCAAGTATTCAACTAATATTTCAGAACAGCAGTTTGGTACCAGCTGAAATCTACAGATCTTAGCAGCTCAAATTGCACAAGATTCTTTAAGAAATTCTGTTATAGTTGTCCTGAAGCACACCGAGAATATGAGCAAACCAGAAGGTGGAAAATGAACTGACAGAGTAGGAAAACAAAAGTCTAAAAAAAAAAAAAAAAAAAAAAAATCAGCCAATTTTCACTCTATTTGTGGTTGTATTTGTAGATACATTTTTTTTTTTTTTTTCTGATTTAAACGAAGCTTAGATAAGCTGGGGAAGACTGCACATCTTGTTACTGCTGTGGGTTTAAAACTAGACTGAATGGTTTAGAGGTTCAACTTCATAATTCTATCACAAAATCTGTCTGGCATTTTATTTCACATGTATGGATGGTATCCTTCCCATTTTCCTTCTGGCAGAAAATGGGAAGGATACCATCCATACATGTGAAATAAAATTATTCCATTCCCATTAATCAGTGCAACAGTTATTTATAGCAATCACATTTCATCCAATCACTGCTTCATAATATTTGGGTGTTCATCCACTTGTGTAAGATGTTTTTATTAAGTACAATCACCACTCTGCAAATAGATTTGAAGCTATGTTATTCAAAAAATAAATTCATGATCTTCAGTCTTTAGTTCCATTACTTTGCAACGGAAATCCAGCTCACTTCTGAGTCACCTCTTCAAAAATGGCAATTACTTGCTAATACAGGAACTGGAAGAAGCATGCACATGCAAAAGGTAAATAACTGCTGAACATGCCACTGAAGTGGATGCCCTAGCAGAAAGCTGCTCCCTCAGTGCCTCTTCAGAAACACCAACCCCGCCCCAGAGCAGCACAGCAGGGGCTGCACACCCACAGGACACAGGCACCCCGTGGGTGTGCTGGGCTGTGCTCCACCACCACCCTCCCTACTGCCCAGCACAGGCAGCTGGTGAGAGGACTTCAGATCTGTTCAGAGATGTTATAAATTGTAATTTGCTGTTTATTTAATGAAACTCATTGAGACTAATCCTCATTTTCTAGCAAGTGTAAAAAAGTTCCATTTAATCAAAATTAATGACCTTCATGCCCACAAAAGATTTTCAGGCTTGGAGGATTAGATTTAACACTTTGAAAGAGGCAAGCACACATGCGATGCTCAATTATATAGAGAAAAATCTCTGAAAAGACCATCTTTCTGTTGATACTTTAAACTTTTCCTTGAAGGGGGAAAATATAGTCATTAGATTAAAAAAAAATCACATTTGCTAATACTTGCTACTCTCTGCAATCACAAAAATGTGTTTGTACTTTAATTGCTTCCAGTAAATTTACTGAAATAACATTCACCACTTTTTAATTTCCATTTTTCAGAATTAATATCACAAAGAAAAAAAATGGATATAATGTTATTAAAAAGGCTTTCTTAATATGTGGCATTTCAGACATGGCAGATTTCAGAAGCTAATGGCAAAATTAAATTAAAGGTTCTGACATAAAACCTGGAGATTAAGCAAATAGCGAACTACATTTGGCTGTGAAACATTTCCCTCATACAAAGCCTATATTGCATACTGTTATCTCTATGTACAATTTATTAGAGGAAAGTCATTAAAATCCTCTTTATATTGAACTCTTGAAATTACTTGCAAAGTTGATGGATAGTTAGATTTAAAGAAAAGAACATACACTCAAGAGAAAATTTTGATTTGAAAAGTTTTCTTCATCTCAGCAAAAAAATCAAGTTTCACTTTGGCAGATAATGCCAAATTAAGACAAAATACCACAGCTGCTCATTCCACTCGGCAGGCGTACTCCAAGCATAACAGGCTCACGGAGCACCACCAGTTCCTTTACTATTGAACCTGCCAGTACCGCTGCTCACGCTAAGTGGGAAAGTTGTGGGTGTTTCGATGGAAGCTCGGGACAGACTTGCCTTCACATCTCAGCACCGCCAAGAAGCAACTAGGTGCTAGGAGAGGTGCCCCGCTCCACTTCCTTCCACATTAAACTGAAGGGCTCAGCCCTGGAGGAGAAGCCACCGCTTCCCCCCAGCACCACACAGCCCTGGACCCTGGGGACTGGGACAGCCACAAGGCACAGGCCAAGGCCACATGAAGCTTGCCTGCCTCGTTGCAACTGTAAGAAGTAGCATTTATTTGTAAGCAAGTTACTGTGCATACTTTGCTGTTTCTGATTTGCAGTGGGGAACTTTTAATGAAATAATGCATTTCTGCTGTAGATAGATTCCTGTATTTTAGGCTGAGTATCACACTGAAATTCTGAAATCCCTCTATTTAAATTACTGTGGTAAAGCAGAACATGACAAATTGATGTGTGGGAGCTGAGTGCTGAGTGTTCTTAATTTTCTAATTAGTGTTTAAAAAATACCCCCCTCCAAAAAAAAAAAAAAACCACACACACAAAAAACAAAAACCTTGCAACTAAAAGCCCAGCAAATACAAGAACAACCTTAGTACCATACTTGGGCTAATGAGAAATTGAATTCCTCACCACCACTCTCAATACTGTCCTTTCTGGGGCCATATTCAGCCCCTACCATTCACCCGAGATACTAAAGACTATATCAAACGTAAGCTTTTATAGTCTAAAACTATAGCAGCTTTCCATACTGATACAATTTTCAAACAGGAAAAAAAAATAGTTCCACTTCTCTAACCCCCCCTCCCCCCACATTTCGTTTGGTGTTGCATTTTACTTATTAATCACTGTTGAAGAAAGTTTCTCATGGCCCAGCTGATAATCTTCACAGCTTGTTGAATTTTGCCAAGCTGCAAATGTTTTATATATTTTCTCATTTATTTTAAGGAGTAACTTTCAAAAATTCCTCCTGAAGCAGCATCTGTGTTTGCATATATTTTAATTTCTTCCCTGAAGTTTACTTGTTAGTGGCTTTTCCTTCTCCACACTCCAGTGATAAAATTTGAGGCAGAATGCTTTTTACCATGTTTTGGTTTAAGGAACTAAATCTGCACGAGTTGTGCACCATTGCTCCTGCATGCCCCAGCACCTTGCTGCAGGGCAACAGGCTTGGAACAAGGACAGGGGAGCTTCTTCCCTCTATATGATCAAAACTTACAAAATGCAAAGTAACAGATTCAGAAGAGGTTTCTAAAGATTTGCTTACTGTTCCCCTTGAAAAGAGACTTAAAAATCAGACTCCTGCCAACACCCAGGCCTCATGCAGGCAGTCAGCAAGAATTTGTCGAGTGGCACAGAGAAAGGCAGCACAGAGCACCTGGGGCTCAGCTGTGACATTTGTACCTGCCACCTGTACACCCTGAATGTGAGATAAGGAAGTTCAGTAGCAGTTTGGACTGGGGTAGCCTCTGGAGGTTACAGGAGACCCTTAACACTGTCCAGGTACATATAGCTACATGGGGACTTCTGACTGGTGAAGCTGAGCCAGGAGCATGACTGAGCACTAAGACCCTGCTCAGCAGTCACTCAAGCAAGTGAAACCAGGGCATGAAGTCGGGGTGACCTGTCTGAGGCTGCTCCACCGTCAGCGTAACATGGACACCCAGAACAGGGCAGAAGAGCTGAGGTCTCTAGTTTTCCTGTTCAAGAAGCCTACAACTACTTAAATGTTTTTGTATCAATTTAAGCCTATATTTGTTTTCTCTAGGAAAATTAACCAAGTTTTACTTGGGTTGAAAATGGTGGAAGACTACACTTAACATGATCTGGTCAGATTTCAAAAGTAATATTTCCTTTCTTCCTAAAGAATTTTATAGGGACACATTTCATCCCTATAAAATTTCAGGTACTCCACATACATATTTTGTGTACATGTTTCTCCAACTACTTTTTCCTCAGCAAGTTGCTTGTAACCAGCAACTAAAGTAAAGCACTAGTCATGAGACTGAATGAATTAGTAAAGTCTCCAGTATCCAGCTTTGCAAAGATTATTCACCCTGAAGCTCAAGAAAAATTCTTGAGGCCCTTTGCTGAAATATATCCCAATTATCTTTCACCACTAATTACTTTCCAATGCATTTAGGACAGCAGTCATGAATCATAGCCTCATCTGCTCATTTCCAGAGCTTGATGCAGTACTAGGGGCTCTCAGGAACATCTTCAGGGAGCACCGAGATGTAACAGCTTCCCCAGAAAGCTCTCTAATGGAGCTAGGAAAGGAGCCTTATAACCACATACTCATGAACTGATCCAAAGGCAATTTTGTTCCAGCATCTAAACAATTCTTCAAAACAGCAGCATTAAAATTTAAAAGAAAGAAAACTCAAACAAACCTTTCCTCAGACTGGCAGCTTTAACAAGTCGCAGGTTCCCAGAGATTGCACCTTGGTCCCAAAAGCTCTCCCCCTCCCCATGAGGCCCTTTTATACCTCTCTGAGGGAGCGGCACTGGCCCCTGCCCTCCCCGATGGCCGGGGGTGCCAGGTGGCTGCAGTTAGTTGATCAACCCAATCATCACCCAAGGGGGTCAGTCTCCTGTTGAAGTTGTTACCCACTGCCACACTCAGAGGATTCAGATCGTGGCTTTGTAATTCACACTGCTAATTTCCACTACAGGTAGCTAATCTTCCAAAATGATCTTCAAAAGCCAGCACTGCTCTTGGGCTTCTGGAATTATTGTGCCACTGCTGAGTAAAGCCAAGTAGCTTGTAATTTTCCATGCATGTACTTTGATTTCAAAATCCGACATAGTAGATAAGCGTTAGTGAAATAATTGCAGAAACTGCTTCTACTAAAGCATCTTTAATACAAATGAGGTATCATTAGCAGCAAGACACTTATTTTATTACAATTGTTTAAGACTTAGCAGTGATTATTGTTGGCACACATACCAAAGTAAAAATCCTTTGACATTATTTTAGTTAATACACTTAAAATGTTGTACTAATAGAATAATTAAAGAAAAAGAGAGACAAAAATAAACAGAAAGCAAAGCTTAGGCAACCAAAGAGACCAAACTGTATTGCGCATGCAGGCGCAGTGCCACCTCCACGCACCCGCTGCAGCCCGGGCAGCGCAGGGCAGGGGACAAGCGTGGGGAGGCTCCGGGGAGACACAGACGGGGCATGGGGAGCTGAGGCACCGGGCACACGTGGTGGCTGCAGAAACACACGAGGGCAGGAGGAGCCGAGCAGGAAGAGCGCGTAGGTACAACGGCAGCGCAGGGCGAGGAGGCGGCAGGCGGGGGTGGCTCAGCCTTGGCCACAGCAGCGAGAGGAGAGCCCTGCCAGTGGGTGGGCGGCAGTGACGCGGGCACAGGGGACAGTGTCTCAGCTTGAAGGGACATGAACACGGTTGGCAGCCATGTCTCGGGTGGCCTAGGTAACATACTGGCTGGGATAATTGGTTGCTTAAATTTATCCTGGGCAAATTTCATTTTTGAGAGAGAGAATAGAAGCACCAGATTGTGGGCAGATGCTGTGTGCACTTCTGTTGTGTTTGCTGTGTTCGTGCAGAGCTGCACAATAAAAATGATCTCCAGATGCCAAGTGACAACATCTAGGAGTTTGAAGATGAATTACAAAGCCAGGAAGGAAGGAAGGAAGGAAAGGAGAGAGGGAGGGGAAGAGAAGAGAAGAGAAGAGAAGAGAAGAGAAGAGAAGAGAAGAGA
>CM021777.1:18654824-18707557 GCA_011076525.1 Nettapus auritus
GAAGAGAAGAGAAGAGAAGAGAAGAGAAGAGAAGAGAAGAGAAGAGAAGAGAAGAGAAGAGAAGAGAAGAGAAGAGAAGAGAAGAGAAGAGAAGAGAAGAGAAGAGAAGAGAAGAGAAGAGAAGAGCACATTTTCAATCCCCAGTGTAATCTTCTGAAAAAATAAAAATAAAAAAAATCAAGCAACCAAAAAAATCAGTATAAGATTCTCCTCTGAACACAGAAACTGGGACACCCGCAGACAAGGCTTTCGCAAGTGAAGACCACCTCACTTCTCCCTGTGCTGCTCTGATTGCAGTGAGGGAGCTCAAAATGTCTCCCGGTGCTCGGGGAGAGGTGGAGCAGCTCTGCTCTCCTGATTGCTGCAGCGTGTTCAGCTTGTGGAGCTGTTTGCAGCTACCCCAGCACTGACCTGTGCTGCCCTGTGAAGCCCTGGATTTAATGCGTGCTCCTGAGTTCAGCCTCCCAGGGCTGGCAGGAAGCCGCATGGAAATACAAAACTGAGTCCCTGGAAATGTATTCTGGCAATGTCAACGCTTTATGTGCCATTTAGACGCTGTTTCTAAGCAAGCTGTCACTAAGAAAGAGTTCAAAATCCAACCTACCACCTAAATAATAAAAAAAGGAATTCTGAATAATAGTGCCAGAAAATCAAATTTAAAAAAATCACTGCTTCATTAAATCAAAAGAAATCGAGGTTGGGGGAAGGGCTGGGGGGGGGGGGGGATGGAGGGGGGCAGTGATGACTGGCATCTCTGAACAGCAAGGTGGATAGACAAAGTTTAACAAGGGGCATAGACACAGTTTTTCAGAGAACCTGCACCCTTGTGTCATTCACCATCCAAGACTGTCTTCAGCTAGCAAATAACAAGTAAAGTCCATGCAGAGCAATGCAATCACAATCTCAGTGTTTGCGCTGGGCTGCTTGGCGGGGGCTCGGCCAGCCGCAGCCCACTGAGGGAGCCCACTGCCTGCAGCAGGGCGCCGAGCCAGGCCAGGCTGCTTCGTACAGAACAGCTTCCCCACCAGCTCTCAATGATCAACTCTTTGCGCTCCTAAGAAACTCTTCAGTCCCTGTGAAAGAGAAGCTGCTTTCCTCCAGCCTGAAGAAATCTGAGAAATATGTCTGAGAAATGTAGTGTTTGTAAAACAAACCCTTATTTTCCGTGGTGCAACTCATTCAAGGAAAAGTGTTCTGCATAGTCCTACATGCTGCTGCAATGCCACCGCCTGCACTTGAGCATAAGAAGAAACAGCTGAGCATGAGTACAAAACAGTCCAAAAGTCAAGGAAAAACAGAAAATGCACATTTAGTGGGCATGATTTATTGAGCAGCATTCTTGAAGCTTCATATCTTGATAGCAGAGTTTATAATGCTCTTCTGTAGGATGGGGAATATGGAACTGTTCAGTTGCCTGCTACAGAAACTTCAATGTATTTATGCTTGACTCAAATGCTCCTAAATGCTAAATTGCTTGTCAGCAAAGTTCTTTGTATAAATGTACAACACAGACAAATATATAAATGTGACAATGTGATTTCAAGGACTTAGAATATATGCAGGATTCAAAGGCATAGGTGGGAATTCAAAGATACAGGCAGGAATCAAAGTGAGATTTGGGGATATATATCTTCAGAGGCTCAACTATGTTTTGTATAGTTGCACTGAGCCACATTCAGTTAGCTAGCTCAGATTTTCTATCTTTGTGGATGAGGAAAGCTCAGGCTCCATATGGACTCCTCCTGGAGACCTGCCCATGTTACTGGGTTGGTTTTGCACGATTTGTTGGAGCCTTCGCTGGTGTGGGTACCCTATTATTTCCATAGCTCCTGGCAGGTTTAACACCAGCGCAAGTTTGTCTGCCTGAATTACAATATAACCATGCCCTTTAGTAGCACCTGTGTCATAAAAGGCTAGCGCTTAAGCCTAAATTAAATTATTGGGTATAATTCCACCCATTTGGCCAGCGGAATGACCAAGTTCAGTGTAAGCATCACTGAAGTCAGAGGAGGTTACCAAACCCAGCACAGGGAAAGAATCTCTGCACATCAGCAACAGTAGAGGATGAAGACAATATACAGCATAGCTTGTTTTCCTCTAGATTCATTTAGTGGATTTAAGTAATTTTGTCTCCTGAAATCAGACTTTTCTGTTTTATTAATGGGTAAAACCAGGCAACAGAAAGATAACCTGCCCTGAAGTGGCTGAGGAGACCTACTCTGGGCTTGTGGCTCCGTCGCAGGCTGAAGGAGGACACAGAGCTCCTTTCCCCAGTGGTCACAGCTCAGGATGTCTGAGTCCACCAAAGTAAGACCTTTGGGTAAGCCTTTCCTTCGGAAGGTGGCAGTGCCCCAGGGGCTGCAGTCTGGGAGCAGAGGGGACATTCCCCCTGACCATGCCAGGGACCAGCCAGCACGGTTCTACAGAAACCATGTGCTGTCACTGGGATCAATAACATATCAAGTAATGTGTTCATCTGTCATCCAGCATGCAGCCCTGCTTCAAACTTGAAAGCAGCACTGGGGGGGTGAGACCAGCAGCACAAAGCCAGCAAGGAATGTCGCTGCCAGTGCCTCGTTTTCATAGCTCAGGGCTCTGCTCCCTAGCAAGGAGCAGGAGATGGCAGCTCCAGCAGCAAGCTCAAACAGAAGAGAAAGCGTCAAACAGATGGCTTCAATTACAGTCCAGGCACTGAATGTGAATAATGACTGTGCAGCTGACATAATATTAAGAGTGTTGTTAACGCTGCTAATTGTTAAAGAGGAGCCTGCTAAGCGAGGATGGATCACACTTCATCAGTACCTGCACAAGAGCATTATTAACTTCCCGCGGAACAGCTTCAGGTTAAGGCTACAGAATGAGGGTCAGCTTTTGAGACAGCCATTGTGTAGCAGGTGAATTAATACGGGGCGGAAGATATTTAGGGGGTGGATACGACTGTAGCGTGCCAATAAGTGAATTCTGTGATTGAATCTCCACCACAATTTCACCAGTGTTTGTTGCTATGTTAACACCAGGCAGCTCTAATACTTGTTATTTACTATTTAACTTATGTCAAATGCATGTGCCTGACAATCACTAGGCTAGGTGGTCAGTATTTCATTTCAGTGTAAAAAACCATAATCATTACCCAAAGAGTAAGAGTATTCATTCCATCCCAAGCTCAGATGTGCAAACTAGGATCTCATTCTCTCTCTGATTTCAGGTGTTTTTCTCTTACTTGCTGCATGATGAGATGAGTTGTATCATTTTCCTATTGCTTTGGTGCAGATGATGTTGCTAACAACAGCTGCAAAATAAGAGCCTATATTCTATCTGGATCTTACTCAAGGTTTTCCTAAGAGCTTACCACTCATAGCTGGGAGCAGCAGGAGCCTTCTGGAGTCTGTGAATGTTCATTCTTTCCTGCACACTTGAAGGTCACATCGTAAGTGGCTGCATTTCCAGAAGAGCTCAAAAATCACTTCAGACATGTGAACAGAAGAGCTGCTTTGAAAATACAGCTCCAGCACTGCCTGCAGAAGACTTCAGTATTTAACCCATAAAAGCCTTTTCTGCTCAACAACTTTTGCAAGAAGTGCGCGAGCTTAGGCTTCCCTCCCCCGTGGCACGTGTGGAGAGGGGAAGAATGAACAGCAAGGGCAAGGTCTAGGAGATGTCAGTTATTTAAGATACCTCGAAGAGCCTGCGAAACGGAAGGTAGCAGGATATCACGTTTGATACACGTAAAACACTGAGAGGCGGCACTCGGAGCTGCGATAGCGTGCCCCTGACCCAGTTTCCCACTGCAGGCACAGTTCTGCCGCTCCTCACAGTAGCCATGGAAGGGAAAAAAGGAGGAGGCTCATGCAGCTCCCAAAAGGCAAAGGAAACAGTTTTCTGCCATTCAACTCTCTCTTTCAGTCAGAAAAAAAAAAAAAAAAAAAAAAAAAAAAAAAAAGCAGTGTGGAGGGAGCCAGGTTTACCTTTTCCCTGCTGTCTCCCACCATTACACTCTTCCCAGCTGCTTACAGCTCGGCTGCTTGGACTGAAACCTCTCACTCTGTGCTCTTTTTTGAGGTTGATTTGTCTGAAAAATTTTAGTCATGAGTTGGACATTTCTGAAAATAAGTTTACTAAAAATAACAGTGACCTTTTTTCTCCAGAACTGTCCAGCTTTCCCCAGGCTTCCAGCAGGGACCTGAAGCTCAGGAGGGGTGCCTGGCATGAAGCTGGGACCACTGCAATGAAGATGAAGATGAGGAGGAGTTTGCAGGTCACTGGAAAGCATGGAAGATTCAGCAGCTGCACATCCAGGGGCTGCCTCCCCAGAGGTGCCACCAGCTCCAGCCAGTGCCAGGGTGCCCAGCCCCGCACACTCAGTCCCACGCAGGTGGGACAAGGTGGGCTCGCGGAGCATGCCCCTCACCTACAGCAGGCTAAGGGGCTGCATGGAAAGGGAGAAAATTAAAGGGCAGCAAGAGGTGGTCAGGTGAAGAAAGATGGAGCTGCAAAGCCAGTGCCAGCCATTAGCAAAGAAGGAAAAAAAGAAAAGAAAAAAAAAAAAAGAAAAAATACCATAAACGGATAAACAAAGCTATTGGGTATTATTCAATAGACCATTAATGCTACAAAGACACAAAATAGGCACTAGGGAATCATGCCTATAATCAATTTTTTAAAAAAGATTAGGGTCAGAATGAAATGAAAGGGCAGACTTAGATGATTCTCTCTGCTCGTTAAGAGAATTACATGTTTCACAATGGAAGAACAGGAAAAAAAGGGGAATAATTATAGTTATTTTGGAACAATGAGAAATCAGGGAAGAGAAATCTAACATTTTTTTTTTTTCTCCATTTTAAGCACAAATTCCAGTTGCTTTCGGCCTAGGTTAACTAGATGCATCCTGCAGGCGGCTTGGGAAATGGCTGCAACCTGGCTGCTGGTGGTAATGGCAGGGGACAGGGCTGCCCCTGCCCCCTGCGCATCCGTGCCTGCTGCTGCTGGTAGCTCTTTACAGCACGCTCACCACAGCACGCCTCGGGCTTCGTTACCAAAACCAGTAAAATTGCAATCCGCCTGGAAAACTGAAAAAAAAAAAAAAAAAAAAAAAAAAAAAGCCACCAACTTGGCTTTGTTTTTCCCATAACAAGTTTTAATTGGATTTTAGCTCTCTGCCTTTTATACTTCATCTTAGGCTTTATTGGGTTTAATTACAAACCCATAGCTATTTATTATGTGGCTCTGGTTTGATATTTTGCACTGACAATTACATTTTTATTCAAAGAAAAAATGTATTAGGAAAAAATAGGAAGAGACAGGCTTATTGTATGATCTGATTAATTGAATTCCAGTTTTATGTGCATTTATGAGTGATTGCATGCCAAAACATGAGTTGAATATTAGATCAGAGTGCACTTATTCATTTTAATTGGTTTGCACAAAGTGCAAGCCGCCATAATGATAGACCAGCTGTGAAAATACAACGGCAATTGAGGCCTTCAGTGCCCCATTCCTGATGTCTCCTAAACCTCCATTTGTTTCTTTGAAATCCTTGCACACAGAGGAAGAGAGGTAGGATGGATGTTAAAACATCAGCACCCTCTTTTAAAGAAGCCAAGGACAAAACATCACTACCTCTGCTATGTTCTCTTCCTTTGACAGCTGCAATTTAGTTTTAATTATTCATAGCAACACCTATTAGCAAATAAGGTGTCATGTTTTTGTAGAAAAAAATAAGCCATAGAAATAAGAATGTAGCTCACTGCCACTAAACCCTTTTGAAAACATTGAGCAAATATGCACTAACCTAGTACTTATAATAAACAAAACCCAATTGTGTCCATGCTGGCTGAGCAAATCCGTTCTGGTGTGGATTTGCCATGACGCAGTGCGGCGCCAGAGCATGGGCTGGCAGCAGCACCAAGCAAGGTCTGCTCATCACAGCCCCAGGTCTGGGCTGAGAGGCCACCTCGGCCAGGCTGCATGCATGTCCCACAGGTGTTAGAAAGGGCAGGAGCCTGACCGAAATGTGCATCTGAAGGCAGAGCAAACACCAGCCTTGCAGCAAATATACCTGTGCTCCACAGAGGCTTTTCACCATACTTTCAGTTTTGTACAAAGTAACTTGCCGTGCTTTAATTTGAAGCTCCAAGGCTATGTCGTGCTGCTGTGGCTCAGCACCATCCCACAGCAGAAGTTAACATGACATGGCACTGAGAAATACAACCTGACAAACTAGTGATGATAGTCTTGCTGGAGAAAGCAAATTTTACTATTTGCTTTCCTCATCAACCACCATTAACTGTAGTTTGCCAAGTACTGAAACTATTTCATCGCTCCAGTGTCATTGTGTCACAACAAATTAACTTGAAACTAGGCACAGACAAACCCTAGAACATGAGCACACCACAATGATGATCTGAACCTGAGGTACAAAAAGAAATAAGAAGTCCTTTCTAGGAGGTGGAGCATTGCTATGATAGAAAAATGCATGATTTATCATCACAAACTGATTCAATGAAAAAATAATAATAATTTATTCCTCAACTCTAAATATCTGTTGGAATAACAGAACCCCCCCCCAGCCCCCCAAAAAAAAACCAAATACACCGTGTATTTGGCCTTGTTTCTGGACAGCACGTTTATAATATTGAGCCTTCAGTTCAAATCAAGACTCCTAGTTGCTCCTTTGGCCTGTGCACGTTGACCACTCCTCACAGCTCTCTTATTTGCAAAATGCAACCCATTTAGTGGATGTGCACAGATAATGACTTTGAGGGAAAACTTGGTTGTTTACTCTCAGCTTCTCTCATCAATACATCAAGAGCTCAAGCCAGAAAAACTAACACTACCTTTTCCCTCGGAAGCTGAAGGGCAAGAACCTGAACATTGTAAGTTTGAAACCACCTGGAGGTTTGTCTTTTTGCCTTTTTTTTTTTTTTTTTTTTTTTTTTTTTTTTTTTTTTTTCCTAAAGCTTACTAACAAATCTGTTTGGAAGGCTGCTTGGCATATCAATGAGAATTGTGTGTCCCAAGCACTGACCTAGATCATAACAAATTCACTAAGTAAAAACTAAGCTGCACTCCCTCATCAGGTAAACCCATGGTGACTGGTTGATGGCGCTGACACGGTGCTGGCGCCGCGCCACTGCAGTGGCTGTGCAGAAATTCCTCCAGACCCTTAGTGACATGGGGGGGCTGCAGGGGTCACACAGACCCGGCATTACAGACTGGCAACAAGCATCCCAGCCCTTGCAGTAAGTGCTGCTTTTAAATCAGTCCCCCAGCTGCATTCCAGCAAAACTAGACAGTAGCATACATTATCAAATATCATTAGGTAATCACGCATGTTCTAATTATTTTTATAGTTCCTTCCCAAGCAGTTTGTTGTGTAAGCATGAGGCCCCACTCCTGGCAGCCCCTGCAGGCACCAGCACCCTGCCAAGGGCACCCGCCTCTCATCTGACCACACTGGGGCCAATTCGGCAGAGCCAGCAGGCACAGAGGGCATTGCCTTGCTGCCCAGGCATTGTATGCCCATGCATAAAATGTTCTTATCGCATTACTGGAACACAGCATAAAAGCACATCAATAGAAATAGAATAATCAAAACACTCCTTGCGAACCTCTGAATCGAAATGTGAGTGCAAAGCAGCTGAAGAAATGTAATATTTTCTTCAAATGTGCTTGCAATTCACAGTGAAATGATTAATGTCTGCCCAGTCTTAACATCTTTCAGTTTTACCTGCCATAGTCCTGACCTAAAAACAATCCTGATCCTCAGCTCCCCAGGCCTGAGGATCCCAACAACAATAAGCATTCTGCAGCTGTCAGCACTACGTGGAAAATGAGCTTTTTGCAACTGCTACTGGGGTGGTTGCCCAATGTTAATGTTTCAGACCCTACCAACAGCACTGGAACAAAAATGAAGCCTCTGAGATCTGCCAGTTTACTGTGCTTCAGGAGTCAGTAAAGGTCAACACAAACCAAAGTAACAAGTGCCTGAATACTTACATGCAGGATGGCAGGATGGTTTTGAGGGATTTTCCCCATTGCTTTTAGGTTCTCAGACAGAGAAGTTTGAACAGCTTTTGTGCTTTGGCTTTC
Organism: Nettapus auritus; assembly: GCA_011076525.1. Classification (NCBI taxonomy): domain Eukaryota; kingdom Metazoa; phylum Chordata; class Aves; order Anseriformes; family Anatidae; genus Nettapus; species Nettapus auritus. The sequence goes on from CM021777.1 coordinate 18,662,913, forward strand.
ATAATGTAGAATTAGTAGATGCTGCCATCAGCATATGCTTAAGGAAACAAAACACCCTAAAATAAACCCAGGAGAGATAATGAAGTAAAGCCCATGTTTCTGCTCCATTTCTGCATGCCAACCCTCTCTCTCCTGTCCCTCTCCCCTTGGAAGGCCAGAAATGAAGGAGAGGTAAGAAAGGGGAGGTCAAGCAATGCTCCATCATAGGGCTGGTTCACACCTCCAAGGTGGGCAAATGGCTTGTGCCTGTTGGGAGGCCCAGGACGGCTGGCCGTGGAAGATTTCAGCTCAGGTTATTTGTGGAGTTAAAATGAGCAGCAAGTTAGCACAAGTTTGCAGCCCACAAGCCATTGCTGAGCTCAGAGCACCAGATTAGTTTTAAAGAAAACAGACTGTTCATACTCCCTGAAAGCTGGGGGAATCCTGGAACCAACCCGTGCAGAACGAGGCAGGATTTTTACACCACTACAGAGCAGAATGAAGAGCACCCGTCTCTAGACAAGCCACATTGTCCGGCACTTGTCAGCACAGGATTGTGCCAGTAGCAGTGCAAAGAAAAGGGAACCAATGTGAAACTGAAAGAGGGACAAAGGAAAGACAAAGGCTAGGCTCAGGCAAGGAATGATGCTGACAAGCAGGCAGAAGACAGGACAGTTTGAGGTCACACACTAATTTATATGCACAAACGGCTTCCAGTTTCAGCCTCAGGATCAGCTGTTGTTTTTCCCACCTATCATCTTCCTGAATGCCCTTGAGCCAAGAGGAAGCGCTGTGACTCGCGCCTGTCCTTGGATAAGCTGCGGGAGGACCCAGGCAGCACCAGGACTCTTTCTGACCCCACCACCCAGCGCTTCTCAGTGGGGCTCTGCACGCTTGCAAGTGAGACACACCACGTCCCTGACAGCCCCCCCAAAAGAAACGCAACGACCAAGCAAAAGTGTTTCCTTCATTAGTAAAACCCGGATGTTTTAAGTAAAAATTGTAATAAGAAGGATGCACTCAGCAGCACTTCCAGGAGTTCCAAGCAGGCAGAACACTGCAGTGTGTGAAATGTTTTTTCCTCTCTCCTGCCAGCATTAGTAACAGCTCAATCAGACAGGCTTCCCTCGGGAAAATAGTGTGGGATCTGTAGCAGAGAGGTTGGATTTTACATAAGAGTTGAACTTCATTGCAGCCATAAGCAACTCAAAACAGTCCAAAAAGGCCACCACTGGCATCCTATCCCAAACCCACCTCACTGCCCATCGTCCACCCTCCACACCTGCAGGGTCTGTCACTAGCAGCACATCTCAGCACCCTGGAACAGAGCAAGAGCACGGTGCTGCCATACAGCCACCAGCATTTGTTGCAGCATTAGTGAGTAGATGCTAAAACTCTGCCACACTGGAGAAAAAAATACATTTTTAGATTTATTTATTATTATTATCATTATTATTTACTTTGTTTTTAGCCACCACCTAGTCTTAGTCCTGCTGCTTTCTCAGTTTCTTTACTGAAGTCTCAAACATGCTGAAATAAAAACTCACATTTTGGAACAACCCAAACTGGGTAGAAAATAATTGCTATTTGTGAATGTGCTAGGTATTAATTAGGGAGCATCACACAAGAACTTTAAAGAGAAGTAAGCATTTTAGGGAAAATAACAGTATTGATCAGAATAGGAAAAAGAATAACCTAAAAATACACTTAAAAATTCAGGACTACAAAAATGGATAATAGCTGAAATGTAGTCCAAAAATAGAGATGGTTTCTACAACACAATCTGTATTTCTTACCAGGGGAACAAGCTGTACAAAAGAACTAAAATTTGCAAGACTAAGTTACAGCAGAAAGATAGCACAGGTGAAAAATGGAAAAGAAAAAGCACAAGAAAATGAGCTTCAAGTGGAAAAGAACATCTCAGCTGGAGAGAAGCTCTCCAGATCTGCCAAGGAAGACGCATTGTGAGAAGAAGAAAGTTTGCTTCCAGAAATTTAAGACAACCACATTAAATTAAGGGAGTTGAAAGATGGCTCTTGATCAGCTTGTCTTTACATACAAAGATAGTAGATATTTAATTGGGACCAGAAGGCAGCCTGATGGCAGAAAATATTTAAAGTAGAAGGGAAAAAGACACTGTAACAATGCAAATAAATTCCACCCTTAAAATCAGCTCACTTTACAGCCACAGCAGGGCAAACCAACAGCAACCAGGGCACACGAGTGCCAAGGGGCAGAGGGGGGCAGAGGAGGATCTGTCAGGGAGTTGCTGAGTGCCAGTCACCACGAGCCCTGCAGCCACGGCTCACCTGCTCCAGCACCAGCACCCTGCCAGACCCTGAACCAGGCAACGTTCTGGAAATAAGATGAGAAAAAATGAGAAATGGAAAAAATGAGAAATCAGTGGGCATGTTAATATTATGACCATATATGAAAGTGTATCTCTGTTTTTGCTGACAATTAGTAGTCTGTCCTGAAACATTCAGACTCTCATCTTGGTTTCAGAGATCTCATGGCTGCAGTCCTCCTGCCTTAGTTTTTGCCATCTTTAAAACAGATGTTTGCTTTCCTGCATCCAGGTGGTTTAATGCTGTGATGTCCTACAGTGTTTTACCTTGACCTTAGCATCCAGATGACAGTCCTGAGAAGATTACTGAGTACACAAGGAGTGGTGTAGGTACAATCCAGATGGCAAAAACAGCTGAGTAGAGCAGTGAGTCACGTGGGAGTGGGGTAGATGCAGCCAAGGGTTTTCTTCAGTGGGGTGCTCAGAGAATGCCTTCACCTTCCATATTTGCAGAACTGCTGAAGACACAGAAATTAATAACAATTAGGAAAAAATAATAATAAATAATAATAATAATAATAAATTTTAAAAAAAGGAGAGAGCATCAATTCAACCTGCAGTGTGAGTTTGGAGTGTTTGCCAGTGTACGGGGGTTGATCCTCAGCTCATGTAAATTGTCATAGCTACATGAAAATCTAGGAGTTATGACATACCATACCAGCTAAATACCATTCCCTGTGTTGGCAAACATTTCACAAATCCTCATCTACTGGGGGCTGAAACAAAACTCTTCTTCCACCTCCGGTAAACAGCTTGATGGAAGCAAAGTTCTTGGAGCCCATGAGATCAGCTTCATGCCAGGAGCTCTGCCTCCCCCAGACACGTTTCACAAGACAGACCATATCAGAAGGAAGAGACTAAATCAGCTGCTAGAGCTGCGCTGATGGCAGAAACAAAGCTCCTTCTGCTCTAATGCATTTTCCTTCTGCAGTTGTCTGTCTCCATTTTTGACCAAACTCTGCAAATTCCTGTTTATGTCTTTTAAAATAAATCTGTGTGCCTCTAGCAGCTGAGAACAAGCAAAGTCCACCTAGAGTCAGTCAACTCGGTTACCTCATAATTCAGGAAAGAGGTTGCCAATGCACTGTGCACAACACACTTTGCTCCACAGAACAGACCTCATGGAAATAAATAAATAAATAAATAAAAATATATAAAAGCTACAGAAACTTCAGGTTAACTATCACCCTTCAGAAATGATGCCTGAAAAAGCTATCACATGCCATTCCATCCTTACAATGTACTGCTTAAGAGGACATTTGTACATGGTGCAGGAGAACAGTAACTGCATTACCTTATGAAGTAACTCAGTGGCCTCCACACCGTGTGGCTGCCCATTGCCCCGCCAGCAGATGCAGGTGAAGCCTCTGGCAGATGTCCCAGAGGCACATCCAGGCTGTTCCTGCCATACCCACCAATGGCTCCATGCAGCTGTAGCTTAGACACAGAATGCCCTGCACTAAGAAACTTCTCAAAAAGAGCAAAGTTGTACTCTGCAGCCTACTAGCCATGGCCAGATGATACCAGCAGTATCTCACCAATGGTGCCCTTTCCCTGAGCACTTAGAGTCAGATCCACCAGCCTCAGCAGCACACTGCCACCGCTTTCAGGCCTGTTGGAGCTCCATGGAGGGCATGCTGAGACGGGGTCCTCCACCTGCACCACGACTGTTTGTCAAGGCCTAAACACCTATACCTGCACCAGCCCTGCCGAGGGCAGAAGTGCTGCACGAGGCCATTGCAGGGAATGAGCCGAAAAAAGAGGAATTATTCTGTTCCTCTGTGCACCCATACACCTGTGCCATACAGATGTAACTGAGGGCACAGAGTCATGGTTTGAAAGAGCTCTGCGCCTCAGCACAGGTTGAGCCAGCAGGCAGTTGGGCAGAGAGGACACAAAAAGGGGGTTTTTGCCAGCATGGGAACCAGTGGTGGGACCAGGAGAGCCCAAATCATGATTTATTCTGATGCCCAGGCTTAGCAGAAAGACATACTGAATATTTTCTGCCCACAACCCACAAAACACCTATTGGGGTGTTCTCTCAGTCTGCACTCGCAGCTCAGCACGGCGGGGGGCTGTCTGGCCTCCTGCTGGCCCGCTCTGGGTCCGAGGTGGGGCAGCCCAGGCAGGCGATGCTCGCCCAGCAGCAGCCCGGGTCAGGCACAGCAAGAGCCGCCACCTGCAGCATGGATGGCCGGTCCCTTCCGTGGCAATCATCTTGGTGACACCCTGCAGGGAGGAGGCTGTGTCAGAGGGGGATGCGCAGATCCATTTGGGCAGCGAGTGCTTTATATACCACTTAGAGCTTTGTCGGGCTGCCTACTCACCGTCACTGCCTGGCACGGATGCAAGGAAAGAAAAGGCTCTGCAAAGGTTTAAGGCAGCAGACAAAGTGCTTTTCCCTCCCTAGTTTTGCAGTTTCTGTAGGCTTGTGTGTTTTAGACAATGGAAGAACCGGAAATTGTGTGTAAAATCTCCGCATCCTGTCCCAGTCCTGAGATTGCTGTAGCTCATTTTTCATCTGAGGCCAGGCAGCACCCTGGCAGAGAGCCCCGCAGCACCCCCTGAGCTGGGACCCGGCTGGCAGAAGGCCCCCACGCTCCTCGCCCCAAACCAGGTACCTCACGGTTACCCCATGCTGGCCCTGTATGTTACAGCCCGCTCTGCTGCGTTCCAACTTATCTGTTCTACAAGTATTTTGATTACAGGCTGCCTCCGGAATTTTCTTTGCCTCAGAGAAGAGTTAATGAGATGTCATCAGGTCCAAGTACTTCCCGACATGCTCTGCTCAAACAATGAGTGGTGATCCTTCAATTAGCTACAGCCACAGCAGCAGGCAGAGCAAAACAACGACCTTTCTTCCGAAGGGTACAGATGTGCACCTATAGACAGAGATCTATGTTCTTTAAATATATCATTTGAATCTATGTGTGTGGAAATTTGTATAAAAACCAGGCACTCGTGCAAGCAGCCTGTCATGCTTCATAAGGGGACCCAGAGGTAACAAGCATGCAGCCTGCAACTGGAGAGCTGGGGATGAAGAGCAAACAGCTAGAAAGGGTAAAATTAATTTGTGTGATAGCTGGGATCACCAGGAGCATCTTGTTCCATCATTATATTCAGATGGCATAATCATCAGTGATGTTCAAGGAAAAAAAGCTTAAAAAATACAGAAAAGAAAGGCAACCAAGAAGAGAGCTGATCAAATGGAGCTGGATTAAACAACTCAGCAAGTGAAATGCCACAACACGGTGGCAAGGGGAACTATCAATTTTATTTAATGGTAACCAGCTGCATTAAAGCAAAACACTGTTGACTTTGAGGAGAAAACTCAATAGGAAACTGTCAGCGCTAGGCCCACAGGGCATTAGCCTTGGAGTTCTCCCTGCAGCACCACCTGCACTCAGACCTGAACATGCTCCAAGTCCTCAAATGAGAGATGAAAGTTAGACTGAGCTGTTATTTTGGGGAATTTTCAACTCATAAGTATTCTGGGTGCTTACAGACAAAGGGATTGTTTTGAAGGTATGGGAGAAAAAAACTACTTAAGCTTTCCAGAATACCAAACTGCTTGGTTTTGAGAATCACACTTGGATAATTCTGTGAATCTCAACCCTTAAAAAATTTACAACAAAATTAATTTCAAAATGAAACAATTGTAACTGATTTGAATGCTTTCTCTGAAATCAAATACACTTTGATCCTTTTCACAGAGGTTTGCAGGTATTTTCCACAATGAAACAAATTTCTGAACTCAAGGTGTTTTAAAACCCTTGGTTAAATTGAGGCTATCTTACACAAAAACTAGTCTCCAAAATAACTGCTTACTTCTAAGAACATAACTATGCATACATTGTGGTTTCTCTACCCATAGCTCTGACTCCCTGTTACAGAAGTACAGGCAAGCAGCGTTCCTGTTGCTACAAGAGGATTTGCAAAGCAGCAGGGCTGCAGCTGCCTGGGAAGCTCTGCTTGTGTCAGGGCCACCACCAGCAGCAGGACAAGGAAGGCAGCACGCTGCTGTCGGGACAGAAGAGTCCAATGAGCTCTTCATATCATTTCCCACAGGCTCTGGTTTCAGTTTCACACAGACAGCTGGCTCCTGTGCCCACCAGAACAAGTGCCTGTCCCTGCAGCTCTCCGTTCAGTGCGCTTTGCCGCTGGAGGTCAGCGGTTGCCAGGTCCAGCAGCGGCCACGCACCCCTGGGCACACGGGGTGCTGGCTGGGGCCACCCACACCACACAGATGGGACCTGGAGGAGGGCTGATGGCCAGGCCCTTGGGGCACCGTCCTTGTAGAGGTAGGGGGACACCAGGCACTGCCATGGCACTACCAGGGGATGCCCATCAGGAGCCAGGCACATGCCGAGGGCTCTGGCCACCCATCTGCTGCCAACTCTGTTAGCTCCCTAACCTACGTGTCTAAGAGCAGCAGGATTTCTGGACAGCTCCTGCCATCCTGCAGGCACCTACACCCGCAGCTAGCCCACGACACAGCAGAGGTAGAAATGAGGACAGCTCGACAGCAGGGCACCTATGGAGAGGCCATTAGGAACAAGAGGCTGGCAGGCTCTAGGGGAAGAGCTGGAGGGCAGCTTTTACCTTGCCTTGCTTGTATAAACACACCACCTGCAGTAATGAATTGCAGTAGGAGGCAAATTGGAACAGATCACCCACAGATTACAAATGTAAAAATACGGTACCCGCTCGTGGCAGGTGTAAAGGTTAGAGAGTAACCTTGTAAGTGATAAATGACGCTGATGTGGGGAAGCTAAACAGAAAGAAACAAATAAGGAGGCAGAGCTCTGAGCTTTGACAATTAGCAAAAGATTGACCATCTAGAAGCAAAGTAACAGGCTGCGAGGTCCCGCCTGCTGTCAGTTAACACTGAAGAATACTCACTACGGTTGTTCTTAGGATTCAGATGATCTCAGTTCTTTTTGCAGGATTTAACAGAGTAGGGACAATAACAGTGAGGAATATTCTTGTGCTCACCCGGTGACAGGGCCCTCCCATTGTTTTCCCATGATTTATCGGGGGGCTCAGGGAGCGATCATTAGACCACCACAGGAAGCAGAAGGCTTTCTGAGGGCTGCTGATCTTGGTAGAACCCTCCCTGTGGGCGCACAGAGGCCGATTTATCATAATTTGTTTTGTAATGTTGATGCACTGAGCAATATGCCTGTTGTGCCGTGGTCCTGGCAGAGGCAGGTGAGGCACGGATGCTGGAGATGCGCTGCTCAGCCACACAACAGCCCCGAGCACGGTGCTTGTGCCTCATCCTGGCCGGGGGGGCCCACTGTGGTGTCGGAGTCCTTGGGGACACAGGGACCAGTTACCACTGTCCTGTCCAGAGAGCAGAGTGGCCACGTGCTGCTGGAAAGGGAGTTGCCAGTGTCTGATCAATTGAAAACAAAACTGATCAAAATTTTTTTTATTATTATTTTTTATTTTGTTTCAGTTTTTACATCATGTTTTCAGCCATCTGGCATGCAAGAAAATCAGGAAAGCCTCACAAAATTCACACAGCAGAACCAAGACAAACTCTGTCCCCCATCCCCAAATATCCCAGGTAGTCCCAAAAGCCACAGATGTTAGGAGCAACCCCAGGCAGATTTCCTGAACTACCTCCTTTATTGAACTTCCTAAGGTGTTTTGTTTTTTTCCCAGTGCAGCAGAATAATGTCTGTTCTGACTTTTGTATTGTTACTCGCATGACAAACAAATATCCACTTCTAAGAGAAAAGCCTCAGATTTTGCATTCCTGATCTGGGACTAACTCCTGATAACTTTTTGTGAATAGAAACAAAGTACTTCGTTTTCAGATGCTTTTAAAAACCCCACTGCATTTCCTTTGCTTGACTAATAAGAGATACTTTCAAAATCACATCCAGTGTTGTTTGGGACTTTTTTTTTTTTTTTATCTTTTAAAAAAAAAAAAAAAAAAAGGAAACCAATGCAGAAGATTCTACCTACCTTTCCGAAAAATCTTGATCTTAACTTGAAAAATGCTAACATATATTTTTGGAACCAAATTGACAGTTGCAATAAAACCCTGTCTTTTTCTTTGGATGAGAAAAGCATTTATCACTTTTTTCCCCTTTTGTGAGAATGGCAGCATTTGTGTACTAACATCTTTCTGGTACTTTGTCATGCACTCACCAGTGAGACTATCTGGGAGTATTCAGGAGGCAGCAAACAAACACAAAAGGAAGCATATGGCGCTCTGTTCAGAGAAGCGATGCCAGTCTCATCACTGCCGAGATCTCAGAAAATGCATCTCAGATGCAAATTGGTTTCACAAAACCAGGGGAAAAAAACAGTCATATTTCTAAGAAAATAAAGTGAAAAAAAATATTAACTGTGAAGAAACCAAGCATCACTGGCAGGACTGGTCATCAGCTGTTTTTTTTTTTTGTTTGTTTGTTTGTTTGTTTTTTCCTTCCTGACAAATATCCCTTAGTTTTTCCCACCCCAAGTTCTGACAACCAAAAAGGCACTCAAGGGGACCAATTTTAAAATTGGAAATCCCATAAAGTGGAAATTTAGCAGATTTCAGAGCAGTTATTTGGACACCTGCTAGGAAGTAAATGCTGGCTTTGGCTCCCCTCAACCGAATGCTTCTTCCCCTCCAGGGGCCAGTGGTGAATGAGGCATTTGGATTTGGAGAAGCGTTTTGTGGTCCTTATGGCAGTTTTGCTTGGCAGATGTAAGCAGAAACCTGGCAGCATTCTTGGTGAGGTGCAGAGCGGCCACCGGCCGGTGCTGGTGCAAAGACCGAGCGGGTGCAGGCACCGAGGGCTGCGCGGGTGGCGGCGCTGCAGGCAGTGCACCAGCCTGACCCACTGCACCCAGGGGTAAGAATAAGAATGGTGTGTGAGCAACACTTCTTCAACTATTTAGCCACTTGGTGTATGCACCAAAAAAGTTATTGAGTAACCGACTTCTGTGCTGTGATGCATTTTGATGCAGATGCTTTGCAGGCTCCTGGCAGCTGCAACAGTTTTCTGCTTTTCTTGCCATCGCCATTTTTCTTGAAAACTCCGACAGTCATTTGGTTTCATTGCTGTTTGTCTCTAGCACCGTCTCCTGTAATGCTGGAGTTTATGAGCCGTAGTTAATGACAAGCATGTCTTTTGGCTAAGCCTGCTTAGCGTACCCATGAAACCGATAGCCATTTTTCCACCGAGCAGAAATTATTCTGTCCTCAGCCTTGCCCCCAGTCAAGTATCAGTGCATAGCAGAAACACTGGCATCTCCTTTTCCTTTGCTCTTGCTTCCCCAACAGAAGGAGTCAGTGGATTTCTCCTGTGGCCACATTGCTGACTTTTTATTTTTTAATCGAGTTAAAAATAACCAGAAATTTTATTAGCTTTTGATGGGGGAAAAATAAAGATTTATGTGTACATGAATCCACCCAAAATGTGGGTTAATTAGATCCCAAGTGGAGGAAAGAAAGAAGTGCTGGGGCAATAACTCAGTGCAGAAGAAAAGTCAGTTTCAGGATGGTTCTTAACTTTGTGAATGAGCAAAATGACCCAGACCCCCATGAGAGCTGGGTATCAAATTCATAATCCAGGACACCTCTTGCTTGTCCAGTCCACTATCATAAAGATGCCCTGAAGTGTAAAAAACTAGGGATGGTAGAATAGGGATTTGCTTATTCTCCCCACCCCTGCAGGGCATCTTTCCTAAAACTGCATATGGTCATCTTCTCTAAAGCAGGAAGCTGTATAGGATAAACAGGATTACCTCCTGCAGGACCTTCTCCTTCACATGTTTTTTTTTTGTTGTTGTTGTTGTTTTGTTGTTGTTGTTGTTTTTTCTCCTCCTGACCTTGTGTTCTGAGCTTATAGTAATGAATACAAACAATAACATTAAAATTAATAAGTTAATTTATTTTCTGGGCAGGTGAAGGAAAGGAGAACCACGGGCCAAGCTGCTCACTTGCTCATCCAGATGTTCAGATGCCTCATGAAGTAGTGCATCATAGCTACCTGAAGCAAATAGGCTTGAGCACTGCTATTAATAGAAGTAAAGATGATGCAATACGTGCTTATCCACAAAATCTGGGTTCTGCTGCAATGTTTCTAATAGTGATAATGACCTTGTGTACACTATTTTGTAATAGCAGCTGACCAACTGGAAGAATGACCCTTTTTCCATTTGTAATTGCTGCAAAATGCATTCCAGGTTAAACATTATTGCTTCAACAACATATGCAGAGCTACTCAAAGCTGTGTTTGCTCTGTACAAACAGAGCTCAATCCTAATTAATCTGTGTACATTCCTAATTTTCTCACTGACAAAGGAACGGAAGGGTAGTGCTCCACACAGCTCAGAAGCGCAGGGTGTTTGCCAGTTGCTGCAACTTCCCGGCAATGCTCAAAGTTGCTCAAACAGAACAGCAACACTTACTGCAGAAGAAAGATTAGCAATATCACAATAGGAAGCAAATCAGGATGAAAACAGAGGAAGACATCAAATGTGAAAACAACATCCATGTCATTATTCTGCAGCATAAAGCATCCCTCAACAGTACAGTGTACATTCACCATTTGAGTAAATGGATTATCTGAACACATTCCAACACTGCACAGCCTGTGCTCCATTACTCCCATATGGTAAATGGTTAACGACGCTCTGGTATCTGGTAAGTCATTTACACAGCCTAACCAGTGCTTTTGATCACTTTATAAATGACTTTCACTTTAATAGAATCCATTATGATGCCTTAACTCTCCTGGAGTTCCACATGGCAACTCACTGCTCTGTCACCCAGTTGTGCTGTCTGAGGATAATTAATGCCCTTGGACAAAGGCAAAATAGAATATAAATGCATAATACTTGTTCTGGTTTTTGGAAGCTGTGAAAAAAGCTCCCAATTTATCCTGTATTTTGCACCTTTATGCCACAAAAAAAAAAGCCATTTTTTCCATGTTGTTTACTTACCGTGTTACTGACCAAGCCCCCCTCAAATTTTATTTCAGCATGAATATTAATTCAAGCATCATTTATATTGTGAACAAAATGAGAAAAATATCTCAAGGCTGTTACAACTCCCAGTCTTTCTGGCAGAACCTTCTAGCTCTTAGAATAATCACACTCATTACTCATAAATTAACTGGAGCTTTACAAAATAAACACAAAAGCACAGTCCTTGCATAGAAGGATTTCCAATGGACAGGTTACTCTCTCTATCTTTTCTTCCAGCTGGATGAGTACCTACAAGACAAGTGATCAACTAGTGATAAGACAGCACTCTCTCTTTTCACTTTCCATATTTTTTCCTCAGTTCTATTTCATTTAGTTTTCTCCATGTCCAGAATCACAGCACATGTACTACCATTGCCTACAAGTGCCCCCAAATCACCAAGCTTAGTGTAGAAGAAATCAAGTCACATATTCCTTTGTTTGGTTCATCACCATCATTAGCATCTCACACAAATCAGAGTAGCTGATGTTGGCAAGACCTCTGGAGATCATCTAGTCCAACCCTCTGCTCCAGCAGCACAAGCTGCAGCAGGTTGCTCAGCTCTCAGTCCAGTTGCATTTTGGAGCATCTCTCTCCAAGGATGGAGACTCCACAGCTTCTCCAGTGTCTGATCCCACTCACAAAAGTATTTGTTTTCCTTATGCTCTGACAGGATAATTGACCTCATTACAACACTCATCCTAAGGCAGCCCAGGAGGCTGTTGACTTTTTCCCCCCAGCAGGAGCACATTGCTGACTCCTGTTCAACTTGGTGTCCACCAGGAAGCTCATGTTTTTTTCTGCAAAGCTACTTTCCAGACAGTCTCACTGTGGCCTGCAGACTCACCGAGGGTGCGCCACTGTGTCACATCATCCAGGCCAATAATAAAGATGCTAACCCATATTGGCTCAAAGGCAATTTCACCGTCTCTGATGATTACAGAAACAAAAGCACCAGGCAGTGTGAGCAGGTTAATGATTGGATAGAACAGAACATTAAGTTTAATGAATTCTGAGCATTTAACTTAAACGGACAAGAAAGTAGCTGTCTTCTGCTGCAAGACTCACATATTCTGCCTGAATATTACTTCTAAGATTTTTTTCCATTAACTTGGACAGCAAGTTTGCAACCCCCAAGACATCATCAGTTTGCACCTTATCATATATCCACTGAACCTTATTCATACATATTTTACGCTAACAGCTGTATCTGACTTATTCATTCCAACTCCACACAGTATTTTGTGTTTACATTGCAGGCTTGGGATTTCATGCCCAATCTTCCAGAGGCTGACCCTTGAACATCAGTGCTATGAAGAACGTAGGTAGTTCTTCATATGGATTCACATTGGCTATCTGCATAAACTTTCCTTATAGGCTGCTGAAAAGCTTCTCATCAGATTTTCTTTGAATGTTTTGGATGTGTGAGCATCACCTAGCATATAGACAAGCTTACTTCTACTGTTGTAGCCATACTATCTCATGAAAATACCACCCACATTGCAGTCCTACCTGCTCATCTGCATTTTAGCTTCTTGCTCAGATCTTTACACAGAGTTGCTCAGACATCTGACATATCCTGGGGAACAAATTCTATGTGCCCTTTCACTTCAAGCCATTTAAAGTGTAGGTCTTTGCTTAACAGGTTCATTTTGGATGGGAGGGATTAGAGAGTGATCACACTCAGCTCTGCTGGTGGATTGACGTGACGATCAGCAGCTGGGAATTGGCAGAGCCCCCACCCCCAGCACAGCTTAGCCAGACAGGATGGGTGTCCGTAGCAGAAATGGTGCAGTATGCTCTCTTTGCTGTTTTTATGGCATGTTTCATAACAGATGGATTAGAGACAGCCTTATTTGTGTATAGTTTCTAGCATTTGTATACAAATACAGTTCCTTGTACAAAGAAAACTACTCCCAAAACACTTGTATGAAAAACAAAAACAAACAAACAAAAAATGGTACAACTAGCAGAGGCCACAAACATGACTGCACTGTCAACTGGATGGGATGCAAAGCACTACTCTGTGCTGTTTTGGCAGTGCTCAGCTGGTTCTGCTTGCTTAGACTGTAAGGAGCCCAGAAAGGTGAAAAGCCCTGCTCAGGCTGTGCAGGACCGTGACTGGAGTGTTTTCTCGGCTGCAGGATGCTGAACGTGGCCTGGGGAGGCTGTGTCCCTGTTAGGCAATAAATTTATGTTGGCCAAACTGCCCGTGTGCAATTGCTCGTGTGATCAAAAAGAGGCATAACTCAAATGAGACTCAAACTTCATGAGCTATTATTAGCACTTTAATTGTCTGTATATTGCAGAGTGCAAAAGCCAAATCTTTATAAAGCCAGTATGCCATTAGATGCTGTTCATCTTTCACATCATTATTGGCCACCTAAATAACACAAAGTCAAAATGAGCACTATGATTTCTTCTTCCAGTATCATCAAGAGAGCAGATGAGGTTTGGTTCTTGGCATTAGGTCCATCTCTTGCCAGGGCACTAAGATTTTGGAAAGCCTAACTTAACAAGTGGCTACAATTAATGAATAAACCTCAGCAGTAAAGAAATCCCCGTACATCTTGTATGGTAAGGTACAGCTGCAAAGGGGAATTATTTCATTCTGCTGCTTACAGAGTTGTTTGTAAACTTTTTCAGTAAAGCTAAAGAAACAAGTAAACTAGTATGGGTCATCATTAAGATTTGTCATTAATCATATTTTGGAGGGCCAAACTCCAGAAGCTCAGTGTAGGTACTGTACTATAGTTCTGAATTGCTTTTAAGCTTCCCAGCATAAAACAAAGCACTATCTTTTCTCTAGAGTCTGAAGAAATATTGCAGGTGTACAGAAGAAATAGAAAACTAAAGCCACCTATTCTCTGTCATCTGCACTAGTGAAGAAGAGTTCTTCCTCTGATGCCGGGGACAAAAGCTGATGGTTGATGCAATGCTCCATGTGCTTGCGCCCAGGTCAGTTGCAGACCAGGGGAAGTATGTGGATTCCCAGCGGTGTTGGGACAACAAGCAATGAATTCTTTGCTCTGTCTCCTTTGGGAGGCTGGTGGCAGCAGGTCCTTGTGAGGGAGCCTGAAGGGACTGCAGCACCTACCACCCATGCTCAGGCTGGGAACCACAGACTCCCTGCTTCCCTAGCTGGGTGTTGAGCCTCAGAATCTGCTGCAAGCTGCTCTGAATTATTTTTACCAGAGTTGTGGTGGTTGATTGCTAGTGCAAAGGACAGCTCTTTTGTTTTACTTTCTTTAATTGGCAACACGGGCGTGCCTAAGAATATCTTCATTGCTTGGAAACAGAGTGACTTTGTGCTTGTCTGTCGTATCTTCCCATCTTAGCTCTCCATGAGGCATTCCTGGCCCTTGGAGAGTGGCTGGAGGCTGTCTGGCTGCTCCTCCTCGACACCATCAGGAGTGGGCCATGGGGTACCCCTGCAGTGCCCCCCAGGGCAGCCTCCTCCTGCCTTGGGGGTGAAGCACACAGGCATTAGGCAGTACAGGTAAAAGTGAGGTGAAATAACGTAGCAGAGCGTTCAACTTGCTGCTGTCTGGAATGTAAGGGTTTCTTTACCCCTTTGTAGCAGAAGCTGCATCTCAAGCTCCAGTTCCACCAAGCATTGGAAGAAGGAAGGGGCTGCAGAGCGGCTGTTGGCATCTGGCCAGCGTGGGCCCATTTTGCAGAGACGTCTTTCAGAATAACAGTTTGATTTGGCACAGCACTGCAGGATTAAAACACCTCTTTTGAAGCCCACAGCAACCATCCTGACTCACCTGTTGTCCTGGGTTGCACACGGACATTTTGTGACTCAAACTTTCCCTGGGAGAGGCAGGGGTTTTCACACACTACTCAAAGTGTTGTACAGCAGTTTCATCTGGCAACGTAGGGGAGAAGAGGCGGATTTCATACACAAGCTTGGGTAAAAAAGAAGAAAGGAGGAGGTTGGAGTCAGCTAAAATGTTAACATGACAGTTCTCCTTCTGTTCCACGTTTGGGGGAGGCCTGGCTGCGGCCTGCAGAGGACAACGCCACGCTCAGAGTGGCTCCGCCACCGCCGCCCCATCGCCTGACCGTGGGGAGCAGTGAGCAGGGCGCAGCCGGGGCTCAGCACCTCAGCACCCCCAGCCAGGGGCTCCGGGGGGCTCTGCAGGTCCCGGCACCGCTGCTCTCCCCATGACAGGTCACACAGAATCACTGGCAGAACCCATGCACAAGCTCCCTGGGTGGAACACCTGAACCCAGACAGAGCCAAAGTCTGCCATCAACGCTCGGTTCAGAAAGAAATGTGTGGCTACTTTCCTACGGGCTGCTAAAGCTGGATGGCATACAAATGTTTTCTTGTCCTGAGGACAGTAATTTCCCCTATCCACTCTGTGCCGTGTGTGGCTCTAATGCCTGGACAAAAGGCTTCCTGGTTTGAAAATGGCATGAGCATTGCCAAGGAAATAGTAAGGCGTTCCAGATAATTATGCTTTAGTAGAGTTTAATCAAAGAAGCCATGGAATGTGCTAGCACCAGAGGCATCCTTCAGATGTATTGATTTCCACTATGAAAGCCACATCCGTGTGCTGTAGCATGTTGAGAAACAGGAAGAGGGGATTGTGAATCCTGGCTAGAAGAAGGTTGGAATAAGCTTTATAAATCATTGCACAAATATGCTGTTTTATTTCCCAGAAATAAGAACAGAATATCTTTTACTCTTCCACCTCCTAGGGTTGTTTGTTGTGTTGTGTTGTTGTTGTTTTTATTTATTTATTTATTTAGCCATCAGAAATACCTTTTTATTTGGAGCACATGTTTCTCTGGTTAGCAGCCAGACATACGTTATCTGATCAGGAGGCTGAACCATATTATTCTCTAAAGTTGAAGCACTTCAGCAATCTGTTAATATTTCTCACAGCAGTATCTCAGAGGGTAACCAGGACTGCTGGTATAAATTAGTATGTTCTAGATTTCACATTTAATATAAAGCTATAATTCAGGGGGATGACTGTGTAGACCATACAGCAAATTCTTCTTTTTCTGTCAAACCTTATTTACTCTGCAGAATGGAAAATCGTTTGCATTTACAGTGGTTTGGTGGTGTTTATGTGCATTTAACATATCTGTAACATAATAATCCTAAAACTAGCCCTGTCTGTGGGAAAAAGGGTTGATTAAAAACACCTCATCCCAAGCTTAATACATTTTACTAATTCCATGTGTGGCCTCTGTAAACAGCTGCTACAATAAATGATGTGCACGCACAGTTTGTTGTGTAAATTCATTGCTTCAGTTCAGATATGGAGCTACACTTTATATAAAGCTGTACTTTAAACAAACACACTGAGCTTCACCACACTCCCTTTGTCTTTCTGCTGCTTCCAAGCATGCATTCAAAGCTGCAGTGGAGATCCCCAATTTCCTGGGACAAATTTTCACTTCGTTAAAATTCTGCGGTTGGTAAGCAGAAAGACTTCCAGAGATGTTGTGGGAGAGCATCACTGGCTCCAGAAACCAGAAAACATCCAGAAAGGTGGACTAGCTATAGCACAACGATTGTAGAAAGAAGGAATCTTGTGTGCTGAGCATTTTCTGGGGTGCCTCTGGCAGGGCTCCAGGCGCAGAGGGGCAGCCGGGGGTTTGGTTGCCTCCTCCTGATCGCTGCCCCCCCACACACACACCCCAGTGGCAGCGGCACACACCAGGTGTCCCGCATGAATTGGTTTGCTTGGTTCTTCTTGTCAGTAGGCGCACATAAATTAATTAATCATCTTGGATGAAATTCATCGCAGCCAGCATCATTTAGACATAGATGCCTCACTGAAGCTAGTCATTTTGTTCTCTCTATAGGCGTTGCACACATCATTTACTGAGGTGCGAGATCCGTGCAAGTACACTCATCGTGGCATTATGGCAACTCCTCACGGCCAGGGGTTTGCCCTGCTGTCCCAGCAGCTGCCACAGGACCCCAGGCATTTACAAGAACATAGGTGTTTCAACTACATTTTCAACTGGATAAAATTTCTCAGCTGTTGGATGAAAGCACCGATTAAGCCCAGAGAGGCTCTGGGAGGAATGGCGTGGCGTTGCCTGTGCTGCGTCCTGCTGAGCCCCGAGCACAGGCACCACCGCGCTCCCTATCAGCCATAAACCTGGGGCTGTGTCTGCTCCTTCACCTCTCCCGCATATTTGAGAAGTTGGCTCTTGCACTGCTGAGTAGGGAAAATATTAAAGCTAAAACTCTTCTGCAGGTGTCTAAGCAGTTTCCCAGCTATCCAAGTTACCAACTGAACAGACAAATGTGCACTCGGATTTCCACAACCTTGTTTTTTGAAGCATCTCTTTTCATGTAACTGAGCAGCTTCTGGATGTTGTATGCCCAGCTGTGTTTTCCACTGAATCAGTCTAGGAAACAGGCTGATTGTCACCATAGCTGGCTAGCAAATAGGCTGAAAAATCCACTTTCCATAAGGCAAGACAGACTAAAGCCAATGTTTTAGTAAAAGAAACGATTGATATTTAGGTATTTGGCATATTCATTAAGTAACTTGAAAGGTCACCCTTTTAAACATTTGCAAACAAAACGCAGTAAGAAAATTTAGCTACACTCTATATAGCATACCAATGAGAAGAAATTTAAACAATAGTAGACTTTCATTTAAAAAGAACAAACAGAAAGATTTGTGCTTCTCTTATCTCTAATCCTTACTTCTCCCTCCAGAGCTCTGGCACAATTAGTTATTTCATATTAATCACAGTTTTTGCTGTTCTTTTTTTTTTTTTTTTTTTTTTCCTACTGCAGCTTTCTTGTGTCTGTCAGAGGAAACAAAACACAAGTAGCACTAGCTCCTATAGCTTAGCAAGGACAGCACACTGACTGCTGAGAAAGATCAAGAGTTACTTTTCATTTTTCCAGCCTGCACATAGGGAGATCTATTTCTGTAATTGCAGGTGTAAATCTGCCCAGAAGGCTGAGCCCTATTTGGCCAAAATAGCTGGAGTCAGTGCAAATCTCCTGCTATTTTTCAACTCTGGATTTTTTGATGCTATAGCTTAGGGGGATGTTTTTCTTATTTTTACACTTGATGGCTTATCAAACACTAAAGAAATGTGAGATGTTTGTAATTGTTTTGTATGTACAATGGGAGAGGCTACAATTAAGTTATATAAAATTATGAATGGCAGATTAAGGGTGAATAGGGAAAAACTAATCTTTCACATAGAACAAGAACAAGAACAAGGAACACAAAATTAAATTATCTAGCAGCAGTTTTAAAACAAACAAAAAGAAGTACATGTAATTACATTTTGGAAATCATTGCCATGGAATGTGTTGAAAAGCACAAAGTGTGAATGAGTTCAGAAAACAAGGGGCAAACTCCTGCTGAAAAGGCTGTCAATGGGTGCTAAATGCAACGGCGCAGGTGGAAGCTAGGTAAGAGCTGCTACATTCTCGTTCTCTCCTTTTGATGTTCCCTAATGACCATTCACCACGTCAGGACTCAGAAACAGACCTTCGTCTGGACCCTATACAGCCCTTCTAACACACCACATCAACAGCCCCACGGCTCTGCAACATCCCAGGTCGTGCAGTCCGAAGTTACAGACAAGAGTTCCTGGAGCCATTTATAATCTCATCTAATGTGCGCTTTGGTCTCTGCTGCCTGATCAGAAGGAACAGAGATCACCTTAAAGGCAAAAGGCAGGTCCAAGCAAACCAGAGCACAGCGCACAAGTTCACGAGCAGACTGCACTTGTGCTGTCCCTGGTGCAGATAAAACCACACGGCAGTGCGCTGTGCCTACAACGCGGCCATGATGATCGGTCACCCAACGTACCCCCGTGCTGCAGGCAGATATATTGTGTACTTACAAGGCTTTGCATTGGCTTAATTCACTGCCAGCAGGAGTCTGCATGCAACTTGCTTATATTACTGCTTCACTGTGTATTTATGAACACACACCCTACCAAGAGGGTCACCTTTCACTGTCATAGCAAACCATGTCTTTCCCTGGATACCTGCTCATGCTTTTAAATTTTGCCTTAACAATAAACAACCTCATTTTGAGTTTAACTCCTCAGCATTAGTATGATTCAATTTTACCTCATTTCAGTTGGACCTCAAGTACTTGGCAAATATAAAAAGTTTCAGATCATAAAGGTTTTGATACCCAGAGCACTTTTTTTTTTATTATTCCTGAGAAGTGATAGACCAACAGTGAATGTCAAAGGCAGTAAAAGCTGTCCAATCTCATAGACTTTAAATTAGACATGTAACCCTATGGACAAGAGTGCATGTTAGCTCACTGCAGCCTTACCCTCTCCAGTCTTGATGTAAAGACATTCTCTTTCAGTCCACATTACCAGCAATGGATAGGCACATCTTGAAATTTTTCATCAGAGAGCAAACTGGTGTCTGCAGAAGGCCAGACCTGGGAAATCGTTAGCTACAGCTTTCATTTCATTGTCATTTCTTGTAAATTAGCCTCACAAAGTCTCCATTAATGAGATAGAGGCAAGCACACTTCAAGAAAAAGTTAGTTTGGCAGCCAGCAGTTAGCTGTGAAATCCTCATGGCACCCTGTATTGGTCAAGGTGCTGCACAACAGCCCAAGAGAATGCCCTGAAGTTGTTTTCCAGATATAATCTATCACCTCGTGGTGCTTTAGCACTCTTGTGCTTATACTATGTTTATGGCCCATGTCTCTGCCTCCAAACCAGCCTCCATGCTGCTCCTGCCCAGCCACAGCCCCACTCAGTGCTTGGGAGATAACAGGAAACACGTCTGGGCAGCAGCACATTCCCCACAGTTTGCTGCTCAGCTGTTTCATGGCAGGCCAGATAAGACTTGGGATAGAGGCTAAAGGTATCATCCAGTGTCCTTCCCAGCTCTGCTAAGCCATTTCTCTATCAGAAGGTGATGACACATCTTCTACACTTCTGAAAGGCACATGGAGATGGGCAGATAAGCAGTTCTACTCCATAAAAATGTCTTAATTATTATTCCTCTCCTGTCCTGAAAATGTCACACAAATGTCACTTTTCAATATAATAGTTACTTCCATCCAGGGATTGGATCACCTCTGTTCTTCAAGGTGAATATAATAATGTTGCATCTCCTCGTTGCTGAGATTGTACCACTAGCACTCAAAGGAAAAAGATGAGTAAAGAAATCAGGGTTGAGTCCTTTGTCTCTCCTAGATCATGTTTTTTCTTTCATACATTTTACTTCTGTGATAGGCATATCTCTCAAATGAGCTAGACTGTCTTACATCCCCATTTATGTCTTTCAGAAAGGCTGCTTGGTAAAGGCATCCCATTGTCACTGGACACTGGATGTTGTGCCACTTGAACTCTTATTGATTGTGGTATTTAGAGAATGCTGTACTCTGTCGTCTTCCAATTGATGGTTAATATATGAGATGAGACAATGTTCCCTGTCAAAGCATACTTGGTTATATTGACCTTGTCAGTGGTATTTAAAGCAGAACAACAGATCCAGTTTCATTGAGGAGACTCTAAAAGGCATCGCTGTACTCCCCCAAAACCATAATCTGTCCAGTACTGAGCTTTTCCACTAAATTAGTTACATGCAGTCATCAAAATCCAATTTTTAACTCAAAAGTATGTCTGAGGCAAGTATTACATCAGTATTATTAAGACAAGTCTTTTCAAATGAGGACAACAAATAAAGACAACTGACCTGCACGCTGCCCAGGCCCCACCCAGGGGACGAGCACAAAATCATGTAGCTGTGCATCTCCCTAGCACAGGCCTGCTTCACAGAATTAAAAAGTGTAGCTATGAACAACATATGATGCAGAGTAAATTTCTACTTTGGCATCATGTGCCTAAGAATATGATTCCTGGTAACTCTTGCGTGTACGATGTCTGCCTGATTAAAGAGATTAGGAGCGTGTACAAGGGAGCATTACCTGTTCAGCCAGTTTAAAACATATTTTATCACTTTGGGGGATAATCAGACCATAACAGGGCTGTCGTGTCTCTTCCACCTCCCAGCAGCGTCGATGACAGACCCCTTGTTGAGCAGCACGCTGCTCTGGGCAGCTGCGACCCCTGGGTGACAGCGCTGCGTTCCCTGAGAGCTGGTCCCAGCACTTCGAATACCATCAGGCAAGCAGGTACCAGAGGATATCAAACCTAACACATTTATTAGGTTTGTGCCTTGAGGAATGCAGCAGATATATCGCCACCTTTACCACTTCAGCAGTTAGAGCTCCTGAATAACCCGTGAGCGATGCATAGCACAGGAAGCACTCCTTCTGCCAGGTGCTCCTTCTCCCATGTATGCCAGTGCCCAGCTTTGAAGTATTTCACAGGCTTCCACAGGAGATGAAAACAGATCGCTAACATGAGTTAGAAATAAATAACAAATATTAAAAAAGGCCTCATTTTTTAACACCACATGTAAAAAAGAAAAACTGTAAATAATCGGTTAGATGATCTCCAAGGGAATGTTTATGGAAGCATAATCAGAACATAAGCCACACTTTTATATGAAGAAACCTGAGTGTGTGAGACCACAGTGTGAAAAACAGTATGTAATCACCAACTTAGAAGTGGGTATTTATCAGTATAAATGCTGAGAAGATTCTGATTACAAGAGGGCATTTTTCTACTGATTTGAGGTCTTGAATACATTTTCTAAATACCTTTAGTAGAGCCTGGACAAATTCAGACAAATTAGTACCAGAAGACATAAGGACATTTGCTGGGTATCCATCCAAAGTTAGTTAGAGGATTCCACACGGATTTATTTTCCACGTGGAAATACCTGAATGCCCGACAGTTCAGTCTACGCCAAGGAGGCAGCAGTAACTTATTAAGTTCCTGCTAATATCCTTGTTGTCTTTCTTGTTAGCCCTATGCAAAAAGATCTCCATGTTATGAAAGCTTATTCACTCACTGGGAAATGAGGCGTCAGAAAAGCAGCGCTGCATGGCCGTGAATTACCCACACTCTGGCTGCCAAACGCCTTTACCTGTCCTGCTCCCAGGCTTGCCTCCACCCTTAGAGCTCATTCTGCACCAACTGACTGGACTCAGTGCTTGAACGATTGTTTGTACTCCGCTTATTTAAATTCTGTAAGAACTGTAAGTAACGCTAATCAAATAATTGCTGTGAAGAGTTGGAAATGTGCCTTGTATAAATATGCGCTGATTCTTCAAGTTTCTTACCAATAAATACCTGCAACAAACTAATCAGTTTAATACCAAAAGTAGCAAACATTTTACAGTTCAACAAGTTTAACCTTTCCTAATTCAATATCCTCATAATTACCTTTATTAAATAACTGTGCTTAATTGCTCTAACAGCAATAAAATAAAATGAAAAAAATAAGGTAAGGAATATCCAAGCACAGAGTCCCATGGTATAGGAGGTACCCTGGGACACACAGACCAGATTTCCACCCCATTCATGCTGCATTGCCCAAGCGACACAGACTCCTTAAGGAAACCACAAACAACCCCTGCTCAGCAAAGCTGGCTTAAAATTTTCAGTAGAAACATTATTCTATATCATAACTGACTTTTTCAATAGCCTCAAAGATGTTTTGTTTGTGGCTGAAATATCAGGAAAACAACAAACAAATAAACAAAAAAACCAAACACAAACAACAACAACAACAAAAAACGAACAACTGCAGTTTTCCCTGTTTTGATCTTTCTTGACCATAACATGTTCAAAAAGGTCAAGTACTTTATCAGTTTTGGCAAATTAACCTGGTATGCTTCATACAGGTGGCAAAGAGAGGCAGTATCACGGAAGAGTAACTCATGACTGAGAGCGATGTGTTGCTGCAAATACCACACATGTGACCCTCTCTAGTTTTACATATATACCATAACAAGTTCTTCTCCCGGGAAATGTTCCCATGTTTACTTTACTCCTCCTAGTAGCAAATTTAAATGTCTTTTTTTTTTTTTTTCCCTGTATCTTATGTCTTTGCTTTTCTGTGTTTTGTAGAGCATCTTGTCACTGTGCTGTGCTATTGCTGCAGCACTAATCTGTAAGTATAATCCCTCCTGCTTCACATGGGGTGCCAGCCTCAAAAACCAACAGATCGCTCAGAAAGGAACAGACATCAGAACAAGAGCTTGGGAAAAACTGAATTCCCACATGGCAGTGTAAAAAATCTTCTGTTTTGGAAAGGAAAAACCTATATGCTGCCAAGCCCGTGTTCTTGGCGTCAGACAGTCCCCTCTTCCTCTGTGGCAATTTTAGCTGTGAAACGCAGACCTGGAATCCCAGAGCAGGACGACGAAGAGAGAAGCTGGGCTTGGAAGAAGCTGAGAAACACGAACCACACACATTTTGTTGTCACT
Source organism: Nettapus auritus (assembly GCA_011076525.1). NCBI lineage: Eukaryota > Metazoa > Chordata > Aves > Anseriformes > Anatidae > Nettapus > Nettapus auritus. The sequence continues at coordinate 18,686,539 of CM021777.1, forward strand.
GCTCCCTACCTGCATTCACATTACCTCTTCTGAAGAAGAAAGCTGTCTTTCCTGTAAATCTCCCAGACAGCCTCCAGGCTCTGCTCAAGACGGGACCACCACCACCACCACCACAGCTCACGTCCTTAGCAGCTGTCCCCAGGATTGTCTCAGACCCTTTCCTGGTGGCCCAGACCCCTGCCCGGCCACGTCTCCAGTGCTGGGGTGGTGGGGCTCACTCTGAAGCAATTTATTTCCATAGATTTAGTGTCAGCTCTGAAAAAAATACAGTTTAAATTATTGCAGGGTCTCTAAAGCATAAACCTGACAAGTCACATCCAAGACCTATTTAAATAAACTTTTCTACTTAAGGAAGAGACTGGATGGAAACATTTCCCTCCAGACACCTTAGTACCTAGGAGAATGACACGTGTGCTTCCTCAAAACAGGGGAGCTGGAGATGTGCAGCTGGGCTGCGACAACACCACATTGCACAGATCTAAATTCCCCTCTGACCTCTTTGGAGGAAGCACCAGCTACCAGCTCCTGCAAAGGAATGGAGGGCCAAGGATCAAGCTTCACTGGCAGCCAGCCAGTTGGCTGAGACAAAAAAAAAAAAAAAAAAAAAAAAAAAATCATTAACTGAAAAAAACCCACTTCCCAAACTGTCATGTTTCAGGGTTGCAGTGCTTTCAATCACAATCACTTTCTGTCTCACCAGGAAGAATGCTTTTCATTCAGAAAGGGGCCTGTTCATCAGAGAGAACAACAGAGATAAATCAATAAATGTCTGTGTCTTTATTAACTCTGGGATCAAGCCCTTTGGCATTACCTGTGAAGCCACCAGATACAGATTGCAGTGAGCGAAAGCATCCTAAACATTACTTAAAGTGACTTTTAGCATTCATTTCTGCTTAACTCTGCAACGCAAGAAAATTCAAACACAAATCTGGGCTGGATTTCCACCATCCAGCCCCCAGTGTCACACAACTCCTCCTCCTGTTCAGGATGGGTAGTGGTAGAAACAAAAAGAAGTGATGTACAGGAACGTGATTTAGTGACCTCAGAAATAATGTTATTTATTATACATTGAGCAGCATTTTAAGGTTGTTTTTCTAAGGAAATCATCGAAAGCTCATACTTCCAGTCCAAAATGATCACAAAAAGTTTCTGAATTCCAAAGGACATATGAGGAATGGAAAAACTAAAACCCACAGCTTTTGAACTAGTTCTACTTTTCACTTTCTTGAAGTGTGATAAGAAACAGCTCCTTGTTTCTGGTTCAGAGAAAAAAAATGATTTTTAACTTTGGCATCTTTCAGTGTGGCTGAGCTGCACAACACATGACACCACTCTGTGTACTTACCATATGAAAATGATGAATGAATATCACAGAATCACAGAATCACAGAATCACAGAATTTCTAGGTTGGAAGAGACCTCAAGATCATCGAGTGGAAGGAGCAGCAAAAGTAATTTTCCCTTTAAAATTGAAAGGAAGGTAAACCGGAAAGGTGTGCATGGCACCAAGCTCAGGCACAACCACAAACCTCTATTCAGGTCTGTCTGCAGACCAAAAGATCTCATGATATATCTTTTATTAAGTGACAGGTAGCTGTGCTCTAGACCTACAAAACACTCTTGTGTGTATAAGATTCATTTTCCTCAAGCTGAAATCCCCAAGACCTGTGTTGTTTTGCTCTCAAAAATGAATTTTCTGCTGGTAGTAGTTACAGAAAGCAGAGAACATGCTTACTGTTAATATAATCAAACAGTATGGAAGTACAAAGCAGCAAATATTAAGAATAACTTATTGGTACCTCAAAAGACCATGGAAAATTTTAAACATACTTCTGGGGAGAAAGAGTGGTGGTCTCTCAACAGAAGTAATGCACTGGTTTAATGAATGAAATTTAATTTTGCAAAGATCTTGATCCAGACAGGCACACGGACCCTGAATACTTACACAGTGCACTTCCATCCTTTTAACCTGCAAAATTGGACTCAAAATAAAGGTACAAACTCCCAGCCATGCTCTCCTGGAGATACAGCATGTGCTACCACTTTCACAGCTGTTTTGCACCTCTGGACTTTCCAGTCCATGGGAAACCAGAAGGAAGCTGAAAAGAAAGCCTCCTTCAGCAGAGGTGTGGGGACACGCGTGATCAGAGGGAGAAGCCCTTTACAAGCTGCTAAAAGATTTGTTTATAAAATCAGGAGGGCATTCTGGTTATAAAACTGGGAGGCATTCACTGAAGGTGATGTGCCTCATCACGCTGCCATCTTTTTGCAGAGGAAAGCTACAGCACTGCAGGTTGCACTTCTCCATGGCAATGGCTTCTGCAAGGCAGCAATCAAAAGATGGAGAAAAGTGCTGCATCACTCTGCCTTCTACAATCCCTCCATTATTTATTTACATCGTGACTAATTTCTGTGCTAGAAACAAAGTGATGAACAGTACCAGGGCAGAACTTCCCTGTTGCTTGAAATTGCTTCTCAGTCACCTGAAAAGAGAAATTCAAGAGAGAATGGCTTCTATGGCTCAATCCATCTTCAGATGAGAAACCCACCACCTAATCATTATTTATCTTACCTAGGCAAATGCCAACATCTATCTGTTTTTTTCCTGATACCGCAACAAAGGGATGCCTAGGCTCAGAGCCATTCGTTGTGGGGAGGTTGCCTGTATTTACATAAAAAAAGAAGACAAAAAAACGAGAAAAAGTCAGTAGCAGGGCAGCACTAACTGAGTTTACAACACACAAAGCTAAACTCACTCTCCTGATAGCCTTGATCAATCTTGTAAATTTGACCGTTAAAAATACTGTATTTGTTTAAAACAAACAAAAAATACTGATTTGGGACTCTAGCTATTCAGAACACAGTATTTCCTGTTGTGAAATAACATGGGGATTTTCTTATTTATTTATAATGTAACACTTACTACAAGCAGCTATTTTCTGAGGAGGAATCAAAACCAATCTCTTTCTTTTTAGATTTAGGGCAGACTCTAAATAGCCAAGGTGACTGAAGCCTTCATTACAGACAACAGTGCAGAGAGGATTGAATTTCCCAGTGGGAAGTGGGCAGACAAGCACTGAGCTCTGCAGCCCTCGGCTAGGCTGCAGTGTGCTGTGATGCCAGCTCGGAGCACAGCCGGCACCGACCAGAGCCAAGCAGCGTCTGCCTGGCGGCAGCAGCAGCATGAGCCCCCTCCCTCCTCACCAACCCTGTTCACCCAAATCACCACAGTCACTGGCATCACTTGAGCCCTTCAAACCCTCAAGCCAAAGCCTTTGGGAAGGTGAGGCACTGAACCAGCTCCCATTGCCCACCTGGCAGCCAGCTCTGGTCTCCAGCAAAGGCTGCCCAGTGCCCGGGAGATGCCACAGGAGCCCTGCGAGCCGGGAAGGCAGTGGTGCTTTGCAGAGAGCACAACAGCAACCAAGAGGTTGTGTCGGCTCAGACACACCCTGAGTGACCTGCCAAAGCCAGGATCATACTGACCTTGTTTGAGGGTGGAAGAGACACCCAAGTATGCATCAAGGTGCAAGCAACCAGCAACCAACTGTTTGGCTAGTAAAAGTCGCCCTCCCTAAATTTACCAGCTTTTTCTCCTAGAGAAGTCCCCAGAACCCTTCTAAAGTGCAGTATGGTGATACATGCACCACAGAGGAGGAATCAAGGTTATAAATCAATTTGCTAAATGAATTATCTTTGTTTCGTTCACATTTGAGATCTACGGAAAACTTAACTGGGATTCATGAGCAAGTTACAGATTTGATGTACTGTGAACAGCTTTGCCATTATAGCTGTGGCTGATTTTAATAAATGCAATTGTGTGACAATTCTCTATATTGTCTCAGAAATTAGGAAACGCATCATTCAGTGCAGGGGAACAGCAGCAGCAGCACACAGCATCTTCATAGTAACATCATTCCCAAGCAGAAAAGTATCAGAATTCCCAAAAGACAGAATGTGAAAGTCAGCCCAAAAATTTGAGGTAATATTTGAATGGGAGTGAAGGAAGAGCTTAAATAAAAAGCTCAAAGCAGCACTGCAGGGCTCTCAGCACTTTGGAGATGCAGTTAAGTCCTGATAGCTTCCCTTTGTAGATGTTCATCTCAGAGATGGTGGAAACTATGACTTCCATTCCCAGATATTTCTCTTTTTCGGAGCTCATAAGCATGCTCTTTTATGAAAAGTTAAAAGCAGTGCATAAATTAGGTGCTTTTTCTTAAGAGAACGAGGCTGCTTTTAAAAGGCTGGCATATGTTAAATTAGAAGGAAGTTAACTTCAGAAATCTTAGAGCAGTATGAAACAGTTGCCAGTAAGACAGGATGATTTATTCATGCTCTGCAACAAGCTTGCACAACAGGGGAAGTTGTTCCTCTCCATTCTCTCCACGCTGCGCAATCTGCCTTGACACTCAACCAGCCGACAGTCCATTAAGACATGCTTCATTATTTATACCGTAAATTGATTTAAGATTAAATTAATTATACATGCCCAGCCAAAAACTATCGCAGCATCCCATAAGCACCTCTTCTGGGCAGCGTTCCTGGGCTGCTGCACCCAGAGACGAGCAGAGCTGACGAGTGCTGAGCCCCAGCCCGAGCGGCACCGTGGGGCTGGGGATGCTGTCACCGGGCAGGAAGGCAGCGGGTGCAGCCTCATCCCCCAAGCAATGAAACCAGGCTGCAGGAGAGGGGCTGCAGAGCTGCAGGGATGAGCAGCAGCACAGCAGACACAGGGACACAAAATGGACAATGCTTCGTCTAAGAGACAACCTTCTGAGAATGAAAAAAAAAAAAAAAAAACAACCAGACATGCAAATAAGTAAATAAGCACTTTTTGAAATGCTGGATATCTTCATTGCAATGGCTTTTGGTGGTGGTGGTGGGTGTTGTTGTTGTTTGTTTTCTTTTGAGTATAGAGAAGTGATTGCATTCAAAACTTTGTTCAACACTTGGCAGGATTTTGGACCATTAGCCACAAATCGTCATGTAACATCTGCAATTTTTGCTTTTATGTTCAACATGTTTTTCCAAGTGGTTGTGGTTTGTTTGCCTTTTTTTTTTTTTTCTGTGAAACTATTATTTGTCCCCAGCTGAGATTAATAATGGTATTTTATCACATCACATGTACTCATCAGCCTAGGGGAATACTCCCTGAGTTGTTGTTTTTTCACTTTTCTCTCATAAAATGCTTCATCAGTTCTCATAATGTAAAAAGTATATCAGAAGCCAGAATAGCAGCTAATACATTATCACACTTTTCATTCTCTAGGATGAAATCTAAGTATTGATTCCAGTTATTTTTGTGACAAAAGATTTTCTTGAACTCCCACTCAAGTCAAACGAAGGACCCCCAAAGGAGTGAGCTGGCCCAGGACTTAGCGAACAATTTCCTGCTAAATTCTTAATAGGACTAATTAACTTTTTAAGGTCAAGACTTTTTCAATGGTAAATTAGATTTTCCAAGTGAATACCATTTTCCACAGAAAGAACTTCTGCACAATAATGCTTTCTTTATTGTAGGCCTGCAGCTCGAGCTGGGGACTGCCCAGGCTGGATGCGCTGCTCGTGGCCGCTGCCATCCTCTGCAGCTCATGCTCCCGGCCTGGCTGTGAGGAACCCTGAAGCTGAGGGTTCCCATCTGAACTGGAGGCTGAATGAGTAGCTCAGGCTGTGAAGGAGAAATTTTACTATATGGCCTTTTTGCACACGACACAAGTTTTCTGTATCCATGTCTCTCTGTGGGTCAGCACAAAGCTACGGCTGTAGTTAACTGCTGCAGACTGGATCACACGTGTAGCAACAAGCCAAGCACGGAGATGTGCTTCATTTTCTTGCAGGTAGGTTAAACTGAACTTGATGAGGGCACATTAAGCAAATACCTGTGTGAGTAGCAGGGAGTTTTCAGATCAAGCCATGCATTTATAAGGCAGACATTCATTAGATGCTACACTTCTGCAAGGGAAACACATGCAGCCCACCTGCTTGCATACCTTTCCCTTTCTTGCAGGAAAATATATTCACCATTTGCAGTGAAATCTTCCACACCGATAAGGCTAGGTTTGTTAGGGCCTGGCAAAACTGGTAATCCTAAAACAGTTGAAAAGAGCCAAACAGAAAGAGGGAGGTAGTAACAGAGAGCCGGCCCCACGGCCTCATCAGTGGCATGCTGTGCGTGGGCTTTAGGAAAGCCACCAGCAAGCTGAAAAATGAGTTTGTTAAGATCTGTGTACAACAAACAGTCCATATGATGTATGAGTTATAAGACGTTACAGCAGTCTTGAAAAGCCTTTTAATTTCAGAGAACCTGCTGAAGCAGGGAAAGCTGTGCTATTTCAGGAATACAATAGGCCTATAGGCAGAAAAGCTCTCAGGTAACAGTAAAGCGGCTGTCTGGCATATTTGCATTTTGTAACTGCAAGTATGATCAGCTAAAAGGAATAGAGTGGTGCGGGCCAGTAAATAGCACAAGAGAGAATTTATATCCTGTATGGTAAAGGGTAAGATGCACAAGAAAAAAATGACCTAGGAAGAAAGTAAAATAAAAAGATAGCAGAGAGGATCTGTCTAAAGCAACGATAGAGTTAACAGGCTCTGTATGAGCACTTGCACTGTACCAGCTCCATGATTTGGTTAGAAAGAGGTTTCTGAAAATTAATGAATGCTCGGGAAAGCTGAATGTCCTACACATACCCTGGATCTATTTATATTTGAATTATAATTTCTTTAGTGATTATTTCTGACAACCTGGGTGTTGAACAAGTTACCTGCCACATTTCCATATAAATACATGGCAGTAGTAATATTTTGCACAGTTGTGGGTGACCCTTACCTCTATATGATGTTCTGCCCAGGTGTGTTGGCATGCTTTGTATTTCCAGTCTTGGTTAGGTGAGTGTTGTATATAAGCCATCACATCCTTTCAGAGTTTCCTTGCGGTTAAAAAGCAGATTTCTTCAGCTTTACTTCCTGCAGATCATTAATCAAGAACTTCAATTTCAATAGACACTCCTGTAAAATAAATGGACAAATAAATTCCTTCTATCAATGGAAAGTAATTAATAACCACTTTTTGTTTGTATTCATAGTAATAGTAGAAGGTGAAATTTGGCTTTCCCCAAGTTGCTGTTTGTTTGCTTCTTTTTCTAACATTATGAGTCAGGTATATCAATTTCCACATTGGAAATATAATACAGAATAACAGAAACAAACAAACAAAAAATCTGTTTTCAGAGTTTTGGGGGGGATTTTAGTGACTATAAAAAATCCCCATCTTTGAAAGGATAAAATCACATTGCACGTTATTCTTCAATTTGGAGCATCTTCAAGGGACCAGCTTAATTTTGTCCATATTTCCCATACTCCAACAAAAAATTCCAAAATATTCAACCTCTGTTGTGCCACTAATCTAATCCTCAGCAGTTTATTTTTCCTTTGTATTTGTTTTCAGTTCTTTCAGTTGTCTACCATGCCTACACTAAGTATTAAAATTTTCTAGAGCCAGGAATATCACTTACAGAATTTCTGTAGCACTCTAAACATTAGACCCGTAATCTACACAGTCATACAAAGTAAATAGCTTATTTCTGAATATTTCTGTTATAAATTACAATGAAAAGAGTTTTTCGATACTGGAAGACAACTGAGCTGATTAAACACAAACTCCTGGAGAAGGACAAACACTACTTCTATCTTGAGGGATGCATTTAGAAATTACAACTCCCTTTGGCAGCTGCAAAGATACTGAAATCTATTATTCATCAATCAAGTTGTCATCACCTAGAAGATTAGACAGTGGCCCAAGAGACATAGCCAATATAAGTTTATAAATTTCTCAAGAATAAATAAATAACAAAAAGTCTAACTTATGGAGGATTTGGGCAGAGAAGAGGAGGGAAAGCACAGGAGGGGGTAAGTGACCTCATCACTGAAGAAATATGAGATACAGCATTTCTCAATGAGGAGGATTTTATATGCAATTCCATAAATCAATTTCATAAATAAAGCTAAAAAAGCATAGTCTAAATAAAATTAACATGAAGTAGCTACAAATATATTGAAAATCACCAATCAAAGCGTGGTTATTAGTGTCCCCTGTGAAGCTGAGAGGACAGATGAAGTGGAGGCTCCTGAACAGGCTCAGATACTGGAGTAGAGAAGATACTAATATGATTTGTGGATGACAGCAAGCTGGGAGTGGTTACAAGCACTTTGGAGGACAGGATCAGAATTCAAAACACTCTTGATGATTGCGGAAGTACTGTGAAATCAGTAAGATGAAAGGTAGCAAAGGCAGTTACAAAGAGTTACGCTTAGAAAAGAAGGATCAAATGCACAGAAAATGGAGAGCACCTGGCAGAGCAGCAGGGCTGCAGGATAGCTCTTTTGACACCTGAATACGAAATAGCAGATAGCTAACACACTCTTACCTGCACATGGGCTGCCCACTAAAGACTAGGAGAGGGCTTTCAGACATCATCTGCTTCGTTAGGTCTGGAAATAAATCCCCAGCTGATTGTCATGTAGAACAAGTACCTTTGTGACCAGGAATTTTGCATCACCCCTAGCACTGACTGTGCCCAAAGGTGTCTCCCCCATCTTCAGAACTATTTGCCATTTACCAGGGAGGGAGGAACTGTGAGGAAATGGCAGCCTGAGATCACTTAAACCAAACCACTGTCTGTGAACTGGAGGTTCTCTTCCTCTTGTGCTCTCCCATCTTTCACCCTGGTGGTCCCTTGGGTGAGCCCACAGCTGCTACTGATGTCTGCCTGTATTCGGGCAATGCCAGGTGCCCTCACTCAGCAGCGGAACAGAAGAAAAACAGGAAAAAGACCGTAACGGAAGGTGTATTTTTAGCTAATATGTAACAAAAGCATTTCAGTTTATTCACTCTGAGTGTCCTATTATCAAAATACCTATAGTCATCTCTCAGCCCTTAATACAGTTGAAATTATCTTACCTATCCTCTCCATTATTCTTGGTGACAAGTGAACAGTATAAATGCCTCACAGCTCGAGGATAAATATACTTCCCTTACAGATTAGGTTAGATGATATAGTGCAAACAAACATATCCATGAAAAGAAAATAGACATGCTAATCTATAAAGATTTAGATGAAGGAAGAAGCCATCAATCTGGCAGGAGTTATCAGTTTGTTTTTCTTCCTGTGTTACTACAGAGATTTCTTTTTAAGCTCTCTACCCTGGCTGCGCAGGAGATTATGCATGAATTGCAGCTGGCACACAATTTTTCCTTAAAAAAAAAAAAAAAAGAAAAAAAAAAAAGTATTCACCAAAAAGGCATCCATCTCTCAGGTGTGGGAGAATGCCCTGAAAAAGAGACAATCTCTTCTTTGAAACTTCTCACTTCCTAATTGGGAATGCTCTGACAACGTGTTTCACAATAAGAACAAAGGGAGAAGAGACAAAAATAGTGTTCCAACCCTGCTACCAAAACAAATGAAAGTGTGGCTTGAGAAAAGCTGTGCCATATGTATTTACATACACTTGGGTCTGCATTTTCTTGTTGTTCATATGCTTCATTGCATTCTCTCTTTATTCTAGAAGACGTTTGTTGTTTCCCCAGCCCACTTCACACCTTGCAGTTGAGCTGGTACCAGCGCCAGGTATTGCCCTTTGCAGGATGTGCTATCTAGTGTACACTGGGCAAAATGAGATCCCATTGAGACAGAGGGAAACCCCAAGAGCTTCTCAGCTCTCCCCTGTCTCACCTCAGCTCTGAGGCCTCAGCCCGGGTCACTGTCCCCGTGCACAGGGTCTGGCACCCCTCACACGCATGGGAGCCCAGAGGCACTGAGGGCAATGGCTTCCCCACCGCCTTACCCAATGCTGGACTGAGTTCATGACAGACAAATCAGAGGAAAACAATACTTGTCTTAAGTTGTCTTAAAAGCTATAAAAAGCTATTATCTGGGCATCCCCTACCACCTTCAAGCCTAATTTAAATTTTAAACCCCTAACATTTCACCAGGCTGAAAATCAGGGAAAATCATTATGCTTGTGCAAAGACAGCCAACATGGGTGGTGGTGCTCCTGGCTATTTCAGTACTCAGCCTGGAGGACCCCAAAACAGGGATTAAATCTCACTGTCCCCTGGGCACAGCAGGCAGCAGCTGAATGCTGATCACTGCTTGGGAAAAGGTGCTAAAGACAAGGTTTGACTAGCATGGAACTTCAGGGAAGTTTAAGGAGAGGAGATACAATTTCCAAACTAGAATTTGGCAAGACAATGGACTTTCGTGGCTTCCAAAAAAGTGGAGACATACTTCAGTCCACAAAAAACACAACAGGTTATTACAGCTTGACCACACTCTTTGAATAACCCAAGTGTTGTATCAGCAAATCTCCAGCAGAAAAATATTTTTGCTCCTCGCTCATATTAACTCTATAAATTCATGCAGCTCTGCACGACCACCCTGGAGTCATCCACCACTAGCCAACGAACTAAGCAAATTCAAAACAAAAGGTCTTCGCCACTGACAATGACTTATCTGGAAAGAAGCCAGTGTTAAACTCAGCTTGAGTTTACCATTTGGGTAATAGAAAAACACAGGAAACATTCACTGGGAATCTCATGCAGCCATTGGTTGAAAAAAAGAGATTCATTCTGTTTATTGCTTTAGGCAGCTTCAAAACTGCCTTTCCCTGGTTACGTTAAGTAAGTGATAATTCACATCATGTTTTCTTTAATGAATGAGATAGAAATGCCTTCAATTTCCACATAAATTAGAAGCATTTATATTCTAAACAACTGAGTAGTTATTTGCTAAATTATAATGATGCAGCTCCAGTCCAACTGATGTCAATAGGATTACTCATGTGAGTGATTACTTGTCAGTGTGATTAAGGGGTCACTCTCTAATGGCAAATGAGACACCGTTTGCAGAACATTGCTATGAAAGTCCCTGCTTTAAAAATTATGGCCAGTTTTTCACCACTGTTTTCCACATTCATGTAGGGAAATCTCCCACCACAGGACATTCCCTGTGCAGCAGCAGAGAGCCCTTCAAAGCGCCCTCCCTAGGTCTCTCTCAGCAGCAGCTTGTGAATCCAGCCCCAAGCACCTCTGTGCCAAGATTCATCCCTTTGGGAAAGGAAAGAGTCTATGGGCCATGGTGTGTACAAAAACAACCACAACTCTATTCAAGTGGGAGTTAACAAGCTTTCTTAACTGGCTAAACATTTATATGGTTACCTGTTTTGTACCTGCACACCTCACCACGCACTAGACATACACAACAATAAATGCTGTCATAATGACTACATCTGTCCACAGACATGATCTCCTTCTTCATTCTCCTCAGAAATGCTGCAGCTGTGCACAGAAAACCTCAGCAACAGGTTAGGAGAGAGAGTGATAATATATTATCTGAAGCGTTTGACTGCAGGATTAATTACATAGATCTTATTTTGGCTAGGACATGTGTAGTTCATAGGAAATCAGATTGCATGGCCACATTTTATGTCTCCTCTACAGATGGAGCCTGTGGCATTCCAGGCACCCTGGTGCCATACAGGGGTATTTGTTCAGCATTGACTCACAGGAGCAAGTGCCATCGCCAGTCAAAAACAATTCCTCCCAGCATCATGAAATTCTATGAAATCTCTCATCCAAGTACTGGCCAACCTCCAACCAGCTTAGCGTGCAAGATCAAAGACTGAAGTGCAATAGCCCTAGGCAACAGAAAGTACAAAAATGTATACACATCAATTCAGCGAATACTAATTCTACCAAAAATAAAAAAATAAAAATTACAAAAATGGGAAAATAACACCTGCATCTCTGTAAGTATTCTAAGGTAACCCCTAAATTGTATGGCTATTACAGAATAGACATGGGTGTTGATTTATAGCATATGCCATATCATTCTTCACCTCCCTAATTGTACAGGTGGATATTTTTGACATGGAGTACTACCATGCCTGTGCGTTCCACAATTAGATGTACGGTTTTGCCTCCCAGAAATTTCAGTATCCTTTCCTTTGTGATATCCTCATGAAGAGCTTCTGGATACTTCACTGAGGACAAATAGATGAGGCCAAGAAACTCAGTCTGTGATCCAGACCTCCTGGCAATGATTTATATGTAGAATATTAAGTTTCTATTTAAAAAAAAAAAAAAAAAAAAAAAAAAAGTGTATTCAGATACTGATAAAAGACTGGTGTATTCAGATACTGGTAAGTTCCTTTAGTCCTCAAAGTACTGTATCTGCTCTTGCTTAGACCAGGCAATGACACTCCCTCTAATTCTCATGCTTGTAAAGGCTTTATACATGTTAGTGAATGCAAAAGAGCCTATTTAAACATTTTTGCATATTCTTTACACAATAGTAATCATAATGTTGAGCAATAAATACAAGAATCTCTTTTGAGAAAATGCCTCAATATTCTCAAGGAACAGTAACATGAAAAAAATAGCAGGAGTAACACAGAGGGATAAGAGGAAGGCATTGGAACAAAGATGCTTTCTATTACAGAAGAGATGGCCATAGTTTCAAATACTAACAAGTTTTTAAGAGCTAATGACTAAAGCCTCAAGTGTAAGCCACTCATACAAACCAATACACAGGCAAGGCTTACAAGGACAACTTTCATAAAACTGGCAGAGTCAGTTCTTCCTTCGTAAACCACATCAAGAAATACATTCCTAGATAAGCTCTTTCTCTGTCTCTGTGACAACCAAGATGGCACCGTGGGTCGGAGCAGAAGAGCTTCACAGCAGAACCCCACACACAGTGCCCACAGCAGCCCATAAAACCCCGTGGTGATGTGGGGCTGCCTGGGAAGAAGTCCAATACTGGGGAAACGGTGGGTCTGTGCAACTCCTCCACCATGAAACCCTTGCTTATTAGGAGAGCCGTAACAAGCAATACTAACTCCTCTCCACCATTTAAAGAACTACAATTGTACTAAGAGAGAATAAGCTGAGTGGAGCAGTAAGCAACCTGTTCAAAAGTTTATAGCCAGATGAATCAGCAAGGAGAATAGTGAAGTGACAATCAATTTCCCCATGCTTTTAAAGAGCTGTGAATAGTATCCTGTTACCAAGCAAGCACATTCGTTCCTCCAGCAGGTCCCTTTCATCCCGTGATTCAGCAGTCACCTCGATTATGCCCACAGTGGGGCTGGCTTTGATGGTCTCCAGCTCCCACCCACTGCAGGAGATGGCTGTTTCATTGCTTTCAACTCCTGACCTGTGCTCAACTTCTGACGATGAGGCTCTCACTGCAGACTTTGTATCCCCGTGTAAAGCAGCTCCCACTTTTTGCCAAAGCAGTGCTCTTGGCTCACGACTGCAGGAAGTGTGTTTGAAGTCCACCGCAGCCTTTTTGTCAATATCACTCTCATCACCGCCAAGTCAAGTTAATAAGCTCAGTTCATCAGCCTTGTCCCTTTGACTACTTCTTTCCTGAAGGGAAATATAATGCATTTAACATGTCAGATGTTTAACAGGCTCTTTCATGTGCAACCTCAGCTCATCACTAATAAAATACATTTTACTCTGCCGTTTTGTTCCCTGTGTGCTCCATGCTGTATTGAATTCAAGTTATAACATCTCATCATATTTCTTTTTTTAGCAGTAAATAGCCATGTGCAGCCTCCTTAAAGCCTTCCAGAGCTCCAGTTGCCCTGTGCCAAATGCTGTTACACAAGGACAGCAAGGAAGAGCAGAACCAAGCGCACCAAGAGATGCTGCACAGACCTGTGTGACCAACCTCTATTCTAAGCAGCTCTCCAAATCCTCCTTCCTCATGAGGAACCTTTCTGACTACCCACAGGCCTCCTTCCTGCTCCGCTTGTGGCATGGGGCCTGGCTGCCTGGTGCAGGACCGCTGTGTGGAGCCCAGGGCTGGCCAGGCCAGCAGCCAGCACCACATTGCCACCTGCAAGAAGAGCCCACACAGACGCCGGAGCTCCAGCCTCCCTGCGGTGCTGCTCCAGCACAGCGAGCAATCCTCCCTCTCCACCCAAAAAGCAGCTCTAACAGCACAGACGTGGCACTGCACTTTTCCGCCCACTGTCCTATTTTAAGCAAAAATGAAAAGTGTCAGGATTGACCAACTTAGGTGTTAAAAATGCTGTTCTCATCCTCAAAGAGCACTGAGCCAGGCCAGCCCAGGCACCACAGCGGGCCGCAGCTCAGGGCCCTTGGCCACTGAAGCACCAGCACCTCCGGGCACCTCCCAGGTCTCTGGCCTGGAGGCAGCAGCCTCAGGAGGCACCAGGCCCTGCACCGCCGTGCCTCTGGGGCAGGTTTCACATTGAAGTCTGCAGAGACTGGCCTCTGATCCCATGGGATCCCTGTCCCACTTCCCCACAGGAGGTGCTTCCTGAAATGACAGCCGAGCCCTCTGGCTCTCAGCCTTTGCCTCAGACAAGCTTTTTTAGCAAAACACAGACTTCAGGAGGTTTGTCCTAAGCAGAATGAACATCGTTCATCACTTTGAGAATCACCAATCACTAAAAGTTAATGTCTCTCAAAGCTTCTCAATTGCAAATTCCTTTCTAATCCAAAGTTAAAAACAACCTCTGAAATGCAAATAACCCAGCAACCTACACAAGATGATTTATGCCATGCCATCTTTTTCATGCAAATAAATTAAAAGAAGAAAATGTAATTTAGGGTGAACTGCATTGTATAATAAAATAAAAGAGTGACATTATTCTGCAAAACTCAGTGCAATGTTTTTTTTACTGTTGCTACTGGAGGTTTAACCTTCCTGAATGTGCAGGAAAGATTTTGATTTATTTATTTTGATTTTCATTTTTATACAAATCATTTTACAGCTTCAGTCATGTCAGGAAAAGACGCAGTTTAATTTTTTTATGTTGGTGTCATTTCAAGGGAATGCCGGAAGTTTGACTCTCAATTAATGTTTGAAGCTGCACAAGAGAACTAAGAACCTTTTCTAATAGCAAACCAACAGGGACACAGATCGCTGCACAAGTGCAGAGACCACTGAACCTGGCGTTACACGCACACACCAGGCAAGCTGGGAATGCCCCGTGTGAGCAGCAGGCCTAGACATTTCTGATAAACACGGCCCTCAGACCTGCAGCCTCAGAAGAGGAAAGGCTTTCCTGTCCAGAAAGAAGAGGAACTGAGGGGTGCTCAAAAAAGGCATGCACCGAAGAAGCCAACAACTGCAACAAAAGCCAACATGATGCGACAGTCAGCATTTTGTAACTTTATTCCAGCCTCAGCAATCACAATGAGAAAGGTGACTTTTTTTTCTGTAAGGATTGCCAGAGACTAACATCTGCAAAAAAGAAGACTGGGAGCCCAGGGAAGGGCAGTGCCACGGTGGCACCTCTCGGAGGGAGCAGCATCCCCTCTGCTCAGGGAGCGGCAGAGCCTGGCCTCTCAGGTGGCTCCCCGTGACTGACAGAACTGCACCTCCCCTCGTGTTACCTTATGGCTCATGTTAACATTTGGGTTCTTGTTCTGCTCTGTTAAACTTTATCAAATGGAGGGGAAGAATCTATTTTGATAAAATGAGTGGGTATGATAGTGCCAGATGGGGTAATTGTACTCTGTTCAACAAAACTCTCCAGCAACAGCACGCCCTTACGGCCAACCTGGCTGCTGTGCAATGCAGCTCACTTCAGCTGCTGAAGCTAGATGAGAGAGTACTTATAGATTTGTTTACAATCGCTGTGCAGCAAGTCAGGCAGGGTGCAAAAGTGCCCTGCTATAAATAACGGCAGCAAGGGGATGTCAGTTCCAGCACATGGAGGAACACTAAAGCTTTCTCAAAGGGATGACTTGCACAGTACATAAATCTGAGCCAAGTGATACCACTTTGAGTCCCATTAATAGCAAAGAGCTTGTCCTAAGCTGTCGGGCTGTCACAAGACACTTCCAGCTCAAGGACACCCTGTTAAGGCACCTGGCCACGCCAAACCAAGTCAGGATAGAAAAGGCTGCCGCAAGCTAGGGCATTACAGACAGCTTGGGCTCAGTACCTGAAAGGATTTTGTGGTCTAACATCCACATAAATTGCTGCCAGTAGCTTATAAAATCCAGGGATTGATCTAAAAGGCTCTTCACATTATGTTTTAAATCACAAATTTCATCCAAGTAAAGACATGGGCCTTAACTTTATTTTTATTAATATTAATATCAGTAAGAAGAACCTGCACTATTAAAAAGCAACAACTACTTATAAATGAACAGATCATTTCTAAACCAGCGTCATTTCTCCTGGTAATGATAAGACCCTGTCAGGTAATCATAATCCTTACAGAAAAATGCTTTGCCTTCACTGCTGTCCTCTAAGATAGTAAATCTGAGACAATCTGTCTGGTTCTTAAAATATAATTCCTCTTTGCCAGGATTGATCTTCTAAAATGGACTGGAGGACATGTCTTCTCGTTTCTTCTTTTTCTCTGCATTTTCATTGGCAAAGCCTCAAATCAGCTTAGAGTTGTTTTGTTCATCTCCCCGTATGCATGTTTTTGCAGGAAAGAGAAGTCTTCAAACAGAAAAATATCATAAGCATCAGCCAGGCACTGTAAAATCCCAAGCTCCAACTCGAATTCTGCCAAAGAGACAATGTGTGGCCTTGGGAAAAATCACCTCTCCTCCCTGCAGGCTCTCCATCTGCTTCTCGCTAATAAAATGGGATTATAAAACTGCCCCATCCCAAAGGGCAGGTAAAACTTTGAAGGTGAAAATTGTGTTACAAGCATGATACATTATTATAACACAGCAAAAAGCCTTTCAGGCCTCTTTTCTCTTCTATTCAGTGCAAAGCAGCCACATTTCAAAATGAAAGCTATGGACCGGCTTTTCCATTTGCACAGTTTTCTTTCAGCAGGCGGCAGATTAAAGCTGAAAGAATAATCCATAGCAATTAATTTATTCAATGAATTTAGCCTCATTTTCTGTTCACAAAATGCCTGCAAGCCATCTACCATTTTTTTGTGGTTTACTCATTATTCACTATTATTGCAATGTAACTCTTGGTCTGTAAATTACTCCTGAATAATTAGCTGAGCATATTTTATAAGCTATTTGGGTTAGTTTCAATTTAATACACAGGGCACATCATCTCTCCATCCTCTACTCCCCATGAGAATAAGAAGTGCATTCAGTGAGCGCACCCAAAAACAGCCTAGTAGCTCTTAGACCTGCTTGCTCCTGCAACATGAAATGGAGCCCCACTGTGTGGTTCCCACTACACTGCTGTTTCCATTCCTCCATAGGTCAGTCTTCCACTTTAGAAACATGCTTCCAGAGAAAAGGCATGTTTTGAGAAGCAGACCATGTTTTCTGTCTGTAGATATTTTCCTATACTGGTTTGTACAAATATTTTCACAAACATTTCTACCACCATAGAGAACTACTGCAACATCTCCAAAAGAAAAAGAAGAAAAATAAAATAAAAATAAAAAATAAAAAAAGGAGGAATTCTTCAAGGTATTTTACTTAAAAGAACATCCATAGAGGTATTTTAACAAAATATGTATAAGATTACTGGTGGGTAAAGAGGATTCTGGCAAAGTCCATGCAAGTTACCATCAGACTGGCTTCATATAGGTTCATAGACATTTTAGCATTTTAATGTGCTATTGGCTTAGCAAATAAATAAATTACAAAGTGCAGGAAAAGCTTCTGGAAAATACATTAAGGCAATTTGCAAATAATTGCAGTGAGCTGGGCTATTATGACTTTGACTTCTGAAGTATAAAATCTCCCAGAGATAATGATGATAATCATATTGAAAATAGTTGCCACCCTTTAATCTTCTAAGACAAAACAGAGATCGTTGGGAATTTGGGACCCTGTCACTCTAATTGAACATCTGACAGGAAAGTAATTAGAGTGGAAAGCAGAAAGGTCACCTGGTTGCCCGAGCAGAATTCATCAGCTTCCGTTTGCCATCGCACGGGGCAGCTAGTTCATCTCTCACACAGGTTTCTCATTTAAATAGCTTCTTTGCCAATAAAAAGGCTGTCAGACAGACTGTTTCCAGAATGGCTTTGGATCTGAGTAACTCACTCTGGGCATGTAAAGATTCACCATCGATTACACAGGCAGCTCAGGAAAAATGGCACCAAAACATTGGGACAGAAGTCATTTGCTGACAACTCTGTTAAGATTCAGGATCACTTACTGGAATTTCATCTTTCTAAAGACAACAGAATCACATCAAAAATCAGCTGTGCAAAGGAAGCACCACCATTTCCACTATAAATATTTTTCTGCTGACCCCAACTGGCCTACCACCCCTTCTTCAAAGTGCCAGCTGCTCTTATTGCCTGTTTACTTCCCTTGGTCCAGCTCACCAGGATGCTGGCAGTGCTGGGTCAGTGCAGGGGCGTCTGCTCCTTGGCTGCCTGGGCACCTCTGGGCACATCTGAAGAATCGGCATTGCTTAGTGCGTGGTCTCTGCACCACTGGTGGCCTGTAGACAGGAGGAAATCCATGTGAGAGTGGCAAAAAAATAAAAATAAAAATAAATAAAAATTAAAATTAAAAAAAAAAAAATCCACTGTAGCTTTTCAGTGCTTGTGTTTTGATGAAATGGTCGGAAAAGATATCTGTCAGTATAAGACATGACATAGGCATGCAAAGAAATCAAAATATCATAAAGATCATCTGGTTAATTCACCACCATTATCAGACAGTTAAGCAGAAAAGTAAATACCAGCTGACAGTCACAGCAAATCTCGTAGACTTTAATTAGTGTGACGTATGGAGGCAATTTCATCCATGATGCCTATCTTTGGGAAATAATTTGATTTTTTTTTTTTTTTTTTTTTTAAGTTGAAATGTCTGTATCTTATTATGTGTTGTCAACACAACCATATTTCAACCTAGCTAGTTAATACGAATACTTCCTCTGGTTTTCATATATTCTTTATATATATGTATATATGCAACCCAAAATAAAACCTAGAGAAGCTCCTAAAGGGTGCTACCTGTTTTTCTTGTCTAATATATGAAGCTAATTCCCCTACAGAGCAACAAAATATTATCTGCCTCAGGACAGTTAATCTGAAGGTGGCAATTTGGCAAAGCTGGCTCTCATTTTAGTTTAAATCTTTAGGAAAATGAGGGTCAGGTCCCATCTCGAGCTCTATGCTGGTGATGCTGGGTACTGGCATGTTATCACTCTGTCCCCCTGGGGACGTGGGGGCACAGTGCTGTCCAAAGTAAACAAACTGCTTTGTGTGAGAAGGGGCTGGAGGGGCTGTGCCAGGACACGTGCCCCAGCTCTGCTCCTGCGTTGCCAACCCCACCATTGCTTCCGAGAACAGTCTTCAGAAACTTGTTCTCAGCCACCCTGCAGATATTTAGTTGCTGCTGTTTAACTCAGGGTCATCGCTGAAGGATAATAATAAGAAGGCCTCCCTGCATCTTCAGAGCTCTGAGTGAGATATAAAAACAAATTACCTAGAAAAAGGTGCATCAGCGAGCTGGCTGTGTTCCTGTGAGAAGTGTAGCAACTAAAAACCTAAGAACCTGAGAACTGAAAACTTTCCTACATTCCTGTCATTTCCACATAGTTCGGTTGGCCTTTTTTTTTTTTTTTTTTTCTTTACATAAATGTGATCAAATGGTATCACTGGCATTTGAAAATTTACTTTTTCTTAGCATCACCACATTACTCTAAGCAATTCTGCATGTGCCATGCTGAATGGTTCTTCCAATCCTTTATATTTGTAACCTTCAAACACTCATAAAAAGTTATACTTCCCCTTAAGTCATCGTTTAGCCAGCCTATACATATTTAATTCTGTAATCTTTCCTCATAAATCCCATCCTAGCTTTAATCATTTTAGCTGTTCTTTGAATCATCTCCTTCTTCCCAGAACTGGCAGGAGGAGCAGAGCCCCAGCAGAGGATGACAAGAAATGTATATTGAG
The DNA here is from genome assembly GCA_011076525.1 of Nettapus auritus. NCBI lineage: Eukaryota > Metazoa > Chordata > Aves > Anseriformes > Anatidae > Nettapus > Nettapus auritus. The sequence continues at coordinate 18,706,435 of CM021777.1, forward strand.
AGACAACTGCAATTGCTCTGCAACTTAATACCTGTAATCCATAATTATCTTCTACTTTCTTTCAACTATCACTCTTAGAACTAGAATTTAACCTACCATTAAAATCTCTCTTGAAGGCTGTGTTTCCCAAGTGATGCTCCTCCATTACGTGGATTTGATGTATGTCCTCAACAAACACTTCAGCTTCAGGAAACAGCAACAATGCACCTCTCTCTCTTTGCATCTTACAGGACAAGTAACTGATCCGCGCTTCTGTGTAGGTATTTCAAAGGCTTTCCTGTAAGAGTCAGGGTAAGATGATACATTTTAATTTGGTACTACTTCCCCCACACACAAACACACACACAAAAAAGTGGTCTGACAAACCTCATCTGCTTCAGTTCATTCACAGTAAAGTCACTGTACAAGTTAGTTGTGTTTTTTTTTGATTGTTTGTTTGTTTCCCTTCCTAACATCTACCAGCTTACGATTGCAATGGCCCAGCCAAAGATAAAAACACTGGTGTAGAAAGCAGTAACAAGTCTTATGCTTCTCTAGAAGAAGGAAAGGATGCACGTTTTGATAGACAAAGAGATGGATAGATACAGCCATAAATATATTTAATTGCGCTATGACATATTTCTGAATTTTTCATTCTGTTCTCCCTTTTTGGAATAACAGAGACAAATTTGAAAACTTGAGTTAATTACAATACAGGACCAAATCGATTTATTTAGACTATTCAAACGGATTACTTATTCTTCAGCAGATGTGCTCTTAACTATGCAGTACAGCTCAAGTGAGGCTATTAAAATCCTATACCACTATGAAAAATTAGCCAGAATAGAGCAAATAGCTCTATTAATAGCAAATATACTTAATTCATGTGATTGATAAAGCTCGCTGTTACGTGTGATCAAATACAGTATCTAATAGAAGTATTGTATGGTGTGGGAAAGAGAGAAGAGAAGAGAAGAGAAGAGAAGAGAAGAGAAGAGAAGAGAAGAGAAGAGAAGAGAAGAGAAGAGAAGAGAAGAGAAGAGAAGAGAAGAGAAGAGAAGAGAAGAGAAGAGAAGAGAAGAGAAGAGAAGAGAAGAGAAGAGAAGAGAAGAGAAGAGAAGAGAAGAGAAGAGAAGAGAAGCAT
>CM021777.1:18707657-18729969 GCA_011076525.1 Nettapus auritus
TTTTTTTTTTTTTTTTTTTAATAAATGAGGAAGACATTATGCTGGGTCATCAGGAAAGTCACTAAACTTTGCATATGAAACTAAAAAAGAGCTGATAAACGTTCCTCTCAAAGTCAGCTTATCTGACAAGACCTAAGGCAAAATAAATAAATAAATAAATAAAAACTTGAAAATGAAATGCAAAAGCTGATAAGCTGCAAGAAAAAATAAGTCAAGAAATAATTTGTCTAAAAGAACACGTGATCAGAAGAAACAGGTTTTAATTTATTTATTACTATTTATTTTTTAAAATACAGGGAATCAGGAAGGATGGTCCTTCTCAATCAAGACCTTGAAGAATCACAGTCAATGAGTCAGATTTGCCATGTGTAGCCTAGCACTTATACTTATGTTAATACATTAACATAAACTTAGCAACAGTAGCAGGGCCACTTTTGATTTCACAGCACATTCAAAAGTAAACAGATTAATAACACTTTCAAGAAGGGTACCAACCAGAGTGAGATGTGAGGCGGTCGCATCGTGGAGGCACCGCTCAAAGGGAATTGCCAGGGGGATGCAGACGGTTTTCAGAAAGGTGTGGAGAACTTGCCACAGGGCAACGATCAAGTCAAAACTATGATGAACGAGACTTCCTGCAATGTACATTGATCTGTAAGCTATCATTAAACCTGTAAACAACTCACTGTCACAAGTTATATTACTACTCAGATGCTCTTCTTTTTATCTTGTGTTTGCCAGATTAATTTTACCTATGGCAACAAGCTGCAAGTTGTTCCTCATGTGCAAGGTCATTGTTCAAATTAGAGGAATAATGCCTACCACAGCACTTTCAGCGCAGATCCTGGAGGACCAAAAGGCTCCATCTAAATAATTCAATACAGTTAAAAATCACCAGCACCTATCAAGAGAATTTTAAAAGCATTCCCACTCAATATCCTGGTGCAGACATTTTTCTGGTTTCAAGCCTTCACAGGATTAATTATTGCATACATCTACTGAAGACAAAACCCCATCGATCACTCCAGTGGAGTGCCTACACGAACACAGAGTCCTTCCTGCCAACCCAGGTTCACGTCTTACCTAGTGCTCAGCAGAAGTGGGTTCATCTCACCACTGGTGAGTACTCCTCAGAGCCTTGCATTCAGCACACCAGACCGTTCTCTGCATTGAAAGGACCTGGAGAAGCCCTGAGGGGTAACACAGGATCGAGCTGAAGTCACCTACAACGTGTCCAGCCCAGGCAGGCTGGGATTGAGCCATCCCCCAGCCACATCGGGGGTTAACAGACCCATCCTGGGCTCAACTGCCATGAGCAAGAGAACAAGACTTTGTCCTGTGCCTCTCACACAGATTTAATTTTCCCTTTTGCCTCATGTTAAAAAAATAGCAGATGTGATTAAGCAAAATTAAAGAGAATTCACCTAATGTATCTTCCTGATCCCATTAATCTTTTATATCAACACTACTGGAAAATTATTATTTTTTAATAAGGTGATGGTAAGATCTTATGAAATGATAATTCTTACATGAATTGCTATTGTCTGTAGCAGAGATCTTTGACACCAGCAAAGCAAAATACACGGGGTGAATAACATTGGTTTTACAAACATGCAATTCATCAATTGACACAAATCAGTCCAATAACATGAAAATACATCTGGAGACTTCATAATGTCACCTTACACTCCTGATAGGATTTGGCAGATACTGTGTGAAGAGCGTTGCTTTGAGCTGCTTTAAGCTGCACAGAATGCTATTATAGCATAAAACTATTCTATTGCTTTAATACGAGTTATTTTCTCATCTCTTTGGGGTTTTCTTTCCTTCTAATTTTACAACTGTTAAACTACTGACATGCTTTCTACTGTTCCAGTCAAAACGGCATCCCATTCTAAAATCAAAGCACATCTTTTTTATGCACCGAGGGAGTATATGGAAGATTTCCCTGTTCATTCACATCCAGTGAAAGGCGGGAAGGAAAATACAGTGAAGCAAACTTTCAGTATTTGGCTGTCTTTGATCAGGAGATTCCAAGCATGGGACTTATCTTCTGCTTCATTTTCAACCCTTTCTCAATCTTACCTTCAATCGCACCTCCTGCATGGGATCACCTTCCCTCAGGTCAAGCTCTTAGGAGTGAGATGGGGTTTTAATACCACCAATCCACGTATCTTTCGAGTACTCACACTCCTGCTGAAACCACCAGCTCTTCAGAACCTTCCAGCATTTTGCCATAGCACCTGATACACTCAGGACCTTACCAGCTAAGCACAGAAAAGGGCCCAGGTATTCTTGTGTTCTCCTGCCATGGCTTTTGCTGACTTCAGAGGAAGAGGGCCTGAGCTGCAGCAGTATGCAGCACAGACCGTCCAGAGACTTCTGTCTTCAGGGCTTTACTCATGATTTAACAAAGCACAATTGAAAAGGCTTTTGAATAAATTCAAAATGATCATTTACATTGTAAATAATGCATTGTTTTCTGATGCAAAAATGTTCTGACAGAGGACGTTGATGCAACCAAACATCATGTTAAGTGATTCTACAAATAGCAAAATTTCAGGAATGCTCTTGGGGTTCTGTATTTTTATTTATTATTTTTTGTTTGTTTGTTTTTGGTTGGTTGGTTTACTTGTATGTTTGTTCTCTTCTCCTTTTGTATTATCTATTGATTGCTATTTTGCTAGTCAGCAGCAGCCTCTCCATGTTCCGTGTGTTTTAATGCCCACAGGACACATTTCCATACTTCTCCAAGTGTACTGCTGACATCTAATCTTCTACCCTGAATACTCCAAATGCTATTAGACAGGTATATAAGTAACTGTAGAATTGTGGCATTTAATTTCTTCTCTTTTCTCGCCTACCCTTTATATATTTATCACATCACAAGATACAATCCAGGTATTGAGCCTTTTCACAATACACATAAGCCATACACTTGCAAAGGGCAAGGACCGGTTGTGCCACAGAGGAAGTGGTTTTGCACCAAAACAAAGACTCAGTGAGCATCCCTCAACGCAGCAACATCTGAGCTCAGTATGAAGCAGCAAAATGCAAGTCATTAGGTAAAAATCATCCCAAATATTATCAATTATTATGCTGGAATAAATTCATCCACTTCTTTTTCTGCACTTTTGGGGCAGCACACTGGACAAAAACCTGATCTTGGCACCAGGCAGATGTGGATATGCACAGCTCCGCCAACGTCCCTCTGTCTTCTGCTGGCACACACAAAGCATACCCTGCCCTGTTCCTGAGACATTGAGAGTCTCTTTGTGTACATATGATGTTCTCTGAGACAAGACTGCACCTCAGTTTCAATAAAAAAGAATGATTAAAAATATTCCAGTTTAGATCATGAAAAAAAAAAAAAAAATACAGGTTTTACTTTTGCACTTTTATTCAGTTTTGTTGTGCAGAAAGATCTCAATATTCTTAAAAGCTTGACCTGTTTTTCATCATTAGTATCAACACTAATTTCTGATTTGCTTAACAGTGCGTTTAGCTTGCCCCAAATGCCATCAGCCTAATTTTCCTAATGATACTTTTTCTGCAGATTGCTTTAAAATAATGAGGAGCTGAAATAAAATTCTTCCCATGAAGAGAAAAATTAGTATAAGTAGAGATTTAATTGTGCATGCTAATTGTTTTAGCAATGCACTTAATGTCAAAGCTACTGGTAGTTGATAAAATAAAATTAGTTGATAAAATCTAAAATTTTGGAAAAGGGTGGAAAAGGGAGTCAGTGAAAAAAAAAAAAAACTTGCAAAACTTCTCAAGAATTATCATCAAGGATATTCTTTCTGCTCTAAAGTAAGCTAAACTAAACTAGGTCTGGATTTTTCTGTTTACTCTGTTGTTCTTCTTACTTATGTTGCTCTGGGAGAAAATGTAACTTCATATGATACAAATTCTAAATAGTAACCTTTGAGATAATTAGATGAATTTTCCAATAAACAGCAAAAAACTTCATTAGGTAAACACCAAATCATGCTGTTTGGACCTCAGTTTCTCAAGAAGCCAGCAGAAGAACCCACGGCCGGTCCCTGACCCCCACACCCCAGCACTGGGAGGACAAACACACCTGGGAAGGATGAGACCGGCAGTGCTGTGCCTCTGGCATTCAGCACTGCTGACACAGGACCAGGCGTTCAGCTTCCCATGTGCAATTTCCTCCTCTAGCATCAGCAGCAGAAATGTTCAAAAGCAGATGCTAACACGTCCCTAATAACATGCCTCCTTCTGCAGAGACAGTATCTGCCATGCCAAAACCTTCCCAGCATCGTGCACAAGCGCCTCGGGCTGCCTGCTTTTCCATGAGCTGTGCTGTGCAGCCAGCCAAGCGCAGTGGATCCAGCTCTGAAAAATGTTCTTTGTAGGGCAGGTTCCTTGGTCCACATCTTTGGTGGCCCTCTGCTATTCTCATTCCTTGGCTTGAGCCTGCTGCCCTACTTAATGCTTCAACGCCCACTACTAACGCACCGGATGATAAGAGTTGCTTGAGACTTGACAGATAACTTGCCTTTCAGCTACACATTTATCCCACCTGCTATGCGAAGCAGAAGAGATGCTTTTGGCATGTTTCAAGGCAAATAACTAACCAGCATGGATCCTATTTGTATCTTCTAAGTTTAATACAACTTGATGTTAGGCTGAACTGAGTTAATAGAAAACCAAAAATGGACGTTCCTGTTATCAGAATTGTTCACTAATTCTGACACAAACCAACATTTGTTTTTATTAGTAACTCACAGGAGTAATTTATCTAAATGAAGTTGCAACACAAAATCAGTATTGTGCAGCTGGGCCCATTGCTTTCACTGTTTTGAATGTACAGCTTTCAAAGCCAACTAAAGAAATACCAAATGTGCACTGAATTTGCCTGCTATCCGTTGCCAAATCTGTGTCAAGCACTGTCAGTGCAGCAGGGCCTGCCATCTTCCTCCAGGCAGAGGAGGAAGGGCAAGCAGCACCCTGGCCCTCTTTAACCTTCTGTGCCCAGATACACCACATCACGCACCTCCCTACTGAGGAAATCCCTCAGAGAAGACAGGATGTTTTCCCAAAGCCATTGTCCAGCAGCTGCATTTTGATCTTCAGCTCAAGAAAACAGTAAATACAGAGAGATGCGAAAACCCCAGGCAGACGAAGGGCCGTTCACATGCCAGCAGCAGCGATGCCATGCCTGCCCATGTTAGATGTTGCATACAAGATTCTGGCCGTGTGGCTCTGTACCTAGGATGATCTTTCCGCGGCTGGTTTTGGCACCCCCAGTAAGCCTCTGGGATGGGGCAGAGCAATGTTCAAGCCTCTGCTTTCAGCCATTCCCATCTGGGAACGCCGAGCTGAAGGGGTTTCTCTCTCTATCATTTCTTGGGAGAGAGGTTTCAAGAGATTTCACCCAAAATACAGGGGTGGGGAACACTGAAAAATGAATAATGCTTCATACCTTGGTGTATTTTGTAAATTGTTTTGTAGCTCCCAATATGTTCCTGTCAGTGATGTTATGCCAAAAATGTAGTCCATCTTCAGATTCCCAGAGTCCGGCTCACCCCAGCTCTTGCCCTAGTTGCTCACAGCAAAGTCACTCCGGTGCTTTCTGCCTCAAGCACAGGTGATTGCTCGGCAGAAACAGATGTGCAGTTGCTGGAGAGAGCAAAACACAAATGGAGGTTGCAGGGGAGGATATATTTATTCAGCCATAAATATCTGCTGTGGCACTCTGGGGAAAGTAAAGACAACTGAAAATCACTTTACTTCTGTGGGAAAAATGGGAGGCAACTGAAGAAGCGTAGTGTTATGGGACCAAGGGTCTTTCCCCCCTGTTTTCTTTGCCCAAGTTCTCTTTATCAGACTTCACCAAGCCTGTCATTTGGGGTTTCTGTGTGATCAGCCACAAACTGGAGTCTGTCATTTCGTGATAGCATCTCCGGGGCAGGCGGCTGCTGCCAGATCACTCTGGGGATGACACTGCCTCCCATGAGGAATGAGCCGCTCACACGGGGCTCACGGTGCTGCTGGCAGTGCAGCAGGAGGAGCTGGATGTCTGCAGGATGCCAAATTCAGGCTGAAATGTGTGGGTGTGCACACTCCTGCCTGCCTTCCAGGAAGACTTTGAGCTACATGCCCCTGGGGTCTGTTTGTGCCAGGACAACACAGCCATCTCCCAAGGAGAGCTGGAGTTCATCCACAGAGCTTTCATTAAGTATGCAGGAAGGGGGAAAAAAAAAAAAAAAAATCTAACTTAATGAAGTGCACTCTTCTCTCCTAGGGCTGATAGGACTCTCACACAGCTCCAGACCACAGAGACCAGCTGAACCGCGCAGCATCAGCGCTGCCGCCGGGGTCCCTCCAGCCAACGGCCCTGGTTTGTGCTGCACAGACGGCAGCTGGCCAGAGCTTGGGCTGGCCTCTGGAACTGGAGTTTAGCTCAGGAACATACGTAATTGCATAAAAGCATTACTATTTGGGAACGCACGAATACAATACCTTCTATCAGGGTCACAGTGCCTGCCTGAGACGCGCACAGCCAAACGTGCAAGGGATTCTGGTCCTAAACGTTAGATGTCTGGGACATGCATCTCCAGGGTATTCATAATCTGCTCAGGAAGTGCTCACAGGAAAGGCTGCAGCTTTATTTTAAAGGGAAAAAAAAAAAAAAAAAAAAAAAGTGTTTTATCTGCATCAGGTACTGGCAGAGGGGCTTTTCCTTGTCTCTGTCCCAAAGCAATATAGTAACTCGAGTGTCATTTAGTTAAATTAATCCAACTGAAATATTCACCTTGCAGCAATTAAGTAAAAGAACCTATAAAACACCTCCTCCAAACAAGGTAATTTGCTGTTTCAAGTCTGAATCGTGTTGGCATGAGAATACAGAGACTAACAGGTACACTAGAGACATGTGAAGTGATTTTAATTGCCTGAAACTCCCGTACTGTCAAACTGCAGGGCAGGCAGGAAAAGCCTTTATAGTTATCTCACTGCTAGAGATAGTAGGGTGTCTGAGGTTGAAATGCCTCTACATGATAAAGGGCTTAAAATAGTAATCAACTTTAATTATTTCATTATTTAAATAGATATGTGGTGGGTTTTGTTGTTTTGCTGTTTTGTTGTTGTTGCTGTTTTGTTTTTTGTTGTTGTTGTTTTTACTCCTGTGGCTTTCTGCATGTGCTCAGAGTCAGTAACTAGGTCACACAGACAGGAGAAGCTCTGGAAGGGAAAAGACTTTTGTGTTCTGGGGATAATTCACGCAGCCAGCTTCCCTGCTGCGAGGCAGCGCAGGGTTGGGGCACGATCAGCGCCGAGGCAGCTCCGCAGCCTTGGCCTTGGGCAGCAGCACCCCCAGAAGGGCCAACACACTCCACTGTGCCCCAAGTATCACTGCCTCATCCTGCCCTGCTGGCCAGGGTCTCCAGCGAGGGGGCCAGGCCCCGTCCCGCCAGGAGAGCCATGCTGCTGGGGGCTGCAGCACCACTGCTGCACGCACCTCTGGCTTCCCACGTGTTCCGCAGCCCAGATAAATGCCACAAATTGTGTGTTGCTCTGCTACCCAGTGGAGAAGAGGGTAACTGAGTGCTTAATCCAAGTTGCTTTCCTAACTGCTGAATATTTGCACATTAAATAGCCTCCAGGTCAGTGAAAGGAGCGCAGGTGAAACGGTGGCTGGCGGCTGCCACGCACCCACTGCTGCCAGCGTCAGGCCACAGACACCTCGGGAATATTTCGTTTTCTGAAAACAAGATTTAAAATGCATTCCCTGGGAACGATTCTGAATATGTACTCTTTAGTTTATGGGGATAATCAGGATATGCTTACAATTGTTTTTAGAAAATGTGTGTGTGCTCATATGCTATATAACAGCGCTGTCCTTGTGCAGGCAGTCGGTACGTGACAAATGTCTCTCACAAGCAGGGGCTGCTCGTTGTCAAGGGTGCTACTGCATCTGTGTATACGGATCCACAACCAGCCCTCGTTCTGCCAAACCAGACAAATCCTACAGCAGGTAAGGGACAAGAGACAGATCTCGGCTCTTCACAACTTAGTTTCTACTCCAGACTAAATGAGGATGGATTTGATTAGATTTGGACCATGTGCACAAATCTGCATCAGGAAACTCCCATGCTTCCGTGGTGTTCCCCTCTGTGTTTTGTTTACACACAAAATAAAAGGCAATGCTGGGATTCAAAGTTCTCCAGAAGCAAAGCTGCACAGGGCTGCTGCCTGTAGCTATAACAGCAACAAGAAACTAAGCGTAAAACACTGAGCTTCCACTCCTCGCAGGATCCAACAATAACAGCCCAAGTAACGCGATTTGTGTTAGCAGTTGTATTCGTTACTACAGTGATGAAATAGGGCAGTTTTATAAGCTATGCCAACAAGGAGCTAAAAGATACCCAATCAGTATTACACACATACAAAAGGCACAGTCTATATTAATCTACACTTTTTCTAAATTTTTTCACCACAGGCTGCAGGCGATGCCACAAGGCCAGAGGGCCCCAGGGAAGCCGCACTGCCTGCTGGCTCGGCTGCCCGGGGTGCAGGAAGGGGCCCCTGTCCCACGCCGCCCCTGCTGCCTGTGGCTGGCACCGAGGGGCTGAGCTCCTCTGAGCCTGAATACACATCACACCTTTAGAAAGCAACAAAATGAAGATGTTAATTATGAAAAGAGAGACTGCCAGGGCTATTAGAGACGTGTTGAGCAAATTAGAAACTGTTATTCATATGGAGAGTAGCTTAGCATATGCTTGGAGTTTTTTTCATCTATTCACACCCAAGACTGTAATATATTGGACTGTGTCTTGTCCCCCTGCTACCTACCTCTGGCAGGCATTTCACAATGAATCCCCATGCTTCCAATTTATTTCTGTCTTCCAAAGGCACCTTTCTGGCATAGCGGCGCACTGAAACACTGCCAAAGATTCCCTCTGCTGTATGGTGACAACTGGGCTGCGGTTCTGAAAGTTCCACAGATGGGTCCTTCAGATCAAGTTAACGTCTTCTCACTGCTAGCTGACTATGCCATATTGTAGCTTAATTAATAACAGCCTTCTCTGGAATTTATTCATTAAAACCACAACAAAAATTGCATAATGTAGTATGGCAAATCCTCAGCAATTCATGCTAACCTTGCATGGTGGCAGTCACATTTCTTCTACAGTGATGGAGATTATGCAAATGGCTGGAATGTTAGTTTAGAGATGAAAACACAACCAAGAGATATTTATCTTAATAATTCTTGTAGAGCCATTTAAGTGGCTCATGTACGTGTCTGTGTAAGAGAAAGCATGCGCACACTCCTCTACTCTTGTCAGACTGCAAAGCATTTTGAGCTCCTCCTGCTCTTCAGGAGTTTGTATACATTTGTAAGGATTTTATTTCCAGTTCTTTTCCTAAAACAAGCATGTAGTAGCTGTCACAAATCCATATGTGCACATAACCACACAATATCTATGTGCAACCAAACAACTGACCATGTACATTGTGTATGTTTAAGTTCTTGTATGATGACAACATGCATGTCCTCACATTAGGTAAATTAACGCCTGTTTATTTGTAGGTATGACGTTCCAAGCAACTCGTAGTAAAACTGCAAAAAATATGATTCTAGTCTTCATGATGCCTAAAGTGGGTTAAGTATGATGATACTCAGATATACTGAATATTGAATGTAGATATCTTATTAGGTCCAAAAAATATGCTCTGTGATGTGCTGGAGAAAGAGATACTATGAGAGAGTAATTAAGGACCAATTCAGGGAACAGGAGTTTATAGGTCTAGAGAACTTGGGACTCCATGAGATCCCTTAGACCCAAGAGTCTGTCTGGCACCTGTCTGTCAAAACACAAATAAATATTACAGAACACAACCCTGAGAAGAGTGCTCCTGGAATGAAGCTGTTAAAGTCAGGAGATCAACTCTGAAGAACAAAATGCCTGCAAGGCTGGCAACGTGTCAACCTTCTTATTTGACATTACCTTAACTATACAGCCACAATCCCGTGCATGTATGTTGAATACTAATACGATGCAATCATTATACCAAGGCACAAAAATTTGCTTCCTCAAAACCCAAGTGAAGCTTGAAGCACATCAACCAGAAATGTCAAAGTCATGAATAAAACAAGGAAAAAAATAAGGTTATCTGGAGGTAATTGTAGGCCCTTAATGAAAGGAGTCATGCTAGACTCAAAGCCATGTCACATCAGACAGGTATGTAAATAATATTGGCAGATGGATGCTGAATCCATAAAAGAAATCAGACTCATTCATTCAGAAGCTTTTAGCATGCAGCTGTGGATAAACATTTGGTACAATGCCTTTGTACCAAAACAAAGCATGGACATGTCGCCAAGAGTTGCAGGACTGACTTTGCAGGACTCCGCTGCCCTGTGTCAGTTCAAGGCTCAGTACATACATTACCCCCAGCAAAGAGCGTCCCACTCACTGCAGGTGGCAGCAGGATGAGTCCCACAAGCACAGCCTTGGTCAGTGGGTGAGCAAGAAGTGCACGAGAAGCAGCCTTAATCCTTACCTGGAGTTTATTTGGGGTGTTTAATACAAAGAAAATTGGATTCTGAGTGGCTTCTCCACTCAGATAAATCCTAGGTCTCAAACAGCAGTGCATGAAAGTGCAACTTGTTCCTGTGCAGGAGCTGCCGTTCCATCCTGGTGCACCAGGAGATCTCTGGGCAGATGGACAGACAAAATAATTGCACCTGACAGCTGACAACAAAATTAAGAAGGTGTCAGTCCCACAGAAAAATCGGGTACTGTGAAAAGCACATTTTAAGCTTACACTTAAAAATCCACACACACAAAATGCAATATTGTTTGGGCTATGTTTGCTTTGCTTCCCTTTCCTGCTCTTCCCATTTTTCTGCTACTCTGCCTTCCCAGTTTGCAACAAGAAGCTGTACGGATCTGAGTTATGCATACTAATGGCACAACCTTAGAGATGCACCAAAATCACAAATTTTTAATCTGGTGTCTCTCTGGCTTGGCAGCCCATATATAAAAATAAAACATTTATTTTTCCAATCTTAACTGCACATGCTTCCTTTCTACTAACTATTTGACTGCATTAATTCAGCAGTAAGGTTCTCAAAGAAGAGCTCTGCCCCCAAGCTGTGGTGGTGGCTTTCCATCTATTTCTACAACATACATCAAAATTTTATAAAAGCCATAAAATATGCTACAGTCTAGTTTTATCTTCTCTCTTTGAACATGCATATAATTTGAATCCATCTTATCCAAACACTCAATAACCAGTAACAGGAGAGAACAGGATAATTTAGAGGCAGCTGTTGGCAGAGGAGCAGGAAAAGTGGTAGGGGGAGAGGAAAGATGCTGCTGCTTTTGTGACTAAGGTGCTTGCTGGAAACAGTGCTGCTGCTGGAGAAGCCTCACTTCTCCCTCTTTTATCACAGTGCATCTCTAATCTTCTCTATTTCTGAGAGAAAAGAAAGCCCTCTGAATACCAGCTCCTGCTCTCCACCATGCTGTCATCCGCAGCTCCCTGCCTTCAGTACCAGAGCTGCTGCCCTGTCTGCTTTCCCTCATTAAACGCTCTCTCCTCCCGAGTTCAAACCCCTCTTTCAGTACTTGTCTTGCTCAAGGACTTGGAGCAGCAATCCAGACACACAGACTATTAGGGATCAGAAGCCGACTTGGCTGGAGGTGTGCGCTCCACCATCACTGGCAGTGCCAGCTCGTGCCTGGAGCCCGCGGGATTTTATGAAGGAACAGGACCAGCTGCAGCCAGCTGCCAGCAGGGTGTTTGAGGACAGTTTGTGACGGATGGAACCCTCCCAACAGGTCCGCATGTGCACCGTTCTACTCAGAGGGCTGCCAGAACAAGCCCATGGCAATGGGACCAGGGGCAGAGCGAGCAGAGCAGCGCACAGCTCCAGCACCCTGCTGCCTGCAGGGCAGGAGCGCTTGGCAGCCCCCGGCATCGCGCTGGAGCCCCCAGCCGCACGCAGACAGGCAGCCCCAGCCCAGCTCATGCCCGACAGGGAGAGGTATCCGAGAGTCAGCCAATATTTTGGTCCTGTCGTCCTCCCTGGGAATCAGGCATAGGAAATGGAGGAAAGCATATGGTGAGAAGGAGACTGGCTAGCAGGCCAGAACGTGCAGCAGATCCAGGCACTCCATGGGCTTGTGTTTTTCAGAATTACTTTCACTGACTTTAATTAAGCTCTCCCCAGACTCACCAGCTTGGAGAGATTAAAGCGAAAGAGAGCACGCCAAAGAACTCGCATACGACATAGCTTTCCCTATAAGCTTTTACAGCTCTGTAATTGAATTCACACACAACTGCATCATAATTGTGCAATGCGCAAAGCCACATTGACCTACTTCCCAACCATTCACATGGACCCCATGGAAGCTCTAAGCCACTTGATAAACTGAAAGTCCTTTTTGTCTGTGTTAAACAAATGCAATCATTTTTGGTGGAATCAGAAATCCCTTTTCCTGAGAAGAGCCCATCTATTGAGAAATTTTGCATAAGATTTACTTACAAAAAATTATCTTGTACTTCCATAGGATCTTAATCATTTGCTATTACTATGTACATAATTTTGAAAGTCTGATACACAGGATTTGAATAATTTAATGTGATAATGATGTGCCCTGGTGTCCACGGATAAGGATGTTAACATGCTCCTGAAAGAAGGATACAGACCCTCTGAGTAGGCAGGGCAGGACGAAACAAGCAGAGCTTTTAACAAAACATTCAAGCAGTTTTCCAGACAACAATAAGAGTACAAAGAAACTTAAACTACCTGCAAAATTGTCTTAGTTTTGACTCAATTGCTTGCAAAATATTCAACACAACACACCCTCCCACCCTTCTCAGTTTTAAGAGGTTTGTGGTAGCATTTAAAAAGTGATGGACTGCTGGATTTCCACTCTCCTGTCTTAAATAAATCGATACTTTGATAAATCATAATTCGCTTACCAAATGAATAAAATATTGAGACACAAAATAATTTTGAAGAACCCAAGAAGCAAACTGTTAACAACTCACAAGGAGTGGAAGCACAATTAACTTAGCTCCTAGAAGGCTAAACTCACAAACTAATTTCTGTATGCAGATCCTGGTTTGGACGTGCACGCGTGCCCTCCCAGGACAAGAGCAGGGCCAAGCGAAGCAGCAGGAGCCCTGCCACCCGCTCCTCGGTGGGTTTCATTTTTTGCTCCACTTCACAAGCAATAGCTGTTGGATGATAAGGATTTGCAAAACAAACTGAAAGCTGCACAGTGCTTGTGTTCAGAAGCTTTAAGCATGAAAATCCATTTCAGGGCCTATCTCCCCACTTGCTGAGATAAACCTGTCCTGAGCATGCTGCATAAATCTCCTACCGGAAACACAAATAACTCCAGAACTTGTTATTTTCTTGGCACAATTAGTGCTCAGTGTGCAGGGCCCTGGCAGCCCTTCCCTGCCAGCCCTCGCAACCCGCACGTGCACAAGTTCTCCCTGCACAGCAGGAGGACAGGGGCTTGCCGGGACCCCCGGCGCTGGGGCTGGCCCCTTCCTCCCACTTGTCTTCTTGGTGCACACGGCAGAGCCAGGCTGAGCCGGGTCCTCTCGCCGCACATTACAAGATTGGCCTCAGCTTCAGCCCAAATGGAACTGCTCTGGCACAAGTCGCAGTATTTTGGCAAAGATGCACACCGCTTCAGGGGCATTCCTCCGGTCAGAGGGGCTCCCCATGGGAAGTGAGACCCAGCAGAGAGACTCCATCAAAGAGCAGATATTCCCTGATCAGTGTTGGTGGAAAATTCACAAGCAGCAGTGTTTCTGTGTTTTTCCTTGGGAACATACACTATGTCGCAGATACATATGCTTTAAAAATAATTACAAATACTATTTTTCACTATTTTCCCAATGCTCCCCAGGGAGGAAGGAGCAGAGGTACCGCGCTCCCCCATTAGTAAGGTAAGATGTTCTGGGCACCTCAAAGCTCCCAGCTGCACCTCCCGGCCCTAGCTGTGGCAGATGCAGCCCTGGCAAGCACCAAAGTGTCAGCATGCACAGCTAAGCGTCTTGTGGAGCAAACGCTTTCCCA
The DNA here is from genome assembly GCA_011076525.1 of Nettapus auritus. Classification (NCBI taxonomy): domain Eukaryota; kingdom Metazoa; phylum Chordata; class Aves; order Anseriformes; family Anatidae; genus Nettapus; species Nettapus auritus. The sequence continues at coordinate 18,721,735 of CM021777.1, forward strand.
TGCATGAGCAGAGAGCTTGCCCTGTTTTACAAGGCAGCAAGCAGGGTACAGCTGCTTGGGGAAGGAGCCCATTTGGGGCAGGATGGGGCCAGCTCCTTCAGCGGACGGGAGCGCACCCACCCCCGGTAACCCGTAGGTTAACCACACAGCCCCGCCGAGCACACGGTGCTGCACCAATACTGCAGTCTTCAAGGCTGAAGCAAGCTCAAAGAGTATTTGTAAGATTTCTCTGCCATCGACAAGGCTCGCTCTGTAAGCACACCCTGGGGGAATAGTGCCGCTCCTGCCTGGATGAGACACTGCGCTCATTTAGGCACTAAGCTCATTACCTAGCACGGCACCAAATTGCTTTATTCCAATATAGCTGTCTACAGGCGCAGTTAGATTTTACACTATTAATAAGTAAACAAGATGGGAAAAGTGCAAGGGAGGAGATGTGGAGGGTCACCACGTACCAGAGACCCCTCTTGCTCTGCAAGTCTCGAGAGCTGAAACCACCCGGGGACAGGTGAGTATCTGGGGGGACATCAGTGAGGAGAAACAGCCTTGGCCTCCTCTTGCATCTGCTCACAGCCACCCAGGAGAGGACATGGGGGAGCCCAGAGCTCCCCCTCGCAGGGTCACAGTGTGCCCCGGCCCCTCTGGCCCCCCAGCCCATGTGAGCCCGCTGCGGGGCTGCAGCTGGCTGCAGGCAGGGCCCACGCTGAAGGCACAGCGTGCAGGCACGGAGGAGAATAAAGCTGTTTGCCCTCAAGTTCATTGCAGGATTTTATTTTCAGAACAATAAAGCCCCAAAGGAGACAGAAGCAGTTTTGTTAATGTAAAATTAGCCCTTTTACTCACAGTCTTTAAAGGTTTTTTTAAAAAATGCATTGCTCTGCCTTTGCCCTGCCAATCTTCAGCGCTATCTCTATATTTCTAATAGGTCTAAACTAATTAAATTAATTTCCCAGAATAACAACCTCCCAGGGACATACAGCTAGATAATCCTTAACTCCTCATGAAGTTAGTTTCCTATAGGGTTGGGGAGCAATTACAACTCATTAGTCATCCATCTTAGGAGGAGACGACAGGGCTTTCTATTGATTGTTTTTCCAACAGCACCGTGAGAGAAACCAAGAACACGTGGGTTCTGTTAACAAAACCTTTACCGGGAGATGGCATCGAGTCAGATGCATATACAGCTCCTTAATCTTAATTTACAGGAGGCTCCCGAGCCAGAGGAGGCAGCAGTGCCATGGCAGAGCCGCTGTGATCCATTGGGCGGCCAGGCTGGGATGCTGCCCCTGTGCCAGCACCAACGTGGGTCCTCCCCACCTGAGCAGAGACCCCCAAGATTCCTGGGGAATTGCAACAAAAGCTTAAGGAGAGCTGGCTGCAGCCACAGCCGGCCATGCCCCAAGACAATGGCACGGTTCTCCAGACAATGGCACGGTTCTCCAGACAATGGCACTGCTGTTCTCAACATAGCTTAAGCTTAGCTCAATTTTTTTTCCTTATGCTAGGTGGTGAATGAAAAATTGTACATAAAATCATTCATCAGCCTACCAACAATGAAAAGTTCCCTGTCTCACCTCCAGATCAGGTGGGAAAAGGAAACAGCAAGGCTCTTTAACTGGATGCAAAGTCAGGTTTCCTGCTGAGAAGTGCATCTGGAAAAACTCTAGCTTAGAGTGGAGACTGGGAACAGCAGCACAGGCTGCCAGAAGCTCAGCAACTTCGGGGGGCATGGAACAGACACCAAAGGGCATTTGGAATAAAGCAGCCATTTGGCTTAACTTAGATAATTTATTTTCCCTCTCTGATGTCCAGCTATCTTAAAAATTTACATCAGCAGACTAGATTGGAGCCTTCCACGTTCTATTTTTGAACTATATATTGTAAGTATTACAGTGCCATAAATTTGACATTTCAAATGCCAACAAATGGCTAGAAAATTGGCCCCTTGTGAATAATAGCCTAGCAGCATTTACATGTAATTATTTTGTCCAGGAATTTAATTTGCTAGACATAAAAGTTATGCTGAATGAAAGAGTGCTGGATAATGATCTTTAAGCTCAGGAAACAGACAGCCATTACTATAGGCACTGAAAGACGTGCCACTCTTTTCAAGTCATAATGCAAATTCCCTGTGGCTAGGAGCATTTCTGTAACAAATTTAGATAATGCTTTATGATGAATGGCACTACTTAATTTGCAGAGGCTGTAACTATGTAAACCATCCGCCACCACACTGCCAGGTCTGTGCAGTCACCCCAGGTGCCCGGTGCTAGCACCAGCCTGTGTCCCCAGGAGCTGGAGGTGCAGCCAGGAACGCAGAGCAGAAGGAGCAGCCCCGGCCTGGGGGGGAGCAGAGGAGGAGGAGCTGGAGGATGCTGTGCCGAGGGGCTGGCAGTGCCCTGTGGAGCTGAGGATCCACACTAAAACCACAAAGACCTACAACAGTGGCAACAAAAGGAACATTTTAGTCCGTTATTATCGCAGTTCATCTACGTACATAGTTAAGCAGCCACCAAGGGTCTTCTGGCAATTGCTTTTGTGGTTACCTTAAATACAACTACTGTTATGAAAGAAAGGATTGGAGGGAGAGAAGTAAAACAATACCAAACAAAAGCAAAGGGAATCAAGTGCAGGGAATACAACGCTAAATGCATAACTGGGAAGAATACAGAATATTTGTTGTACGAGCACAGCTGATACAGAACACAGAACAACTGTTAAATCTGTACTGATACATAGAATAGATGTTAAAATACAGAACAAAAAGGGTATGCAACAAATTTGAAACACAGAGCTGGGCTCAGCTCAAAATCCAGCAAACGCTTATTTTTTTCCTCCAAAAAGTTTTCCAGATATGAAAATTCTGGGATTTATTATTTTTTTTAATCACCACTAAAGACAAAAAGTCGGCTTTCACCTCTCCTGTGACACTCCGGCACCTCCTGCGGTCACCGAGCTAGCCCAGCCGTCCTGCCAGGCTCCCCACCGATGCCAGCACCGCGGTGCAGCCTGGAGAATCCCACAGGCACGTCCCAAACCCGTGCCAACATCTGAGCCCTGCCGCAGGCAGCCATGCCCTGGGCCCCTCTGCAGCCAGAGCCATGACCTTATTTCCTAGCTCCTCACTTCCAGCTTTAAAACATGTAAATGCACCATTTTGCTCAGAATACGTGCACTTCTAAGGACCTATGTTGGCACATCAAGGACCGTGTACCACAAGTAAACTGCTAAATTAAGACTCTTAAGAGCTGATAACAGAACTACAGGAAATCGCTAACTCCTGTGAAATCAGCCAACAGTTATGCATAACTCTCAAAGCAAATGCCCGGGCAATATAAAATAACCTGAAACAGGTAACTTGCAGTAAGAGGTGCTGGTTGTGAGTCACGCCCAAAGCAGCATTCAGATACCATTTTATTTTTTTGTGTTTATTTGCTTTATTTTGTTTAAAGAAGACAAACATTTTAACACATTGCAGAAATGCTGGGTACCTATGTAAGGACATGCATGCAAACCTGTGCCAGTTCAGAGGTGGGCACATCACTATGGGACTAGCCAGCAAAAATTGGATACAGCATCTTGCCACTCTTTTGACACTAAAAGCATGAATGCAAAGCCAGATTTGAGTGACAATTTCAAAAAATGTAAGGCTAAATAGATTATTTATGTCTCATACCTGCACTTAAGGCTGTGATGTACCAAAGATGTCTAAATCCTGGGCCGTGCCATATCCTGCTGACCATACGCAGCATCCAGTGGCTCAGCAGGGCTCACCAGACTCCAGGCTGTCCTTCCAGGGTGACATCCAGCTGTGTTCAGTAAGACCAACGTGTTCTGAGTACCCATGCTGCCCAGAATTACATGCTTTAGATGACAGCAAGCGCTGACTAAACTTAAAGCAGATGGCACATGAGAAATTTCAGATCATTTTCATTTTGATTTACTCCAGATCAAGTCCTTAGATAACTTTGAAATTTAGTGGCTTAACCTAAGGAGAATGTTCCTAATCCTTTCCCTGCCTTCTCACTCGTTTTTTAAGATTTACAGTTAAATGTTGATCGTGTCACTGTTGAAATAAATTAACTCTTCTAGTCATCAGGGAAAAGTAATCAATGGAGCATAATGTGAGCTGTCAGATAATCATATTTCAGTTCAAACCTGGTTCTGAAGCAGCAAATACCTCCAGGAGCAAGGCAGGGCAAGAGCCATGCTATCTGCTTTTCTGGTTGAATGCGTGTTCATTACCATGGAGCCAAGGAAAAGCCTGGAGCAGCTGGGGACTGGCAGAGAGAGTTATTTTCGCTGAGCAATATGAACCAAGTCGTTAGCCATATCTGAAATGCCTTTCATCTCCTAGGAAACCCGGGATTTGGACTAACAGTGTACCCTCAGTAGTTTTCTTCTGAGTTTGGATTGATCATGGGGTTTTGCTTGCTCTGTCTTGACTTTCACAGGCTATTTGCACTTTAAATTGTCTACCTCCCTGCTCCAATTACTTCCTTAATCATCCAGATAAGGGAGTTTGCATTTTCCCCCAATGTTTATACAGTGTTCACTCATTAGATGCTCTACAATTTAATGCCAGTGACAAATGTGAACCATTTCATTCTATATACGTAGTCTGGGCCTGGACTGATGCTTTCCACAGAATCTCCCAAATCTGGGAGATTTTTCTGCTGTTGTAGGGACGTCACGCAGGGCTGGGCCCAGGCAGGGCTGGGCCGTAAGACAATGCTTCTGCTGGAGGAGTCCCAGCAGGGCTGCACACGAGGCGCCCTCCGCATGAACAGCTGACAGGGAGAAGCAGAATCACACAGCTGGCAGGAGGAGAACCGAGGGCAGAACAACAGGGGAGGATGTGAATGTTAGTGAGAAGTTGGCAAGGCAAGCAAGGATGTGGGAAACAGTCTTGAGAAGCAGCTAGAGCAATGATGCTACAGAGGTAAACAACAGCTGTTTGTGCTCGCTGTGGTCCAGAAATCCTATCAGACTAATTAGCTGGCAACAGAGTGAATGAAATAACACTATTGTGAGTCAGAGTATGAAAGTGATGTAGCACGATGACCCCTTGCAGCTTCTGGTTCTGAGTTCACCGAGACACGACCAGCTGAACGCGCGGGCAAACTGCTCCGCACCCACTTGCAAAACACGGCCACAGCGGCACTGAGTTCCAACCGATTTTCCTTTATGAGGCAAAACTTTATAAAAGAACTTGTAAACAATCTCAGGCTCAAGGCAAAGCAATAAAAAGGATGTTTCTTGGGACAGTGTCCAAAATCGTACGTGTAAACTGATGAATCTCTGTGCAATTTACTTGGAAGCCTCATTGCTGGCCTCCAAACACCAGCCCACCCCAGCAAGACCACCAGAGACAGTCTTCATGAAGAGGGAATAAAGCCTTTGGCAATATGATTTTAGTAGGTAAAAACCCCATAATCATCACTGAATCTCCTTAATTTATTCACTACCTATCCTTTCACCTCTCCAGCTCCTTGTTTTAAATAATACAAATGGAAAAGCCTGATATCATTAGATTCGGGATTTCATCGTTAAAATAGGAGGTTGATAGCACTAAGGTCTCTAAGAGGTCAGTAGAGAGGGACCAGATGCCTAATTTAGCTAATCTAAATCACCCCAAGTTACAGTACCCCGACAGGACAGCCAAGACAATTAGCATCCTAATCTGGTCACGTAACCCAGCTTAGGTAACCATCCACTTTAACTCCATCAGCCTTCTACAACAGGATCCTCCAAGGTGTGGAACCTCTGCTTTGATTATCCAGTCTCTTCTCAGGGAATTTTTCTTCCCTTAGAGAGTGAAAATTCAGCCAAGAACAAGAATACCGGATAAACACACAAGAGCATGTCTACATTTCTACTGGTTATCAGACCCTGAAATAAGAATCACAATAAATATCTTCTTGGATTTTGAACAGGGACACATTTCTATCCAGAACAAATTTTATTTAATAGAGATTGTTCTAGTTAAATTAAGCTTAGCAATGTATTTCCTCTGAAGATCCACAAAACAGTAGAAAGACAGAAACAAAGACAAATCATGGGATCATGCATGATGTGTAGAAATAAGACACTGACAAGCATTCAGCTAGTAAGATCGTATCGAGTCTTGGGGGATTCTTAAACCTCCTGGCTTGATCAAAAGGACTAAATCCTGATGAATCCTGTTATAAGGTATCAGAAATGAAAGCTTAATACTGGGCTTAATTTTGACTTCCTTATCTTGGAAACATTCCTAAGCACATTGCATAGCCAGAGCCAACAGCATCAGAAAAGCTGTGAATCTCCATTAGATTTTCATCAACATATCTAGACAGAGAAGTCTCTCAAATCATTAGAGATGAAAAAAAAATCTTTAAGGGTATTTTTAAGTCCTTCTCTGCAGTAGGATAACTGATTCATCTTTCTCTCTACAGATACACGATGGGTTGTTTGTTATCTCTGATGATTTTTAACCAAGAAGCAGCCTCTTTAAAGTTTTTTTTTTTTATCCCATACTGTAGATCATTAATTCCACGTTACCTTGCTTATCTGCATCTGATAAAATAAGTAACAAGGCCCAGTTTTGTCTCGGTAGCTGTGGAAGGACAACTCCCACTGTAGTTAGTGGTGTGTTGGAATGCGAAGGTCTGTTTCCATGAATACGCACGCACACCCTTTAAAACAGGCGTTCAGCAAATGTTCATCCTTAGAGAACCGCCCTGCTATCAGGTTTCTGGAAATCTCACAAGTAAAGGAAAAAAATTCATTTCACAATAAAGTGAATATTTGCAGATCCCCCCCCCCCCCCATGAAACTCACGTTTCTCATTGAATAGCACGTGCTGGAGGTGGCAGCAGGGACAGCAACACAACCGGCTCAGGGTGACTCCACCTGGCCTCACAGGGGGCCTCTCACAGACGAGGGGCTCTCCTGTTTTATTTCCTAGAGAGAAGTTAGGCGGCATCTGGGTGTTTTGGAAAGCCGGCCTATTTCTCAAAGTAACAGCAGACTCCTACTGAAAATGACAGGACATTAAAGTCAGCGTTGGGCAGTTCTGCAAGTCCAGCCCCTAACTTTTCTGCAGATGATGGGAATTATGAAAATAAAAGCCTTCAACATAGCCCAAACCATTTTCAAATCATCGTGTTCTATAACCATTTAAGTGTAGTTTTGCTCATTTGCACCAGGATGTAGCCAATTATCCTAGAATATTAAAGCTTCAAATTAAATCTATTAATTGAGGATATTAACTCAATTTTGCAACCCAGACTAGCAAACTAACATTCCCTATGGCATCCAGAAATTATCTCCTAAAAATATAAAAGAGATTATAAACCAAATTGCTGTTGCCTCCCTACCTCACCTGCTGTTAATTATTCCCCAGACACATCAGCCATTAGAGCCTCGCACAGATGCTGCCCATCAGCCCCCTGCTCCCAGGCTGTCAGGGGGCATTTATGGCAGTCCTTGTGCTGTGCTCCCCACAGCCCTCCTGTCCAGAGGCACTTGTGCTCCTTTAAATATAACGAGATCAAACGGTAATGACTGCAGAGAAAGGAGACTCTGCTGTCCCATTCCATGCGCTCTGTAGGACCGCTTGGCGTGGTGCTGATGTCCCAGGCAGACACCTTTGTCCTCAGCACTGCTCTCAGCATGTCCCACATGGGGCCTGCCGCTGAGAGCAACGCGCCCCATGGTGCTCACGGCCCTGCTTTGAGCTCTGCTCTTTTGTGGTAACCACGTTGTACAAAATGTCACTCTTAGTAACACTTCCAGCACGTTACTTAAACACCATAGGAGGCATGTATGTGTATCACACCAACAGGACCGAGAGCAGCCTCGTTTAAATGTTATATAAGCATTAAAGTAAACATTATGTACTGTGTATGCACATTTTATATATTAAATATATGTTATTTATATTAAGGATTAATCGAGGACCAAAAATACTTCAAAAATAATTAAAAAATATATACTTCAAAAATAAAAAGAAAAATAGATGGCAGCAAGCCTCTGCAGGTGCACGTCCGCCAGCAGCCCGCAATGCTTCTCTGCAAAGGTCGCTAACGCCTGCTGACCCAAACTGGAGCAGCTTCTATGCAAGGCATGGAAATCTGTATGTGAGTATGATTTCTTTTTCCTGTATTTGGTCTGGTTTTAAGTAACAGCATGAGTTCAAAATGAGTTCAAGCTTAAAGAAAAAAAAAAAAAAAAAAAAAAAAAAAAAAAAAAAAA
>CM021777.1:18730069-18746588 GCA_011076525.1 Nettapus auritus
CTATATGTAAAAGATCTTATCTTTCCTTGAGACACTCTAGCAGCCATGCTTTGGGGCTAGTAATCGAAATATTATTCTCCATGAAACTAGTTATGGGCTATTAGTTATTGGCTAATGGGCTAAATTAGTCTCCATGAAAAATTACCCCCATTTGACTTTATCATAAGCCTTCGGCCACATAAGCCTGCTTAGAGAAGATAGAGATCCATTAATTAATACTCATTACAGTGGCCTCAGGCAATGTTAATTCTGTCTTAGCTCAGCCACTTGGTTTTGCAATGCAATCTTCTTGGAATATGCATTCACGAGGCACCGGGACCACCAGGGACAGCCCGGTGCCCAGCAGAATGCCCTCAGAGCTGAAAACTGCAACTGCCGCCTGCTGGAGCTTCGGGGGGCAAAGCCTGGGATGGGGCAACAGACAGCATCGTTAGGAGTTCGTGGGTATTCTCAGGAAAAGGATGAATATTAACACTAACCGTTGAGATAAACAGCTTTGCCACATTTAAAAGGATGCTCTGTTTACTCTACAGATTTTTAATTATAAAATCAATGAAGTGTTAATGATTGCGAGCATTACTTCAGCTCACTGGGAGTTCCAAACAACTTTTTTTAGTCTATGGCATAAATTCATAAGTTGCTCAGTTTGACCAATTTGTCAAGACAATTTCCATTAGTAGACATGAATATTTAATGAAAGGGAAAACTGGCATGAGCAACTTCACTTAAGCGACTAATGACTTACTGGAAAACAAGGAAGATACATTAATATGCCACTTGATTAAGTATTTGAAGAGTGCAATAATCTGAGTGTCTCAGCAAAACCTCCTTTATTCTGCCTGTGTATCCACCATCACCAGGGCATACAGATGGCAGCAAATCAGCTCAGAAATAAACACTTCACAACTTTAAACAAATTACTGCTTCTTGTTTACTTGTGGCCTTCAGGAGTAGATCTAAAAGCATTTTCAAATCTTTTATTCCTAATTTAGATAGTGTATGTTTAAAGGTAAATACAAAAGCCTTATGACTACAAAGCACTTGCTGTTAACTTACATGGAAGTTCTGCAAGGCACTGGAAATACAAACCTAAGTCTCTTAATGCCACAGCAAATCCAGATTTCCTCCAGCCCACAGTTTCTCTGCCCAAGCTTCCCAGCGATGGAGATTTATTTCTGTTACACAAAGTGAGCTGGCATCAAAACCTCTGGCTCTGCATGAGCTGCTGACACTTCCTCCCTCTTCAGAAAGGTCCTTGGAGTTGGGTTTCAGGAGCTTTTTAATCTCAGATTGCAGAGCAGGTTGCGTATGCCCTGAGAACACCGAGCCAATGCATATGCATTGCATCTGTAAAAAGTCTGATGAATTCAGATGAAAGTCTGATAATTCTAGTGAACACAATTATATCCACTTGAGAAGGAAGTCTGCTTTCTGCAGCAGGAGCTCCCTACCCAACTGACCTCTCTTTGCCACAAATCTCTTTTGACAGGCGCTCACAATTACTAAAGTGAAAAGCTGTTTCCTTTCGTCACTATCCCCATAAAACACACTGACTCTCTTAATTACATGCTTAGTTGTTTTCCAAAGGCTCTACCCATGCATGTAGGCAATAATTCAAGCTCCGAGGCAAGACACCACGTCACAGAACAGGAGCAGCACAGGCAGATGGAAACAAGTGGCCACAGAGCACGGCAGGAGCAGGGGCTCTGGCAGGGTCTGGCCCATGCTCCTGGGGCATCCGTGCACCCCGCGGACATCTGCTGCACGGGGGCTGCTGGCCCCCCGGGCTCCAGAGCAGTTCAGCCCTGTCCACCTTCCCCACCACTGTGTGGGAACACGAGGATAACTGGTTTGCTGGAAAAATAGAAGTGATCTGGATGTTATTGTCAGGAAAGGCACCAATCGATTCATTTTTTTATCAGAAGGATGAGAACTGCTATTAGCTAGCGCTCACTGAAGATGAGGTATTATTTGTTTGTTTAGGGAAATGCCTGCCTGAACTGAAAATCTTAATAGATAATCTCTGCTGAACATTTTTGTGCAGTAATTCAAGAACATCAAAAGCATGCTAGCCAGCCCAATTTTATGTGAATTTGATATAGATTTACTCACGGCAGTTTGTTTGAAGTCTGCAACAAGACACCTTTACACTCTCTCACCCCAAAGCATCCTTCTTCCATATTTCATAGCAGATTTGAAAAAATAAATAAATAAATAAATAAATAAAAATAAATAAATAAATAAAAATTGAGCAAGCACAAAGTCAAATAAGAAAACCAAATAAGAAATACTAGGAGTTATTAATAAAGATTCCTCTGAAAAGCACAAAGTGGGAAAAAAAATCTTATTTTCCATATACTGCCTATGGTCTCTAAGGCTTATGAATGCCTCATGACACCAGCTAACTTCTAACTGGCCTGACAATTTGATTATGTATTCCAGCATAAATCAGAAGAAGCTACACTGAATTCAACAGCACAGAAATCAGAGGCAGATCTACTCTGCCTGTCTATTCATCAGGTATTTTCCGCCTTGTGACACCCAGTATTTGCACACACAGATGCTGCAACAGCACCACACCTTCCTGCCCCAGTTTTACCCAGGAAGGTGATGGGTCCTCACCCAAATCTCCCAACTCGTCACTACATCTTCAGATCTACTATTAATAAAGTTATCAACACTGAGATAACGTTTTTCAATCAAAGACAGTTACAAACTCTGGTGATGATACTTCATTATTACAGTCATCAAGAACAGAAAATATGTGAAGTACTTTAAATTTCTACAGTACAGACAATGCTATACTCTCTTCTAGCTGGGGCAGTCTCTGATGCAAGAGCATGGTGCAAACTGAGGAGCAAAGCACAACCAAACTGTGAAATGCCAGTGCTGTGAACTCTGATGGCCTTCCTGAACAGTTTCTTAGAGATGGCAGGACTGGTTGGAGGGTTTCCTTAGCATTTAAAGAGGGATTTGATGCAAAAGCATTCACACTGCTTTGTTCTCAGCTGAGTGTTCAGAGAACTTTTTTTTTTTTTTTTTTTTTTTTTTTTTTTCTTGTTTTAAATATCTTGTTTAAAAACATTTTCACTTCCACTCAGGTTTGATGAGCTTTCCTTGCAGTGCCTCAGTCCTGCAAATTTGGTGTGGACCAGCAGTGCCGTGATGAGCCCTCAGTTTTCCTAGCAGGGAGAGGCAGCTCCCCGCCAGCAACACACTGCCTCGTCCTGCAGGAAACCCTTCCAGAACAGAACTCCCCAGTTATGCACAGAAGATGAAAGTGAGCAACTGTTTTTTCCATGTTATTTCACTAAGACCCGTGACCGTATTACCCAGCAATCCAGTAGCTTTCCATAATATTTTCTTCCTTATCACTCAGCACCCAGCACGGAAAGGGTTTACTTTACCCTTTACATTAATGGGATCAGCTTAAACCTTTCACCCTCCTGAAGGCACAGCTAATAGAAGGGAGCAAGCACATAGATGTCCACGTATTTACAGAGAAAATAAATAAATAAATAAATAAATAAATAAACAGACTTTTCCTTCTGCTGCCAATGCCACCTCCTGAATCTTGACACCATTCTCCTCTCTAAATTAATTTAAGGAGAATTTGGGAAGGATTGGGGAACAAAACAGAAGCAGTTTCCTGGAGTACACTATCATATCTTCTAGTTGGTGATCACAAGTCAACAACATCTTTAATCTTTTGAGAGAAATCTGGGTCAGCGTAGGATTGCCTCAAGGTGAGTGAGCCTGCCTGGGTGCCTGGCAGCCAGGGAGGGCTCCCCATCAGACCTGGGCCCCCCACAGAGGGATTTCAGATCACCATAATCCTCCACCCAGAAGTAAAATAATAATAATATTAAATACTCAGAAAGGGCAGACTCCTTGAATTTCAGTAGGGGTTTGGTGTTTTCTTATTGTTTTGTTGTTGTTGTTGTTGTTTTTGTTTTGTTTTGTTTTGTCTTTTCTTCTCTCTCTAACTGAGAAATCAGTGCACAAAAGTCTGTTGGGCAAGTCACCAGAACACAGCAGCCCTCCTCAGACAGCACTTCTTGTTTCTCAGCAGCAGGAGGATGGACTCCTGGCAGACCAGCTGGCAGCCCTCCCGCCCACCTTTAACAACCCTCCTACAAACACGTCCTGAACACAGACCTGAATACAGACCCCCATGATGCATGGGCACTGCAGCCCTTGTGCGAGGCAGGGAAGGGGAAGGGCAGAGCCGCGGTGGGAGCGGGACCCTGCCAGGCCAACAGCAGGGTGCTGGACGCCGCCCGTCAGGTTGCAGCAGCCAGCACTGCACCTATAAATATTTAGGATACAAAAAGAACACGATGGCACGAGCACAGACTCCTTATTTTTAAGGCTTTGATCACCAGGAGTTTAAATGGCATTGTGTGGAAATATTACTTACCTGAACTTCAAATAAATTCAGCCCTTTCATTATTGACCCTTGCTACCAGGAACTAGGGATCTATTTTTGATCTTCAGCCTAGAGAGAAAACAGCTAATCCGATGTTCAAAGGGAAGGGAGGGTAAAATTTGTTTCAGCTTCTTTGCCCCTGGGCAGAAGGTTCAGCGAGAGGAAGCAGAGGAGCTGGGGGAGGCAGCGTCCTGCCCGGCATCGCCCCACCGAGGGCTGCTCTGGGAGCTCCAGCTCTCCAGCTGCAGCCAGACCCGAATTCCCAAGGTTTGCCCCCATCCCTCCGGTGGGTCCCCTCACCGACACTCCTCATCCCCCCAGTGCTCCCCACAGAGCTGCCCGAGCCCTGGCCCCGCAGCCCAGCGTCCCGCTGCTGGCAGCAGCTTTCCACTCGTGCACAGCTTCACCAAAGGGCTGCCAAGCATCAGTCAGCCCGAATAAACGTTAACTTTGCTCCTCTGGGTTCTTTCAGAAACAAGCCTATTTTATGAATGCGAGGAATAAAGAGAAATCTCACGGCTCTCCTAAGACCACTTTCTGGCACATCCGAGGAGCCGGTGCAGAGCCACCAGCCCTCGGCAGTACAGCTCGCTTCCAGCTCAACCACAGACGTTTACATCTTGGGTGAGACTGGAAGGACACAGCTTCCCAGAAACATAGAACAAAGACTTGATTAATAAACCCAGTTGCAGAGTATTTTTTAATCAGCTCTTGCTTCCTTCATACAAGATGGTTATGAGAGAGATGGAAGAAGGAAAAAGTAGGAAAAATTGCATCCTCAGAACTGCACCCGGTGGACCACGACTGCACGCCAGTTCTGGCTTCGTAGCACAGCATCCTTCCTGTTATACATCACGCACTATTCACAACATCAGGTCACCAGTTTCTTAACAGCAAGTTCTTCTGGTGAAAAAAGGCAGAGGATGACACCGAAAACACGTTTCAGCCACGAATGATGCGTTTACCCAGCACAAATGGGAATGAAGGCAGGGCTTTGGTTAGCATGTCTCTGAGGGGTAGGAGGGTAAGACAAAAATAACAGCAAACCATCTCGTGTCAGACATGAAAACCACATTCATAGTTTTTGAGAACACAGAGGGAGGGACGGAGCGTGTGCAACCCTGTAACCACTACTGCTCTGTTCTTTTATACATATATATATATATACACACATATAAGAAAATGCTCCTCCTCTGCAGAATCATGCAAGGAAATAATTTAGGCTGGAGAACTGACAAATACTGGATTTCCACAGGGCACCAACAGCCTTAGTATTTTTGTAAGTCAGCACGCATGGACAGACAGCAGTGAATCCATGTACCTGCAGGACACCGCAAGCAGTCACCTCGTGCCATGCCTCCTACGGCAGCTGTTTGTGCAGCTGCAGTATTAAAAATGCGTTTCCTGGACCCACGTACACTGGGTGCCCTGGAGACAGCTGAATTAGTGGAAATGCAGGCTGCTGTTGTCATACCGTAAGTAGTTCGGGATGGAGTTGCCTGACTGCATTTCCCCAGTGAGCTCTTTACATCTATCTACGCTGATTGATTTTCAGTCAGTTTTCCGTGGGATGAGTTCAGATTCCCCAGCCTCAGGTATGTGGTGGGAGCATGTAAGTTAATTCACTAAACCACACGGCAATCCATCCCCAGTCTCTTCAGAAGATGCAATGTATGAAATGAAGATTAAGTGCCCAAAGTTGTTGGGGTTTTTTATTATTTTTTAAAAGTTATTTATCTAACTCTACCATCATGTTTTCTTCCAAACCTACTCCCCATAAAACCAACAAAAATAGCCAAGTCCTTACAACTTACTAAGTTTCTATTTTCTATTATTTTTCAAATTTTCTATTTGATGCAGTTATTTTGGACATAATGTTATTACCAGGGAATGATACAATTTAAAAAAATAATAATTTATATTCTGGTCAGAGAGCTTATTGCTGTTGTTTCTTTTATATTTCACTCTGAACTTCATTTTTTTCCAGTACATTCTTTTTTCAAAGCTATCATTCGCAGAGATGATATAAGCAGGGTGCTTCGACAATGGCTTTCCAGCACAGGGAATTTATTTGGGAGGGTATAAAACCCTAAGAACTGATAAAATATCCTAGACTGCCCAAGGCGAAGCATGTGCAAGATAAGAGCGGTCTCCCAAACGGATTATAATCACACACCGTACATCACGTTTCTCCAAATTCCCTTCCCCCACTCCTCCCACTTTTTAACACGAAATAAGATAAACTACAAAACTAGCTTTGAGCACACTCGGAACGTTAATCTGGTAACAGAAGCCCGCGGAGTGCCGCTCTCCTTGCAGTCTGGCCAGCTGCAGCAGCGATTAGACGAAGCTCGCTCCTCCCGGCCGGCGGTTCTCTTTGGCTGAGATGCGCCTCCCCGACCGCTGCAGGTGTGGAGCAAGCTTATGGCAGGAGCAGCGAGGAGCAGGGGGAGATGCGAGCGGGCCTTGCGGGAGGCAAAGCAGGACTGTAATAATAATATCAGCAGAAAACAGATGCTGGAAAATCCAATGCCATTTCCTCACAGCAACGACCAGACCCAAATCCAAGTCAGTACGGGAAGGAGGCCGATTCGCACCGAAGGCCAGGCATGATAAAATACTGGAACTCATTGCACATGTATACCCACACACACACTTCAATTTAATAGGTGTGAGTAAAGCTTCCATTTCCATTAATTTGCACGATAAACATCTTCACTAATTATAAACTGTGCTTACACTAATCACCTGCCTGAAGCCATCAGGTTTTATGCAGGGTTCCTGTCAGATCTCATAAACTGAATAGGGCTGGATCAGATACTTGGATGAAAAGCACCCTTCTGATACACCATGGTGCTAAAATAATGTAATCAGTTCCAATTCTTTCTTCTCAATGGGCAGAACAGCAGCTACTGCTCAGAGTCTCTGTGATACTGTCCGCTCATCTTCAGGGACTGGTTATTGGGTTTTTCCTTTGTTGGGATGCTTATTGTTGCTTTCTACCCAAAATCCAGTTCCCTGCTGGTTTCACTCTCCCTATGTTCCTCGCTAGGACACCTTCTCATTCAGATATGGGCACATTTCAGGAACAGGTGCAGCATTCTGTGCTTTGTGTACGATGGTGAGAGAATTAATACAAAAGACTCCGAGACTCTAGTATCTTAACAATGGCTCAAAACTATGGTATGTAGAGACCAGTAAGACTGATGCTGAGGAGGAGCTCACACACAAACCAGGGCGCCCACCAGCAGCCCCCCTGCCCTGTATTTCCCCCAGCAGTACACCCGGGGCACAGCTCCTGCAACAGTGTGGGCTGCTTGCTCTGGGTCTCACAGCACACGCACAGCTCCCGGCTGCCACCATGGCACCCCAGGCAGCACCCACAAAACGGAGGTGGTGCTTTAGAGCATCTGGCTCTAAACAGGTGTGTGGAAACACAGGGAATGTCACAGGGAACGTCACAGCGAACGTCACCGCTGTGGATAACCCTGCCCTGCTGCCAGGCCTGGGCATCAGCCCTTCCACAGCAAGCTCAGACTCCAGCATGTGACCAGGTCTATTTAACAAATGGACAGACTTTGCCCTGTTCCTTTTTTTTTTTTGTATGCTCAGAGACAATCTGTGAAACCACGTCACTTCCCCGCAAGGAGCTGCACCACAACCCCAGCACAAGTCACGCACGAGACACCATGCAGCTAACGTGGAGACGGGTTCTTAAAATTCAAATGCCCTCATGCTCCTCCTGCCACTCTTCTCAGTTGCCCTGAAGCAGTCATTTGTTTCAAGATGATTAACTCTCTGCCACAGCAGCAGCCCCATACAGCTCTGAATGCTCTGTGCAAATGTTCCTTTATTAATGAAATTAAACATCAGAGACACATGCTGTCAGGATGAATTGATACAGTAAGCTCTTCCTTAGCCCAAGTCTGATAAGTCACATGCAACATTTAGAAAAAGATTTGTGAGGGTATATTAAGAAGCTCAGCTACTTTTCAAATCCCAGGGTCCGATCCAATGAGGTTGAAACCAGTATCCCATTAAAATTAATTGGAAGTGCTGAACCATTGCTTGATGACTTCATTTTATACTTAAATATACATAAAAACAACTGGACTGGAATGACCTCTGGCCATACATATAAAATACCGAAATTACTGTGTAGGCATATGGAATAAAATGACTTCTACAATTTACCAGTACCTATAGCGGTGGCAATAGCAACCAGACACCGCTCAGAATTTAACATGAAATAGTTTTGAAATGATGCGGGTAACTGCAATTAAAAATTTAATTTCACTAGTCTGGAGGAGTTTGATTTCCTTTGTACAGCCAGCCTTGCTGTTCCCTCTTCTCAACCAGTGGACAAACAAAATCTTCCCATATTTCGTTTTTAGAGCATTTTGTTCTGATTAAAATAGGTCTTCTCTAACCATCTTTCTTCTTTTGGAGGAGAGAAGAAGGGACAATAAGTTTTGGGGTGGGGTTGTGTTTTTTTGGTGTTTCAGTAAAATAAATCAAGATGTAGAACCAAAATATACATGTTTTAGAGATTCTAAAATGGAGTTTAACAAACGGACTTTAAAATTTTCACAATATGCTGCAGAATCAGAGTCCAGAGGTGGAATTTGCTTTTGCAGCGCTGACCACCTGTGGAGATCAACCTGCTGCAGATAAATTAGCCCCAACAGAAGCCAAGGCCATTATCTTCACAGAGCAAGTGATTTATCACCAGATCACAGAAGAGAAAACAGGCAGTAACATCTAGGCGATAAATTCACCTTCTTATTTCATCACAAAGCCCTTCCACCTGATCCAGAACTTTCAGCTTGATACCCACCTTACGTAAGCGTTTCATTGCAGAGCATTAGCGTTCTTTTCTGGACTCAGGAGATTCCATGTTTTAAATATTTTAGAAAATAGCGTTACAAGGACGTTACAAATACAGCACTTAAGCACGCAGTTCAGCTATACAGAATACAACAAACATAAGTGCGGGCACTTTAGAGGTCTGCGCTGGCATTTCAGATGCAGAAAGAAAAAAGAGCACAGTCTTTCAGCACTTTGCTCAGATACTCTCCTAGAGGGCTCCCACACACATCCATTGATGTGCTCAGGACCGCTTCCCTTTGGAAAGTGCTGTTTCATTAAGGGCACAATTCCCCTGCAATGCTCATTATAGTGAGCAAGGTTCAGAGATCAAGATCTGGATATAATTGTCATTCACTTGCAAGGATCTCCAAAGTAGCTCTGCATTTCTCATGAGCACTGGGAAAAGTTCAGAAGCTGACCTCTGGGTATTATTGCTACTCCATTACAAAAAAGGCTCAGCCATTAACAAAACACGAAGTCAGAGACTTGAGGAGAATGCTGCCAGAGCAGGACCTGGGGAGGAAGGATGAGAGCATGGATAATCAGAGAGGCAGATCTGCAGCACTATTAAGGAATATAACTAGGCACGGAAATGGGCTTCTTGCTGCTTCGAGGTCTGCCAGCAATAGGATGGCTTCTGGGTTTGCCTGTGATGGCCAATTCAGGGGTTTCAGTGTCATGCACTTCTAAAAAGCCTATCTGCACCTTCTGTGTGTTCCTTAAGCCTCCTTGGCAATTTATTCCCCTAATTCTCACTGAAATTCATGAGAAGTTCTGCAAAGAAGGATTTTTTTTCCTCCTGCAATGCACAGATACAGCACACCACCCCCTCTTGGATGGGTCTATTAGGATCCAGGCCACACCAACTGCTCCTTCCAGGTGCGGCTGCCCCCGGCCATAGCTGGAGGCTGCCCTGAGCTGCCGCCCCTGGGCCTGAACCCTGAAAATGCAGCCGAAGAAGCAAAAGGCCATGTCTAAAAGAGGCTTGGCAGCTGCAAACAAGAGTGGATTTGACAGGACAGAGCCTTAAAGTCACACAAATGTTGTTTTCTCCAGTGTAAAATCTAATGGAAAAACAGCACGTCATTATGAAACCTCCCAAGGAAAAGAACGTGATGCACCTCGGGTAGAACTAAAATCCACTTTCTTCCCCAGACAGCTGGCAAGTTTATGCACAAGGTGACATGCACTCTGGAAAGGACTGGCAGAATTGACCACAGGAGGCATGGAGCAGTATTAATGATTTCTGCAGGCCCCAGTTCCCACTCAAACTAAAGAAATAGCAAACAAAACATAGCCATGGGTTGGTACAATGGCTCCACATGGTTATCCACTAACTGCAGTGACTGATATTTATTTCTGCAGGGAGCAAACGCGTTCATGACATTGAAAGCCTGGATATCGGTGTGCCATGATTTCTCCATTTCTCCATTGCACCTGCAATATTTGGACTTCTACCAAACGCTTTGTTCTCAGATGAGTTTGGAAGATGGTTAATTTCATTTTTGACTCATTGAAAGTCCTGTTCCTCCCCTTCTCAAAAAAAAAAAAAAAAAGTATATATGTGTGTATATATATATATATATATATATCAGCATTGTTTTTCTATTACCTATGTTAATTTCTATTTAGTCTGAAAGCTTAAAAATCTACTCCTGGCATACAATGAAATATTGTGAGTTAAATTCAGATGAGAGTTTGCAAGCAGTGTCTTGTTTAATTAAAATCAAAATACTTACATAGGAAACTATTCGAGTTGGCATATAATTTCAATATTACTGAAAGTCTGTGGAAATAGAAGTAAAACAGGCCATCTGAACTGCAAGTTTGTCACTCCACTCATCCATCAGTGCTTTCTACACTGCCATGGAAATGCCATGACTACGCAGAGCCCAAGAAATGAGATGATGTTATGCATTTAACCAGCTGCCTTTGAGAACAGGCAGCTCCTTCCCCTGAGCTGCCAGATTTTTCACCTTTTCCATCAGTTTCAATACTAACCCAACTGAGAGGACATCACACCAGGTCCTCACGGCGGGGACATGGGAGGTCCCACTGCCAACGTCACCACTGGAAGCCCTTACTCTTAATCACGGCAGTTTTATCATTATGTATACGCTCCAACATAAAGAAAAATTAAATTTTTATGCTTAATTATAATACTTAAATTCTGCCATATCAGGGCTGCAACCTGATACGTGCACCTGTGAACCTAAATGTGGTCAGTAGCAAAAACAAAATAAAATAAAAAGTAAAATTCAAAACACATTTTAAATTACTTTTCAGGAAAATATACATATTTTTTTTAACCTGTATTTGAGCTTTAAAGGTTTTTGGAAATTGAGCACAAAAGAAATAGGAATGCAGTGAAGCTGATGCTCAATTTTCCATGTGAAAATACTTCGTGGAACAATTTTCCTGCTATCTACTGCAACTTTGGTCATTTTGTTACTATTAATGAGTTGTTGGTTTTTTAGTTTGAATTTTCCCACATCATTGTTCAGCAAATTGTAGTATGTTAAGCTGTCACCTGAAGCTGCTGGTATGCTGAGTTCTGGTATGGCGTGTCTAAAATCCCTTTCATACACCAGAGTCTGGTGCCGGAGCTACTCCACGATGTGCGAAGAGCGCTGCCAGGACATCACACAGATTTGATCACACACAGCCCTGCGGCCCGCAGAACCCCTGTGAACAGATCCTGCTTATGCAGCAAGGCACAGCAGCCATCCTCAGACGCCTGTTCCCTGATGAAAGCAAGTTAAAGAGGAGAACGGTGGGAGTTGGTTGGTTGTAGGTTTGTGGTGGTTTTTTCCCCTCATCAAACTCGGGAGGCTGATGCCTGCACGCTAGCCAGTTTTTGTGACTGGGGGATTATTCATCTGAGCAGGGTTCACGTATGATCATTTGTCTGTATTTGAGCAGTCTCATTTTGCTTTATGAATGTCCTTTTCTCCTTATTTATGAGCCCCTTCACTTTTCCACATGAAAAAGCAGGCTCAAGCCTTTCCTACTTGCTACACTGCACTATCTTCTTATCTCCACAAAAGTTTTTGAAGCTTTGTAGGGGATATGCAGGAGGAATGTTACGATCTCACCTTTTTATACTTGCTGAATATTTAAAGGTTTTTAGCTCCCTTAAAATAAATCTTTTCCATTCGGAAGGACAGAGGGCTACTGTCTCCATAACAACCACTCCGCAGAAAATTTCCTTTTGGTAAATACAGTAGAATTAACTGCATAGTTTTAATGTTTAATCGTATTCTGCTAGACGCAGACTAAAAAAAGGTAAACTTTAGTTCAACTTGCTTCTCTGTCATCTGTCTCATTGACCAAAATACAGCTCCTCTCAAACAACTGAAAGGCAGTAAAAGAAAAGCACCTGCGAACTCATTCATTATGCTGTTAAGCAAGCTGATAGGCACTGCCGGAAAAAGAAATAAGACTGAAAATTGCTGAAGCATCTTCCATCATTGCAATTTCCACAAGGTTAGAAGAAGTCATATTGGATAAAATCTTGGAAGTGCTGAGGCAATGGTCTGGGAAATAAATGCAAATAGCCATTTTGTATTAGGTGCGGAGAAACTGGAATTGAGTGCTCCTGGCAGAAAACCTAAAATCAAGGTGTGATTTCTGCAATCTGAATATGACAAGAGAGCAGGCAGCTGGGGGGGCTGGCGCCCAGGCTGGAGGCGTGAAACACTCTTGTACTCGTCTCATCACAGATAAAAAAAAGTCACCTCACCCCCTCAGTCATCCTTCCCAAAAGGTATCTTACTCAATATCCACAGGAACTGAACCGAGATTTGTGTAGTGCAGCAGACTCGAGGAGTTTGGCAGGTTGCTGCTTCCCT
This sequence comes from Nettapus auritus, assembly GCA_011076525.1. Lineage (NCBI taxonomy): Eukaryota > Metazoa > Chordata > Aves > Anseriformes > Anatidae > Nettapus > Nettapus auritus. The sequence goes on from CM021777.1 coordinate 18,743,219, forward strand.
GCTGGACTGCTGGCACCCAGGTACATCCCAGGCACCAGCTCTGCAAGGCCCTGAAGAAATCAAAAGCGAGTTGTTACCTCGACCACTTATCTTTGCTGTCACGCAGCTGGTGCCAGTACTCCACATTCAATGCAGTAGCAAACAGAGGGGGTTAATGCTCTTTTTAAATCTTAGTTTCTAATGTTTCTGTCATTGAACATTCACTTCTATGCATACTCCACTAAACAACTCATCGTCAGAAATGCTTACATAAAAGGAAAATATTTTCCGTGGATGACCTGTAGGATCCAATTCCAGATGCCTAACCATGAGCCTTAATGCATACTGAAATCCAGCTCCGAGTTCATTTTCTCTAATGCAGACCTGGAAGACCACTTGACCTGCTAATCAGATCATATGGCTCAGATTTCAGATTAACTCCCTACATATGAATGAACTATGAAATTGGAATTCACTGTTTAAAAGTTTCAGACAAAACTCAGTTTTTATTAACTACAGTCAAAAAAACGGAAATGACCTTAAGATGCTTTTTGTGAAGTTCAGCAGATCCCACATATTTCTACCTATTTTTAATAAGAAAAGCTCAGCATAAAACATAAAACACAGTGTGTAGAATATATTTACTGTATATAACTTTATTAAAAATCACTGTCATGACATTCTGACTATGTTTCTATTGAAAAAAAAAAGATAAAAAAAAAAAAAAAAGCCTTTGGCTTCACTCTCAGAAAAGATGAAAAAAGCATCTCCCTGCTAAGTAAGTAGCGAGAGTACTATATAATGACCTGAGAAGAAAGAATATTACAATTCATCTATTTTTTAACCTCTCAGGATAATAAATATGAAGATCTGACTTGCAACCTCAACTAAAAAGCCTCTTCAAAGCTCCTGATAGAGAAAACATTTCATAAAGGCCATTTCATGCTCACAGCACCACTTACAGAAAATAAGGCGCAGCTCTGGTTGTGCCAGAACATCACTGAACATTATCCCGGGCCACTCAGCTGAAGTGGAGCCTAGATGTTTTAATCAATGCACAGATGTCAGTACTGCTGCATTCTCTCATAGAAAAAGGAGCAGAGAAAAAAGAAATCAAGAGGTAGGTATCAAAACACTCGGTGAAAGAGATGCAATAAAGCAATTAGTCTCTCTGAAGTTAAAAGCTATAGAAGTATTGTTATGGAAACTAATAAACCATAAAAGAAGATTAAAGGATGTGCCCCTCATGCATCAAGAAGCCAAAAGGAAGAACAAAAACCATGGTAAGAGCTGGTTGCTGCATGCAGCTTCTCGAGTACATCACTGAAGACTAACCAACTCGTTCTGGACATGCTGTTAAATGCTGGCATCTGCCCTGACACAGCAATTGCTTTATGAAACAGCTCGTGTAACTGACGGCACGCTTCCATCGAGAGGAATCTCGGCAGGAGGCCTTACCCCGGTGTCAGCAGGTCCCTGGGTGCTGTGCCATGGGCAGAGAGCAGGGGCCCAGCAGGGAGCTCGCCAGCCGGGAGCGGATCCCTGCGAAGCACAGGGCTGGGGGATCTGTCAGCTGTGTCCCCGGTGAGGCACCTCAGCAGATGATCAAGCTAGAAGCTTTGCAGCACTGGAACAAGCTCACACATCTCTGTACAGCAACACCATGTGGTGTAGGCTGACTGCTACTGCTCTTTCACCCAGGGTCAAGAAGATGAAATTAGAAGCGGAAACGCTTGAGCAATTTGTTTCCCTTACAACACGGACAGGTTGTCCAGATGCCACCAGGCTTTAGGAACTTCTCATTTGCCCCAAAAGTCAGTCTCCCAGCAGCTGCCTCCCACAGTGCTGGGGTTGCACCCGCTCTCATGGCAGCTCCCAGAACTCCATGCTCAGGTTTCTTCCCCCACAGGTGCTCCAAATCATTATTTTTTACGTGCTATTCCACCTTGACTTGCTCATGGCCTTGGGTGGACACCTCACACGTGTCTCAGGCCAATGGATCCACCACAGGCGACACCTCCATGCTCACCAAATGTCACTTCCAAGCCTGATTCATTTCGTTTGAGCCCTGAATTCCCTCCATGCCATTTTACAATCCAACCACAACGGTGCTACTAAGGCCTCCCAAAGCTGAGAGAAGTGCCCACGCTCGATTTGTATCCAGCGTGGCATAAACTTTGGCAGTGGCAGTGTGGCCGCGAGGAAGAGGCTGGGCAGCTCTTCCTCCTCAGCTGACACCTGCTACAGTTCGTGTTGAAGGAGCAAGTTACATTTCTCCCCAAACCCCCCCTTCTCTCATGCCACATGCAGAGGCACCACGTACAAATGGCAAGGGGAAGGCACGAACGAGCAGCAAACCCCCACATCACCAGCTGCCAGGCACCCGAGGCTCCTCACCCGGCCACATCCTTGCTCACCGGAGCAGAAAATTCATCCTGGAGCTGAGGAAAACAACAACCTACTCTCTTCTCTCCTGCAGCACCTTTTTGCTGCGGCTTCTCCTTATAAAACGTTAAGTGCACTTTCCATATCAAAGGCAAGAGGCCGATCCAGCTGCATTTGACACGCCGAGGGCTTTTTTCTTTTAACAAGCAGCACAGAGAGGATCCAGAGGATAGTGTAATCAAGGAAATACCAACACAATAGGCTCCCTTCGTGAAAGCTGCCTGTGTAGTGATACCTTATGGCATCTGCACAGTAATAGGCAGTGGAAAGAGTTGTTCAAGCTAAGAGAAATGTAAATTGCTGAATTTGGCATTATTGTACAATAAAGAAAACCTCAGCACAGCAGACTAGCAGGGAAGAAAAAGCAGTATTAGAAGTTACACGGCATGCAGGAGCAAGCCAGGCTGTTTCATGCTTCTGAAGGCTGACATATTTACCAGCCAGCAGTAGCTTTTTGCTTTATGTTTAGATATCAACGCATGCAATATGTTTCTGTTTCTTGAGCACCTTAAAACAGCAGTTGGTAATTATAATCAAGAAAAAGCTCGTACAAGGAAAGCATCCAGATTTTCTAGAGGTCTTCAGCACTCCTTTATGCATTAAGATACAAATCCTCCCACAGAAGTCTGGTAACGTTACCTGCACATCTCACTAACTGGAGAAAACAAGTTGGGAGGGCTACGAGGAAGGCACTGTCCCGCCCCCAGGCCCTGTCATTACCTGTTCATGCACATTTCCTCCTCAAAAATAACATGTTTGGACGGCCCCTTGAACAGGTCCTTCCCCACACCTGCACACAAAACCATCTATGCACCTCAGTCAGTTGTCTGAGGAAGCTAATGCCAACTGTGACACTGCAAACGTTAGGCAGGGGCACCGAAGTCAAGAGAAAAGGGATCTGAGCCTGCTTTTGGGGGGGAGGGCCGGGGCAAGGGGCCGTCCAAAC
>CM021777.1:18746688-18791102 GCA_011076525.1 Nettapus auritus
TCAAGGAATAGTCACCAGAGCCATTAAGGGAAAAGCTACAAGAAAACACATTTTTGAAAAGGCACCAGTCTAATAATTCCCTGGCACAGGTCATGTGGCAATAGGGCTTCTCACACTGTCAGATTTGGAAAAAAAGGAAAGGATTGGAGCTAAGAAAGTGAGTGTGAATTTCTGCAAAATACACAAAACTTAATCTCTTGGGAAGTGCTGCCATCCTATGAGGAACTGAATTCCTCCCACTTTCATAACATAGATGCAAATTACACACATTTAGATGTTTTTAAAGAGTTTGATTTATCAAGGGTCTACGAAGTGGTGAATAAGAGTGAATCAGATGTAAATCAGCTGTCACAAACTTGGCTCAAGCCATCTACAAGAAATTCAATTCTAGTTTGCTAATGCCATTATTAAGTAGTTTGGCAACATGATGTTACAGGGATTGAAAATGCGTTGTGTAATTGATGATTTTACACCGACAATACATCAAAGCAGCAGGGATGAGGAATGTTTCGCAGCAGGGTTCGCCCCTTCGCTTTGCAAACATGTAGGGAACCATGCCAGCAATAAGCACCAACAGGAGCGCTCTTGGGCATCTTCTTAAGGCTGTTAAATCAAAAGGAAGAGTACAACTTTTATACAAATGCGCTAATAGGAAACCAAAAGCATGTCCATTGACCTGATGACTTCATTAAACTGAAATGCTGTGTAACTGTCCTACCCATACAGCTTTGCGTGAGAATGCCTCGCAGCCTCCTTGCGTTTCATTGCACGTGCTCTGTTAGCCAATACAGGCTGGTTTCTGCCTCCTCAACCACGCATCTAACAGAAGAAGCAGCCTTGGGATTTTCTAATTTTACTTTGAGGGAGGATCCCACTGTAGGTCTTTTGTATTGCCATTTCGTGTTTTCTGCCACACAAGCATTGCTTTCTAGGACTGCTATTGCTCCCAGAACTGTCTGTGGATGAAGTCCCATCAAGATAACAGGCTGGGGCAGGGAATACTTTTCAAGTCTGTGCCGACTAGGCCACGTATTGGCAGAGCCACACACACTTTGTTATTCCAGTGTGATAAACAGGGCAGTTGACACAGCTCTGAAACCAAATGGTTTGACATCGAGGAGTGCCACTTACCCTGGGCACTTTGCTGTGGCAAACTGCCTGTTTAGAAGATAAAGAAGCATTGGGTTTGAAGAGAGATGCCTACTGGGCTATTTCTGACTCCCTCGTTCCCTTTTCTGGATGTTGGGAGATTTCGGATCTGAAGAATTCAAGTCTTAGATTAGTATTCTCCATCTGTCAAACCAATATTGAAAACTGCTCAAAATCAGGGGTAGGGAAGGTATGAACACGGGTAGTAATTCTGCAATTTGAACATGTTGCTGTTTAACTACATTCCTCACAGATAATTTTAGAAGCCAAAATGTTATCGGGACAATGTGGTTCCCCATTTCCATTCTCTCCCAGAGTCAGAGGAAGGGAAAATACACACCATGGGGGAAAGTTCTGCAGCACAAACCACCCACTGGTGCTTTAGGCCATTTACTAAAATGAGCCTTCCCAAACAGCACCAGCAGTTCACGTTAATAACTATTGAAAAACTATGTAGTCAATAGTATGCTCTACACACACATTTTTGGCCCATATTAAGAATTTTTGAAGCTGATTAAACTTCCATACATAGAGATTAATGCAGATTTAATGTCACAGTGTAAAGTTACTTGCAATGTTTCCTCTTAAACAAGTTCTGCTTTGAAAATCCTTGTTTGGACTGCTTTCAAGTTTTAGTATAAGCAAGTTCAAGAGCCTTCTGTCACTACATTAATTGCAACCGATTTTACTTAAATTTCTGTATGCTGCAGTCCTTAAAGGCGATGCAACAACTTTTGGTTAGAAAAATCATTAAATGCTACTGTGCATGTTTAAAGGCTAACAAACACAACGACCATTTGCCTACTGCTATCTTCCAGTTATGTATAACATGTAAACAGGAATTTGCTTAAATTAAACTCAGAATGATTATTACATAGCAGAGAAACATGGAAATAATGCAGATGGCACCATGCAGCATTAAGCAGTTAAGGTCACACTAATAGCAACAGCTTCTTTTGTAGGATTTTTGACACAAAACAGAATGACCCAGTGAGAGGAGAAATTCTGCCTTATGGATGTCGGAAACTGCATGCTCAGCAATTTTTTTTTTTTTTCTTTATTTTTTCTCCTTTGTGGGAGGATTTCATAGAGTACTGTTCGCTTGACTGACAAGTATATATGCGCGGTTAACCTTCTCATTAGTTAAACATCTCCTTAGGGAAGCCTAAAATCCTTCAATAATGACCAGTACGTATACTTTCTAATGCAGTTGATGGGTTTTTCCTTAAGAAGAGCTCATTTTAGACCTCCGCCAAAATAGTATTTTATTTAGAAATCCTCCTTTACTTTTCAAGCACAGGCTTAAAAGAGGTTATAGTGAGCTCAGCAACCTAACCCTCTCGTTGCTAGCGATGGGTACATTCACTGTGATGTCCTCAATGGTAATCAGGAGAATATCGTACATTAAAAATAAAGAGTATTTATGTAGGTGTCTATTATTTAACACATTCAATTTTCTGAGAACCAAGACAAAATACATTGACTAAAGGTATAGAAACTGGCCATGGTTTAGATCTAAACTGGATGTTTGCTACATGACAGGTGAAGGTGAGCTTTAATTTTATTTCCTGGAAAATTCATTCGTGCTATTTCAGACAAAAGTAGAGTGAAATGTGTTATGTGTGAAGAAGTGGAAATCTCTCTAGTTAGCAGCTGTGGAAAGCAAAGTGATACCGCAAGCAAAAGTAATGTTCCAGATAAGAAAACAGCAGAAGATGAAGGTTTCAGAAAAAATGTACCTGTGATTTATCAAAACACAATGCCAAGATTTTATTGCACGGGCCCTCATTATAAAACTGAGTTGTTTTCTGTTTGACACATGCAGCGATGCCTGCATTTGATTTTTAGTTGCCCATACTCAAATTTAAGAGTTCCTTGTAATGTAAGGATTGCTCACCTGAACTACATAGAAAAGAATAAAAGGTAGCTTTATCTAGGAGGGAACAGGAAGATGACAGATCACTGAGGTTATCTCCAACTTTGTCATGCAGCATTGGGAATTGAAGGCAGAAAGTTAGTGACAGGTCCGTATACCATGGGAACAAAGGGTTTCTTCCAGACTGACTACCTAAGAAACTTCGAGGTTTGTTCATGTTGCAGAATACACAATAGAGGGAATTAAAAAATGGAGGTAAACTAGGGTCAAGCATGCAAGAAACTTTTACTTTTGCTATCACTTATGTAAATCAATTCAAGGTCCAAGATATGGTAGGAAGAGAACCCTACCAAATACAGTGCCTAATGTAATCAGAACTCCTCACACTAGATATTTTTAAGAGGCAAGAGGAATTGGTTTTCTTCACAATTAACTGCACTGGACTGTGATCTTATTTACAACCCACTTGGGAGGAAAGTTGTTGAGAAGAATGAAACTGTCTTTGACCTTCATCTCCTCAGAAGGATGGAGAGAGTGCAGGTATTTTCCTGTTGCACCCTCATTTCCATGCCATAGCACTGCTCATTTGGGAAACATGAAAAATATGGTTGAGTCAATTCCTCTGAGTTATTCTGAAGGAGTTAGGCTCTCCGTAAGATGGAAGGTGATTGAAATTCTATGGCTCCACTTTAAGTTATTGAAAACAGAAAACTGTCAGCTGCACAGTATTGAAAACAGTACAGTATCTTAGCAGAATATATTAGAGCCCATTATTTTGCTATTACTTATTATGCATTTTTAACCTTTTGTGTTCGTGCAGGAGGTTCTTCCAGTCCATGTTGACATGAGTGTGCCCACAGCACTGACCTCATGGGACTTCTTTTCACCCTAATGTCCTCCAAAAACAAAAGTTCTGAGGGGAAACTATGAAAGTTTGGGGTATTCAGGCCCTACTGTCGTTATCACGCTTGACAAGCTGCCTCAGCAACCCCTCAACAGAAACAGCCTGATGTGATTTCAGATTATTTCACATTACACAGCTCATGCCTGCTGGGAGAAGAGGTGCAAGGGCAAAGTGGGGAGGTCCAGTATCCCATGTTTGGAAAAAAGTTTCAAAAAACACAAATCCTGAAGGACAGGAACAAGTCAAAAGACAGCAGTCCAGGCTGCTATCAAAGGACTAGGACAGGGTAGCCTCTGGGTGACCTTACTACACGTGAACCCCACCTCACCCAGGAACACTTGGTGCCTGGCTTCAGGCTCCCATTTCAGCTCACCAACACTGCACAGGATGACAGCATTAGTATCTCAGCCCATACATCTGTTCAAGCCTAACATGAGAGGGATCTTGCCTCTCGGATCTTTGCTGAGACCATAACACACAGCAGAAGCCTCCCCCAGCTCCAGCCGGCACCAGTCACAGGAACAGGAGCACACACAGCCTGCGCCACGGAGAGCAGCAGCACCAGGAGGTCCTCACTAAAACCTTCCATAGGCCTGTGCAAGTCATCACCTCTCCATGCCTCCGTTTTCTACCTGTAAGAGAGAGATAATGGATCCACCCTCCTTGGCACGATGGGAGAGCCTCTACTAAGGCTGAAGTAACAAGCTACAGAAACAGTAAAAGAAACACAAAGTGCTAGAGCTTTCTCTCACTATGTTACTTAGATTAAAAGTGGTTTACAACCCTTCATCCAGGAGATGAAAAGCCAGTCAGCAACAGCTGATGATGCTGATGCTCTTCTTTCTCTCCCTCCAAGACTGGCAGCACACTCAAAGTATTAATCCACACTACACAAAGTATTTACAGCTATCCAGTCAGCTATAACAGAACTAAATTATCTGTCAGAAAGGAGAGGCGGCAGCAATACGTTTTGTCAGGTTTCAAAGATATTTGAGCTTCAGAGATTTAAACCATGCAGCATTTGTTCTCCTTACCTGAATGTGAAGATGGAGACCTGATCCTGCCGCGGACTGACTCTCAGAGTCACCTCAGAACTGGGACCCTGCTGCTCCCAAAGGTAAAGAGCAGCTCTGATGACAGGGACCACACTTGGTAAGGAAAGACATTTTGCAAGCTCCCCACACAGAGAAATCAAGACTTCACTATTGAAAATAATTGAAGCTCCATCTATCACACCGTTCCTTTAGGGCTGATGGGTGGGAGAGAACCTAATCGTCTTCTCCCCTCAAGCTAGGCAGTCAATCAGCTTCCAGCAAGCTGGCTGAGGAGCTGTACAGCTGGAAAAATAAACTGATTTTGTCAGATGTACAAACTCCCAGACACATTTAAATAGCCGCTGCCCATTACGACTAATATGAAAACCTCTTCCTAGTGCCAGGAGTGCCTCCATGTACAGCAAACTCAGTGCTCTGCAGGACGAGACCTCTCCCAGTGCTCACCGCTGAGACCCCTCTGGTGCAGGATGAGACCATGGGAAAGCTGTAACAGGGCCTCTGCTTACTTGCCAGGGCATTTTGAAATAGTGGATGAACTATGCTTAGGGGTGCCTCCACACTTACATTTGTGGTCAGTCTCAAACCCAATCCACCAGCTCGCCTTGCCCAAACCGACGTTTTACACTGTCCTGATTTCTGAGCCAGTATCAAAGTTGTGCTTCTCATCTCTTACGCCTGGCGTGCTATCCTGCGATGACTGGAAACCACCTGGAAATGCCTCTGAGCAACTTGGCCTTCTCCAGCTTTGACTTCATTCTGGGAAAGACCCTGTGCAGGTAGCAAAGGGGGACAGGACCACTAAGGGAGGAATGAGAAATATGGGGACTGGTGTCGGATCAGCTCTGGTGCCCAAAGCCTTCAGTGCCACAACAACTTCCAGACCCTGGAGGAATTAGAGAGCCTGTCCCACAGTTCTGCAGAATTTCAGACAGAACTCATGGCAGATGAACGGGTGTGGATAATTTTTTAAAAATCAGCTGACTCCAAATTTAAGTGTTCACAAAGGAAATAACCCACAGCACAGGTTTCATTAACTTCTCTGAACATAAAGAAAACTGAGGACGATGAGCAGATAAAAACAAGATGCACTTACATAAAAAGACACACTAACCAAAGGAGATTACTCAACAAATTAAGATTTTAACCTATCTTTCATAAGCAAAAAATAAAAAACACCTCTAAAGTAATCCTTCCAAAGCACGTAAGGCAGACAACTACAGTAGCCCATTTTAGCAGCCAGATTTTTGAGGTATTCCCGTTGTATTGGGAACACATTCTGTCTGCAGCTCTCCTATTCCCCATGCAGGCACTTACTGTTTGTTCAAGTAAATCTCAAGCCCGACCTTGAAAACTGCAGACAGAAGTGAAGTGTTATATAACTAGTGACAGCTGAAGTTAAGCAAATATTGCAGGAGTAAAAGTAAGACATGCATCACAAAAAGAAGAGAAAGGTCTTCCACCGAACAGGAATTTGAAGCAGCACCAATCCCCAGGTAAGGCCTGCTGGTGGCCGTACAAATACCAATAACGCTAACAGTGATGGGATTAAAAAACTATTTCCTGCATTATTGGGCTACCCACACCTCATTCAGACAAACACACGTTAATGTTAAAATGTCAAAACCCAAACTTGGGCAGACTGGATAAGTAAATTGCAAGATCACCCTGAGTACATTTCAAATTGGATTTTGCATGGGTTGAACTATGACATAATCATCTAAAACCACGTAAATACACCAATGTGAAAATAAATGTATTAGTGACTCTGTTTCAGGGAGAAGGAGGTGTTGCATTTTGTAAGTCAGCAGTTCTCAGCAACTAAGATGCTGTTTACTACCACTGTGCTTTTACAGCACTCGCCTCAACGGTCTGACTCATAAATAATTATGAAGCCTTGGGAATAACAACTTTTGTTGCAGCCAGCTGGTTTTATTTCTGAGCAATTCAGGCACCAGTCACTGTGTGCACACCAAAAGGAGCTTATTGCTGCACAGAGGCACCAGGGTCACTGGAAAGGTGCAGGGCAACGCGTGGCACTAGCCAGGATCTGGTGCTTACTGAAGCGCCTGGCATGTTTTTACCATCACCACCAGAAATCAGCACAGGCTTTGAGAACGGGGCTGTGACCCACTTCATGAACCATTCATCCAGAAAAGAAATGCACAGATACTTAGAAAATTAATAGTAAGATGCCAAAAACAACATTACAGCCAGAGTGGCATGCTTTGTTGTTACCAGGTCTCAAGTTTGTCTCGGCTCTACCTTCCCTCCAGTAACTAACATTTGGTATTAACAGGGCTTTTGCTACATCTCCAAAGTGTGATTATATATCACAAAGTGCACAGAGGTTCTTGTTTAACTTGGTTAATTTGCCATTTCAGACCTTACAGGGGAGGCTGCACGGAGACAGAGTGAATGGCCAGCAATAAGGAACTCATTATACCAAGAACTCTACCCTAGGGGAGCTCCGCAGACCATAAGGGGAATACTCCTACAGCTGAATGAGCTGCCTTCTCTGTTTTTCAAACCTGGGAGAGAGGTGCATACATCACACTAATATGTTTTCCACCTTAGTGCACCCATCACTGTTGAAATATAGACAATCCCGAGAAAGGGCTTCCATTTTATTAGCCATATCAAGCTTTCCAGAGGACTACAGTGAGATGGCTGCACACAGGTGCAAAGTGCAGAGTTGTTGCTGCCAGGGTCGTTTGCTTCCTCGTTGCAGGACATGCAGAAGTCTGTGAAGGCACTGCGTTACTCCACAAACCCTCAGCAGCACACAAAGCACGTAAAGTATATTTTTACAAATCTTCCCACCATCTGAATGGAAACTACATCACAAGCAGCACAGGTACAGAAGGTGGCTGGGTTCATGAGTTTTTTGACAAGCTGATACCATCATGGCAGTTCTTGGGTGAGCCGATGCCTTTCGACATTACTGGCTGACGAGTTGTTGCTGGCTGCACATCAGTATTGTTCCTAGAATCCTTCCAAAGGCGTCATGCTTTAAGGAGCTGTACCACCTTGGGACTGATTTTGTCTTCACTTCCAAGTGACTGATCTGAGGTCTCCAGCACTATTCATTAATGAATCCGGGAGCTTTCAGTCTTCTGGGCACAGAGTTTAATTTCTTTCAAAGTCTTCATCTCCAGCGGCTTCCAGCTTACTGCTTTACCATTACTGTGCAAGGGAAGAAACCTCAGCCATCCCCAGCTTGTCCACATGCAGCCTGGTGTTCATTTCAAACACATACTTATTGCAGTCAGCACTGAACATGCACTGACCTTCCCTGGAGACGCAGCAGCCACAGGACGGGCTGTGTCCTGCTGCCCTGCACAGGGCGCACTCAGTGTCACATCGTGGGGCACTGGCATTTCACCAGGTGCACCTCATAGCTCACCTGTGTGACTGTGTCTCTATTGCCACTCGTAATAAAAATAAAAGCTGTAAGGAACCATGTAAGAGGGAAGAACAGCCTTATTCTAGCACCGGCATACCCTGCAGTAAGCACCACGGTGACTTTCTTCTCCGGAAGTCACTGCGTTGTTCACTGCTGTATAGTCACAGCAGAGCTGTCCTGCCTACAAGTACCAATACTGCCTAAAACCTGGGGCAGCTGTCATTCATACAGCCTTTGCGTCATTGTCTCTAGATCAGTTCTTTCAGTGACACTCTGTGGCAAGACATCCCCGACAGGACTGCCTGACCTGCTTTGCAGACAAAGCTAGACAGCAAGCAGCCTTCGTCCTCCACCTGGGGGCTTCACGCTGCATCCTCAGTGTCCCAGCTGATTCTCATTAATGCCATGTTATTCAGCTCCAGAGTTTCTAAACAGCTTTTTGCATCTGCTTACTGAAGACAGTGAGTAGCCTACGTTACACTGCCAGAGAAGAGCTTGTACTAAAAAGGGCCGTAATAGCAGAAAACACGTTCTTAAACTGAAAGATCGATCATAATTTTCTTCAACTGCTCTGTTCAAAGGCAGAGCGTATCCTGATATTTCAAAATAGCTGAAAAAAACATCGAAACATCCACAAACCCAGACAAATTCACCCAGAATGAAAGAATGGAAACTGCAGCTCTTCCTGTCATAAGCGGAGTATTCCGAAGAGCAGCAGACATTTATGGTGGATGAAATGAAAGACTCCAGTAGAAGTTGGTTTAAACCTCCGATTTGTGGATGATGGCGTAAATATTCATGAAGCATTCAATGAATTGTACAATGTACCATGAACATGAGCAGAACTAATTGTGTCAGTAATTAAAGGTGTTTTATTGCACCTACATCAGAAAAACTTCACTGGTGCCAGTCATGCTACGATGGGATGCTGCTACCCACAGAAAAAGCAGCAGCCACACTACTACAGGAAGCATCACAAATTTTTATATTCATCATCATTGGTGCACATTAAAGCTGTCAAGCCCAATACTATTAAAATCAGTAAAGCCCTAAAAGATGCTCTTGAAATTTCCATGCTGCCACATCCATTTGAAAATCACCTAAATTGGATATTGCATTTCAGAACATAAAATCGGCCTGAAATCCTTCACGCGCATTACTCGATACTTGGGTTCTGTGTCCAGCACGTAGGACCATCCATGGGGGAACATTATCTCACATGTACTCAGACATGTCATTTACTTTGAGCTAAACAACCAGACGGGAAAACCATCCTCCAGGAGCTAGCTTAATGATATCAGTGTCTAAATTCACAAGGAAGAGAAATGCTTCTGTCCTAGTTTTGAATAGGGTAGAGTTAATTTCCGTTATAGCGGCTGGTATGGCACTGGGGTTTGGATTTAGGAGGAAAACAATGCTGATAATGCAGCCGTGTTTCAGCTGCTGCAGAGCAGTGCTTACACCAGGCCAAGGAGTTTCCAGCCCCTCGCACCGCCCTGCCAGGGAGGGGACAGGACCAGGACAGGCACCCAGCCTGGACAGAGGGACGTTCCATGCCACATGGCATCACGCTCAGAAATAAAACTGAGCAGAGTAGGCAGGGAAGTTGCTTAAACTGTGTCTCACTAAAGCCATGAGTTTTACTTTTTTCCTGCCCCGACCCTGCCCATCCCACGGAGGGGCAGAGCGAGCGAACGGCAGCGTGGTGCTGAGCTGTCTGTCGGGCTAAACCACAGCAGCTGCCAGGAAAAATGCTAATAGGAGCTTGTGACCCACCAGCTTCCCAAAACGCTTTGTAAGTGGAGCTACTTGAAAAATCATGTTTAGAGAGTTCTGTTAAGTCCTTTGCATTCTTTCACTCCAGAACAAAGGCCCACAGAATTGTCCCAGGATCACGATATTTGAGGAATACCAAGCAGAGCAAAAACACGAGCTTACTTGGTGCGTGCAGTTCTGATTTCAGATGCGATCAACTGATTGCTCAGCTTCAGCTGCTGCAAACAAAGCTCCAGAAAGATCACAGAAGTCAGTTTCGAAATACCTCAGCTCACTCAGCCACAGTGAACAGCCCTTTCAGAAATGGAGCAGCTGATTAGAGTGGCCACCAGGAGCTCAAGAGCGCAGTTTTAGTGTTCTGACGTATTAAAACAGGAGTTCAGTCCACAATAGGGTAATCAACTGGTAGCCACAAAGCATAATCAGCTCTATACACAGGAAAAACACACGCGCATAGCAGAAGCAATTTAAAAAGCCTCACAAAAGTAATATCTTTAAGGCCTCTCCTAAACGCTAAAGTAACCTTCCACTGCTTGTTTAAATACCGTGAGGAGCTTTGTGCTGTCACCGCACTGGTCCTTTAGCAATAGAAGGTGGACCAGCTCCGACTGGAAATGCGCTATCAGGTGAATGCAGTCCCCAGGCCCTCGTCTCGTCTGTGCCTGAGAGAGATGGGGAGACCCGTATCTGCAGCAGGTTCTGCAGGCAGGAAGACATGCACATCGAAAACAGTAAACAATAACAGAAAGAACCAAGATTGGCTTCCAAGGAGGAAACGAGCCCAATTTCTACTGGGAAAATGTTAATATGCAGGCTGCCTAATTGAAATGAAGAGATACCCCCCTGATTTTCTCTATCTAAACAACTGGCATTTTGCCTCAAAAACACATTCTTGAAAGCTGCTGACATATTCTCGGAGGCATATCAATTTGTGCCATGCAGATGGCATCCGGAGAGCGGGCTTTTCTCTGCACAGCTCCGAGGACACCGTGCAGCACAGCCCCATGTCCCCGTGCCGGCTCTAAACTCCTGCACCCGTGCTCGCCCCTGCCAGGGGCACATCCCCATGACCAGGCACAGCACGGGGCCAGCAGCCCCTCGGCCACAGCTCTGCAGCTTCAGGTTAACACAGAAATCAGGGGAAGATTGATCTGAAGTGACCCCACTGCTGCTTAATCCGCTAAACACTGCGTTCCGCTCTGGCAGAACGATTAATACGTTTTCATTAGGCACTTCCATTCTAAATGAGGGGAGACAATTTCCACTTGGTATTGAATTAACCCCCTACCTACCTCCTCTGAGCAGTGGACATGGGCAAAGGAAAACAGCTGCAGCAGAGGCTTTGCCTTCTCGCCCCAAGCAATCTCAGAGAGCGTGAGGACAAGGAAGGAGCTGGAGCTGCCTGCAGCCCCTGGTGCCAGCAGCTGCAGACAGCTCTTGCCAACACGGGAATCTGAGCGACATGAAACTTGAGCTCTTTTTGGAAGTGGTAGAAAAATCTTCACCAGTTCCTAAGTTTTATAATCCAAGTATACTGTTCTGAAAGCTTGGTTTTGACTTCAGCATTGCATTGTATTTCCTGGGCTTTGTTCCCTCCCAGAAATGGAGGTCTTTGTTCCCCATTCTCCTGTAGGCTTCCAAAGGAACACAGGCTCCCAGGTGTCTGCATCACCTCTGA
The DNA here is from genome assembly GCA_011076525.1 of Nettapus auritus. Classification (NCBI taxonomy): domain Eukaryota; kingdom Metazoa; phylum Chordata; class Aves; order Anseriformes; family Anatidae; genus Nettapus; species Nettapus auritus. Next base: position 18,758,530 of record CM021777.1, read on the forward strand.
CTTCAGAACCAAGATAACCTCGTGCCTGGAGGAAGTCTCATCTCCAGTGACCTGCAGCAGAGCTCTGAAGAACTGCAGAGGTATTTGGGCAACAACCAAAGACACTCGGGCTCTGATCGCCAAAGTCAGAAACTACCAAGCAGTGCCTCAAGGCTCACAGCCAGAGCCCACGGATGCTCTGATCCATGCAAAGGAGTCAGAAATCATGACACCATTTGCATACTGCAGAATAAACCAAACGTCTTACACCCTGCTTCTAATGGATCAGGCACAGATTACAGGGAAGAAATTAAATGTGAAAAAACCCATACACCACAACAACCACCTGAGCTCACACATGTGCTCCTGTGCAAAAGCTAGTAGTTTAGTAAAAAGATTGATATTGTTAACTGCTGGATTTTTATTTTTTTATTTTTTATTTTTTTGGCTGCTGCTTCTGAGTACAGTTCAGAAGAGGTGCAGACTGCTGACAATACTGAACCAAGTAGCAGAAAAGCTCCAGTGACAGCTTAACGAAGCCCAGGATCCCCTGGCCCACAGGGACTGCAGCAGGACAGTTACGACGCAGCTACATCAAACCGTGAGCGTCAGAGGAAGTAACCAGGGAATTCACTGATTGCTGTTTCTCATAATGCAAGAATAAGGAGGCATGAAATGAAGTGACAAGCTAGAAGTTAAACTAGCAGATGGCGATCCTTTTAAGACAACACAGATAAACTGCATGGAAGTGATAGAATGGACTTGTAGAAATAACGGGCGAAGGCTAACACCACCCAGAGAGAAACTCCCGCCCCGGCAGGCAGGGATGTCCCAGCGCTGGGACACGCGGCACCGCACGCTGCCCTCGCCATGCTGCAGCCTTTGGGACACGTTCCCCACACACAGCCGGGCCTCCAGCAGCAGCAGGGCGCTCACAGTCGTGAGAGCTGAGCCACGAGCACAAGGTCTGGAGCAGAGCAGCAAAGTTTTAAAAATCAGAATTTGGCCCCCGTCTGGCAGCAGGCAGGGACCGTGGTTTACTCCTGTCCGTGTGGGCAGGGGCTGCAGACAAGGCCACCGGGGCAGGAAGCCATCCCAGAGCCACCGAGGGGCAGGACAGGTCACAAAGGCAGAGGGACTACTTTGATTTGTGTAGACGTGTAATGATTAATACTTTGTGTTCATCTGACAGGCGTAAAAAGCCACTGGTTATTCGCTTCCTACGGAGATGAAATGAAATCGTTTTCCTCTTTGTTCAGACGGAGCGGGCGCTGACACGGCTGCTCGCATTGAGCAACATCCCCAGCTTCCATATGCCTGTGCATGAAAAGGCATTTTCTGCCTCTGTGCCAGCCTTGCTAATTGAAAACATTTAGAGAAAGTTTACACCAAACCTGTTTTCCACTGGAAAATGTTACTGTATTAAAAGCTCTTAAATAACCAATTGACAACATTTCATTAAACACTGTCAGAAGTGTCAAAACAAGGCATTTTAATATTAGTTTTCCATTGCCAAGCTTGTTATTATTTTCAATACGAGGCAGATTCAGCACAGAAAGACATTTTGATTGATCTTAGATTTCCAAAATTTCACATGAATTCAACACTTAAATTTAATCCCAAAATATATGATTTCTGATCCCATTGAGACCCTTTTCAGAAAGGCGTATGAGCTAGAGGTAACCAGGTAAAACCGTTCCTGTTGCAGAGCCCATGCAGCCTTAATTCAAGCTTATTCCGTAATGAAGATGAACAGCCTCCTGCAGCTCTGCATTAAAGAGGGGTTGGGGGGGTATAACAAAGTCTTACTTTAAGAATGACCTCAAGAATTGCTTTCCTAACCTGGCCTAAATTAAATAAGTCTTTTTCAAGAGACTGCACAAATTAAAAGACCATTTGAAATATAAACCTTCCTTTCCACATCACAAAAGCAAGGCAAAAAGAAATCACATTCTGTTCTTTCCCAGTAATTGCACAAGGGCTCAATATTAACCTGGTCAATGAAATTCAATCAGTTGATCATCACAGGTAACGCCAAACATAGCAGGTAGTTCTTTCTTGGGAACACTTCCCTGCAAGTGAAACAAAGGAGCATTTACCCGATACTCGTTCTTTGCTCACGCATTTCGAGCTCACTCTGAAATTGCATGCTTAATGGGATTTTGAATGATCAACTGCTACAGCTGGAAGTAACCCCCAGCTCACAGGCTCGCCTCTACAGAGCCTGTTCGTACAGGCTAAGCTGTGATCGCTGGTCATTAGGAAGGGATTTTATGGAGGGAAAATGAGGAAGTGAAGACAGAAGAATTACTATTTAATTCATGATCTTCTGGGCCCTCGGTCAGTGATATTAAGAAGAAAAATATTCCAATAAAGGAAAAAAAAAAAAAAAAAAAAAAAAAAAATGTAATAATTTCAAATTAATGGGAATACTTCCTAAAAGAAAAAAAAAATAAAGAGTTCATTACAGTCTAAAGCAGCAACAAGTACAAAAGAAACATAAAATGGAAAAAAAAAAAAAAAAAAAAAAAAAAAACAACAACACTTCCTGCTCCAAATTGCAGAATTTTCCCCTGGTTCCGGAGATGAAAGCCCATGAATTACAACCTAACCCCCAGCAGCCAGCTGCCCAGCACTGCCCTGCCCTCCCGCAGAGCGGGGCTCACCTGCAGCCAGCCCTGCCCGGGAGAAGGGAACAGAGAGCAGCAGCGCCAGGGCGGCACCAAGGTGGTGCTCCAAGCAAGAGCATGCTGGAGAAAATCCCCTAATTGTTGATCTGGCATCAGCAAGCTTATCCTGTTACTTGTCCCTGAGCCTGTTTGTCCCCTGTTAACTGACACCCTGCGTTTGTCTCTGAGGGCAGCCAAGAGGAAGGGGACGGGACCTGTGCTCGCTACCACCCCAGCGCAGCCCCGCAGGCAGCATCTCACCAGCGGGCACAGCCGAGCAGACAGAGCCCGCTGCAGGGCCCAGGGACACCCGATCCCATCATACAGCTGAGGAACTGAGCTCCAAGCTGCCGGGTTTTTTGATTCCTCTCACTGCTCACAGCCAGCTGGCAGGAGCCCTGCAGCCTGGCCCGATGACCCACGGGATGTGCTGTGCAGCACCGGGGCAGGACAACGGCAGTGCCACCTGACGCGGGCCATGCAGCAACAGGACTAGAGGTGAAAACACGATTCAGAAGCCACTAGTTATTTCTAATACAATCAACAAAAATGCCAATGCAAGCACTTCTCATTAGCTCCAGACTGTAGGGTCTCACAACCACGTGAGGCTCTCAGGCACTGGGTGTCCTTGCAGGATAAGGCTTGAAACGCGAGCTGGACATACCCCACGGACTCACAAGTTCAGAGGCTCCCCAGTACTAACACCTCACCCAAAACAGGTGGGAAGGAGGCACGACTCGTGGTGCTTGAGCACACAGTGCCCACAGCCTGGCCAGGAGCCCCCGGCACTGCTTGGATAGGGAACACCAAAGGGCAGGCGGCCCCGATCCTCCCCACGCTGCGGGGAGGCACAGCCCTGTCCTCCAACAGCAGGCTGAAACTTTATCCCGATCACAAAGTACAGCAGCAGAGAGCTAACCCCATAGTTTTCTTTGAGCTAAAGGGAGGAATCCACTTGCTAAGGGAACAACTGCATTTTCCTTCTTCTCACGAGCAGTACAAAACACCAACAGTTTCTAATGTATTTAGATAGAGAGCCATTAAAAAAAAAAAAAAAAAAAAAAAAAAAAAAATCACTGTAGAAGATTTATCATCAATTTATTTCTAGAATAAGCTATTTCGGCCACTTGTAACATCAGTTGAGCCTAGCTTTCTTTTAAGATGCAATTCACCACCAACTTTACAGCTTAGAGACTCGCTCCCAGGCAGATAATTATGGCTGTAGGTTTCAGATTTACAGTTTTGCCAGCTGTGTGTTAGAGACCATGCTGGGACACAGCAAAAGTCAAAGCTTTCTTTGTTCACCTTTGGTTTATCTACAGTTCCAGTAAAACTGAGGTCCAGACAACAGAGCAAACGTTATTTCAGTGACATCTAACAAAGAGCATTTGAAATCATCCAGCAAATCCTGCAGCCTCCTCCAGCTAACAAAGGCAACAGGCAACAAGCGGTTGGGGATCAACTCGTCAATAAAATCAGAGAAGCGTGCTGCCCATGCTCCTGAGCTCTGGAGTGACAAAAAGCCACGGACAAGTGCACTTCATTGCCATCAGATCAGGACTTGGCCCTCTCTCCCAGCAGCTAATGTCGTCGGGCCTGGGTCTCATCTCATTAGGCAGGAGGCACTCCTTCTATCAACACAACTGGAATCGGAAGTTCTCAATTCTTTTTTTTTTTTTTTTTTTCCTCCAGACAAAAGGAAGTCCAGACAGTCGGTGGGGCCAACCACCCCACCCAGGGACAGGGGCTGCCAGCCCTGCACGGCGCCCAGATCCATAACCGGAGAGCGGCAGAGCAATAGAAGGCGCATCCACCGACGTGAGAGCGGTAGGGAGAGGCACTGAGCCTCATGTAAATACGTTATTGATTTTTTTTTCTCCTCCAGATGGTGCAATTCAGAAAAAAATTGTTTTTAAATTATGCCTTGCAGAAACACCAAGAAGTGCAGCTAATAACAGGCATATTTCAGGTGAACACCGACCTCCTTTTCTCTCCCCATCAAGCGCAAGCATCCAGAGCACTGCGAGCACTTTGGATAAATTACCTGCAGCCTGTGAACCTGAGCAGAAGGCACTCTAATTGGAACTACAGCACGGCCACCTCTTACCTCATTTGTGTTTCCAACGGTATTCAAAGATGGCTACAGAAAACAACTCAGGTTAGTTGCAAAGTTCAGTGCAACTCTTGCCTTTCCTTTTAAAGTAAAATAAAGTGCACCCAGGAAAAATCATTTGACTATGAGCCGGCATGCTTGTGCCTTAAGCATGCTCAGAGAGGCTTCAGCAAACAGCGCGGACAGCAGCCACGAGCTGGCTCCTGCTGCCTGCCTTGGGCAGGAGTCCCTGCACGGTGCAGCCTGTGGCACCATCTCACCACCACGCAGACGGCTCTTTTGGTAAGGTGCTAATTAGGAGCTGGGACTCGTTACCAGAGGCTGCTTTAAAATCAGCAGGTGGAAGACCTGGCAGGGTTGTGTGGAGCTGCTGCAGTCTGGGGAGGAACAGGGAAGTGCGGTCTCCTCTGGAACTTTAAATGGGAAGAAAAGGACTTGAGTCAACACTTCCCTGTTGCTAGAAGCCGAGGCACGTCCGTACTTTCCCCACCATAAAGGATGGGAAGATTTCAACTCCTCCAGCAGGGGCTGGAACATGATCTTCCATAGCAAAGCAAAGGCGAGAGTGAAAATGCACAAGTTTCCCCCCAGGAATCCATTGCTCACTTGTAAATTAACATCAGACCAACAAACCTAACTACTAACTCTGTTTTGCTACCAAAAGCCACTTGTTAGACACTTTACTCCCTGAGGATGTTAAGGTACATTGTAATGGATTTTTGTGCTTGTTCTGGTTTTAATTTCTATGCACCAAGTAAAAATCTTCATTTCTGGAGAAACATCAGTTGGCCAAAGTACAAGACTTCTATGCAAACTGCTGCCGTTCCGCCAGAAAACAGCTCAAGCCCTCTATTTTTTTCTTTACAGCTGATACTTTCTAAGACCAGTCAGCAGGTGATGCAGCAGCCCTCAAAGGTTCAAGCTTTTCCCCCAAACGTTTTGCTTCTGAGAAACCAGGCATATGCGCACTGCCTTTTTCCCCATCTCAAGCTCTGTACCAGACCTATTAATAAAGTGATGGACTTTGTAGATACCGGGATCTGGTAAACAAACCTACCCCCCCCTCCTAGCAACACACAGGGCTGATGTTAGAGAAAACTAAATGGATTTCACAGGCGCTCAGGAATATTTCTCAGCTAGCCCTGGGATTCTCTACATATAACAATTGCATCCTTGTAATTCCAGCTCCTCTCAGAAGAGCTGGCCAGCTCTTCCTGCAGCTCAGTAAGCGCAGGGTGCCCCAGCTGAGGAAGAACAAGCTACAGTCAAAGCCCCAGGCATACAACAGCCCCCCGGGAGCTGCACCGCGCCCCACGAGCCAGCACAGCTCCGGGCTCACCTGGGCAGCAAGGCTGCAGCTGCGACTCCAGCGCCTGCTTCGTGTCTTGTAGGGAATGGCAGAACCTAATGGGCAACCTCAAAAAAATAAAATTTAAGACTTTGCCTTCTGGCTCTTTTCCCAGTACTTAAAAAACTGCTGTAAAATAGGTCAGCGTACAGCGTGGAATTTCCCAGATATTTGCACCTCTAATATGAAGGTGAACACCAGAGGGGAAGGACTTGTACTGCGAGTGAAAAACAGTCTCAGGGACATCTTAAAGTATGAAAGGCGGCTTTTGGCTGCTGGTGTGCTCAGGAAGCCCGCTCCTGGAGCGGCCAAACACAGCCAAGATGTCAGGGGCACAGAGCCAGAGGGCTGAGCCCCGCAAGGCTGCAGACCCAGCCAGCCACCCCTCCTGCAGGATGGGCCAGGAGCACACCCTGCCAGCCCCCTCAGCCCCACACCTTCCCCAGCTCTGCCCGCAGAAACCCCACGCTGTCAGCCCCAGCCTCTTCCCACAGCAAGCCTGAGCAGCCAGGCTCTCCTGACGGGCAGCGGGGTTCTGAGCTCTGCAGGGACTGAACAGCAACAACGTCCCTATTTATCACATTTAGAAAAGAGACCCGATGGCTGCAGAAAGTCACGGGGATCGGATACATGCAGATTTTTAAATATAACTATTGGCTCTTATGTGCTCATGTATTTTGAAAATAATACACCTGGCAAGATTTATTGAGGAAAAACCACTGGTTTCTCACGTTAAAAGTCAGGCTGCACAACTTGACATTACGTGAGCTCTGTCAGGTAGATCAAGGGGAGCATTTATCCCTGAGAGCTCAGGGTGAAACCATTTTCCCAACACATAGCATGAAGGATAAAGTTACTGCGCTTACCGACATAAATCTAAACACATATTGCAACAGAAAACACATCAGCTCTGTAGGAAGCAGCTTTGGGGGATCAGTTTAAGCCAATCACACACACAGCCCCAGGGATGCCCGTGTTGCACCACCCCATCCCTACGTTTGGGCTCCTTGTGCAGAGCCCCGCAGCCCAGCGGGACGCAGCCCGGCGGAGGACGGCTCCCTGGCTGCAGGAGGCAGCCGGGAAGGGATGCTGCAGGCAGGAAGCGGCACCAGCAGGGGAACTGGCAGCACAGCTTCTAGGAGATCTCCCTCGAGTCCGATGCCTGCAGTTTCAGTACTCGCCTCTATTTCATATTTAGACATTTACATTTTTTATCCTTCTTTGGATTTAGAAGCAAAGAAAAGTATTGAGAATCTAGATGTTGCACCACGTTCCCCAAACATTAATTTCCCTCCTCTTTCTATTTTTACTTCCCTCTCTCTAAATAGACGTTTGGTTCCTGACAGAAGTAATGGCCAAGGAGCGATTTATTCACGTGAGAGGAAGACGACAAGAGGTGAGATGTTCACTCCTGCCCCAGAGCAAGCGTCCCCACGGACTGAGCCCGTCCATCCTGAGGAGGGGCACGAGGAGCGCCCAGCTCTGCCCTCTCCACCCCGTCACCCCACGGCTGCTCCGGCACCACCAGTGACGCACTGGGACACCAGGAGCCAGGGGACAGTTCTGGGGCAGATTTGTGGCAGGCACCACCCGCAGCACTGCCAAACCCTGGTGGCACAGCAAGGGTGACGGGACCCTGACATGAAGGGCCGGCCTGAGGGCAGGGCAGGGCGCTGCACAGGAGCCAAAGGGCTGAGCTGGCAGCAGCGAGCCGTCAAGCCATCGGCTGCAGGGGCTGGGCGCTCAGAAGCCCCCTGGGAGCAGAACCCGGAGCAAGCAACAGCCCTGCACCCCCCGCCCTGCACCCCCGAGGTGCTCCTCCAGCCCGGGCACAAGCCTGCTTTCCTCTCCTTATCCAGGGAGAGAAGCTGGTGGCCAGGGTGTTTGTTTATACAGTAACAACAACAGACGTACTTGATCAGGTCAAAGACTAAAGAAAAATTCAGATAACTAAATAAAACCCGTGATTATATATATATATATATATATATATATATACACGTATATAAAAATTGTTGGCAATTTGCTGTTGTGCTTTCGAATACAACTGCAATACTCTCTCCTGGAGGCTCAGGCTCAGCTGATGTAACAGAAAGAGCTCATCTGTACTTAAACACAATTTCCTGCCTGGTAGAACACTTCTCATCACACTGGGTTATTATTAATTACTGCCTTTGCTTTAAATTTCCTCTTAGTAAAGGGCAACTTGTGGGTCTCCACAGCACCTGGGGAGAAAAGCAGTTATGGCCTCGTTGCTGACAGGTAGCATGGGGGCTTTCAGAACAACATACATTATGCTTACTTGTTAATGAGATTTATTCTAGTCCTTTGTTTTATTGTAGCACACCAGCTCAGGAGCTTCACAGCCATTACACAACAGCTTATCTGACCTGTTTTTAGTATTTAAAATCTTTTTTAAAAATCTTTTTCTGAGGTGTTACAAAGGGAAAAGCTGAACACAGAGAAGGAAAGTGAAGCTTGCTTACAAACCTCATACAGAATCTCGATTTAAGTCAGCTTGATTTCAAACAGCAGTTACACTCTTCAGGCAAAACTGCAAAGCACTGCCATCCCCTCCAGCACAGAAACCCCAGGGCCAGAGGCTCCTACCTGCTGCGGGCGCTCAGGGGCAGGCAGAGAGCCGCAGCAGCCAGCAGGAGGACGAGGCAAACGCAAAGCCCCTGCAGCAGCACCCAGCTGCCAAGAGAGGCTCAGGCCCCAGAGGAGACGCAGACACCTGTTTCCCAGCCCACCACCAGCCGATTGAGAGAATTAAACAAAATCCTGGCAATGCCCCCAGGTGTCTCCATCGCAGCCACCAGCAGAAGCCTGCACTCACACAGCACCGAGTGCTTTCCTGGTGGGCTGAGGACCAGGTGGCATCACTGCCCCGTGGCACAAGAAACGTCCCTTCTTGCCTTTTGGCAAGCATCTTGGTGGGCAATTTCTCCACCCATCTACCTGCGATAAACAGCTTTTCCTTCTCACACCAGCTGCAGGAGCTACAACCACACAAATATACACAATTGTTTTTTAAGCGAGATACATTACAGTTTGATCGATTTTCTGTGCATAAATATTTGCAGAAGCTCTTTATCTTCTTCCTAAGAGTTGCATCTCTCTCCCCGAGTGCTCAGGAAGCTGGCTGCTTTTCATATTAACCACGAACAAAGTGCTGGAGGCTTAAAAAATACAAAGCAACAAAGCGTAGCAATGCGAGCAGCGTTATTAGCACAGCAGCGCACCTGACAAGGGCTCGTTACAGGCACTCTGCTCACCAGCAGGCTGGGAGGGAAGCATTTCACAGGAGGCACCACGTCACAGCGCCGCTCGGCCCGAAGCTGGGCCAGAACCTGCCTGTGCCGGGGCTCGGGCTCGCAGCAGGCACCGGGCTTCAAGGCTGCGGCCCCGTGGCTGCAAACAGGCAGCGATCCGGGAAGGCTGCCGTGTCCAGGGGCAAAACCAGGCAAGAGGCAGGCCTTTTCCCTCGACAAGGGACAGCAGGGAGCTGCCTGCCTGCTGTAGAGTGAACAATGCCAGCCTTGACTTTGGCCGTGGCACGAGCTGTAGGCTGGGTGTCGTGCCATGAAACCTGCCGTGCCTCAACACCGAAACGTGGGTGTCCGGCTGCTCGTGGCTGTGCTGCTGCCCTAGTGAACATGAACGTACCCAAACCTGCCCAAATTTACAAGGCACCCGGGGTGGCTGCCGCTCGTGAGGGGCCAGGCTGGAGCCCGCAGCACTAGGCAGCAGCGTGGCTGCGCGCAGCTCCTGGACAGGGCCTGGGGAAGCACGGGAAGAAGCTGGTCATGGTGCCCCGGGCTGTCCTCGCTGATCTTCATCCCAGAAAATGTCCAGCACATAAATGCTGGTACTGGTGGGGCCATTCCACAACCATCCCTTCATCGGTATCCTCCCACCAAGTCGTTGAAGATACCACGAGCCCAGATAAAGAAACGCAACATTATACACGAATATAGATCAGGAGGAGCGTTGGTTCAGCTTTTAGGAAGAAATAACAACATTAAAAAACCCTTTCTATAAAAGTACATTTTGTTCAACATCCTGTTTTTGTAAGACTACACCATAATAGGACTGAGTCATCTCATGGCATTATACCACGATTTGATCTAATTTTCCTAATATTTCCCCCCCATCTGTTCCATCGTTACAGGACAAATTGTCACCCTGCGAGTGAAGGACAGAGAGAAATGCCATAGCTAGGGATAATTATAATTTACACTTAGAGTTCACCTTGTTGTTTAAATGCAGCAACTGCGTGGAATGGCTGGGAGAACCATGCGCTCGTACAAATGGCTGAGTCTGGGGAGAAACCAGCACCGGCCCTGCACCACTGTCGGCAGCTGCCCTGGAACCAGTCGGTACCTGCAGAGACCTGGCGGAGAGGAGCCCGTCAGCCTCCCGGGCAGAGCCCTGACAGCAGCCAGGGGCTGGACATGGAGAGAAAACATCTGCAAGAGCGAGGGGGTGAGCTGCCCGCCACCAGGCGCACTGAGCCGCTCCATCCTCCTCAGGCGCCGTCCCTCGCCCCGCGTGCGGCGGGTTTGTTCTGGGTGCTCAGCCTGCATCCTGGGGAGGACAGAGCCTGGAGCGCTCCTCACCTCGGCAACTGCAGACCTCAAAGCAGGGGACAGGTGAAATGCATTCCTCAGACTCTGAAAACAAAGTCTTTGGCTTTTTTCTTTTTTCCTTTCTATCTGTATATAAATATATGTACCATAGGCCTGACATCTGTCACTGCTTCACACGCTGCTCTGGCCGCTCTGCCTCCACACACCGACTTGTTTTCCTCCCATGACTGAAGGCAGCACCCCCGGACCCCCAGCCCAGTGCCGGCCAGCCCCTGCCACCCGCAGCACCTCCGGACACCCAGCAGCAGCACGGTGCCAGGGCCAGCCCACGGCGCAGTGCCCGGCGATGCCGCGGGGCCGGGGACCTGGCTGCCTTCCTGTATGGGGCACAGCCAGCACCACCTCTCCTGCCTCCGGGCTGCCTGGAAAGCCATCGGTGCAGTCAGGAAACACAAGTTAGGCATCCTTGCCTCTGAAGCGAGGGAATACACTTGTCCTTTCTATTCTCTTTAATTTCTGTAGCAAACAATTTATCCCCGCTGCTGTGCCAGTCACCTTGGGCCGTCTATTAAATTTGCCAATAACCTCCAGGATGGCTGCAAAGCGGGTAGCAGGGTTTTTCTGCAGCATGTAGCATTAGTCAGCTCCACGTGTCACACACTAACACAAATGGGCAAAGATCACCCGCTGCCGCGGAAGGTTAAAAGCTTTTCCATTAGCAACTTTGTTGGATGCATTTTGTAAAAAGATAAAGCACTATGAGAAAATAAAGACTTGTCATTTACCTCTGCAAATAATTCAGGGCTGATAATAAGAATGAATCAATCAAGGCAGGGCAATCGTATTGCAAGGTCTTTCTGAGCGGTGTGAATGGAAAAAGCATATAAAATCCCGGCACTTAAACAGCTTCTCCGCATCGCTTTGCAAGAGACCAAGATCGGCAAAGAGAGTCCAGTCTGCTTCTCTGGCAGAAGACTCTCTAATGTTTAAAACAAATGAGAGTCAAAGCAAAAGTAAGTGAAAGATGGGTTTGAAGGAGCTCTACAGAGAAATCTGAGAACGTGCCACTGAAATGGAAAGTTTGTGCTCAGACTGGGTCCGGCCATCCCCAGCAGACTGTTATTAAACCAGCGATCTGCGAGGGAGAATGGGACCGAAGCGGTGGGAAAGGGCCAACACAGAAGCCGAGAGGTACCTGCTGGGACAGAAGCCTGAAGCAGAGGTGCCCCAGGCCCCAGGTCCTTCACCACCCCCAGCACAGCTCCGGGGAGCCCCCACCGCTCCCAGCAGCCGCTGAGGAGCAGGAGGAGGAGGAGGAGGAGGGGGCAGCAATGCACTGCAGCCACCTCGCATCCCCAGAGCAGGACCCCTGTGGCAGGACCCCAGACAAGGTCCTGGGAACCACTCCATAGCTTTTAGGCACACAAACACTTTCTCAGGACTGTCAGTGGTTAGCGCCAGTGACACCAAAGGCACACGGCAATTTCCAGGTTTCCGTGCCGGTCACCCTGGCGCACAGCTCGGGCACCACGAAAGGTCCCGGCTCTGGAGAGCCTGTGCGGGAGGCAGACCCTCCATGTGCACAGGAGGGTGGCCTGTGCCTTTAAAGGCCAAATCATTCAATTTCTGCACAAAGCAGAGCCATTCCTGACATTTGGAACAATTTATATCTCATGCGCCTGGTGTCTGGCAGTTAAAAAAAAAAAAAAAAAAAAAAAATCGGTAGAAATTTACTGTCTCTTCCCCACAAAGACAGTGTTAGTGACCTAAGATTACAGTGATGTCCCTCCAAATGTCAGAAGCATTTAAAACACTTTCTGTTTACAAGGCAGCAGCAAATGTGACAGTTTTTTCAATGCCATGCTCTGAAACACATCCTGCCTCTCAATAGCAATGTCCCTTTTCACAAGGCATTCCTAATTGATTGTGGGAGCAAATGAAATTATTTTCTCTTTGAAAGGACTGAATCGTGCATGTTCTTTATTTCCTTCTGAAGTATAATAGAACTTTTGTTGATTTTTTTTTTTTTTTAAAGGAAAATACTGTTTACCACACATTCAGTACTTTAAAAACTTGATCTCTAAAGAGCACAAAAGATCAGTGCCAGTCTGCAGAGTCCATTTTTATCTGGGCACTTTGTTTCTTCAGCTAATGCAAAATAAAGCATAATGGCATTAGATGGATTTAGAGTGTTCTGCATTTAATTGGTCTCTTGTCTGCTCGTTGCTCGCCCATGTCTGCTGTTTTAGGCTCCCAGCCAAACCAGGTTTTCTGGTCTGCAGTGAAGGAGAGCAGTTTATTGACTGGAAGAAATAAATAAATAAATAAATAAATAAATAAATAACATGTCCCCGTCAAATTCAGCAAAAAGATTTTGTCTGCATAAAAAACCATGAGGCAAGATACTGAGAAATTTCCAATGGACATCAAAGTTTTGAAAATCAAACCAGTGGGAAGCGGGACGTAGGCACAGGCGCAGGACAGCGAGCACCGAAGGCTCCTTGCTGTGGCACGTGGAACCCTGCCCCCTGCCACGTTTGTGCTCTGCACAGGGCATCGACCACGGCAGCGGGGATGAAAAAGCCCAGGCAGTCCTATGAACCTCGTGCTTCTCTGGGATGGGGTCTTGTCCCCATCGCTGCCCCTTCCACCATGAACCCCCCCGCACCCCTTCCCCAGATCCACACCAGCTCCTCGCCCACTTTTCCTCTTCTCCTAAGCAGGCTTCCCAAAAACAGCTCTAATTGCTGGCTGCACCACACGGGCCCTCCATCGCCAGCACGGTGTTTATCAGGCTCACCGCATCGGGGGCTCATCCATCTCCTGTCCTTAAAAGTAAGGACTTGGTGCAATAATCAAAGGGGAAATAAATGCAGACCGCTGACCTGGGCTCTGCCTGCTCCCTCTGTGCCCCAGGGGACCAGCACTCGATGTCCTTCATTTGGCAACGGACACACACCGTGCCTTACTAAAGGAAGGTTTTCTGCTCAGCTCCTTCCCCAGAGGGCAAAGCTCTTCCCACAGCAAAGGGAGCTGCAAGCTTGGCTTTCCCCAGGGCCCCGTTAGTGCTCCCAGCAAGGCAACTAATTAATATTAAAACAGATAAGTGCTCTAAATCTTGCCACTCCTACAGAAGTGTTTGTATCATTAGGCAGACAAACATGAAACGGAATTCACAAAACAAGAAACAAACAGGAAAAAATAAAAAACCATACCTGAAAACCGGGAACAAGCCTTTCCAAAGCACAGGCTATGATTAACCTGCGTCCTTCGGAGCCGTCAGCTCCCCGGCACGAGGTGAGCGGCCGCTTTCAGGAGGACAACCCGGGGCTGCTGCCCTCCAGCCTCCCAGACCTGCAGGCACACCTTCTCGCACCTCCTCCCCCGGGCTCACCCCCACCAGGGCCGCCCGGGGCCGGGCGCTGCCACCCCTCCTGTCCCCAGCTGCACCCTGTGTCTCCCCCAGGCCACTCCTGGGGGATTAAAGTCACTTTTTAGAGCAGGCGGTGACTGCGCTCAGGCACAGGTGGCATCCTGGGCTCCTCAAGAGACTGAGTGCTAAGCCTGAGCCCAGCTGCGGGGAGCGCGGAGACCCCGACCCGGCCAGGGAAGCGGGAGCCCCCTCAGCACCACGCGGGGCTCGCTGGAGCTCCCACCTGGAGCACACCAAGGGGTTGTGTTTAAACCAAACCGAAGCAGCCCATCGGATCCTGACACTGTTGCTGTTGCAATTAAATATCTGGAGCAGAAACCTGTTCCTAGTGAAATTATTTTCCTCAGCCAACTGTTCGATTTCCTCATGTAATAAAATGTGTCATCTTTCTGGATACACAGAGCTGTGCATATGTCACAGCAAGGAAGGGTTTGAAAACTTACGGGCTTTTTTGCAGCATTTATGGTGATTCTCCCAAACCTCAGCCAGCAGCCAGGGTGTGATATTTAAGGCACCTGCACACGTTTACAGTAAATAGACTAGAAAATACGAATCATCTGGCCCACTGGAGGAGGGAAGCAGGCAGCTGAGAAAGGAGGGAAGCAGTAACGCAGAGGCAGCTTTGGCCGCATGAAGCCGAGCCCCCAGAGCTCGGCCGGCACCTGGAGCCGAGGGGCTTTTAGGTGACTGCAGGGGTGGTGTCGTGCCAGGAGCATCAGCACTTCTTTTACATCCTTAAACATCCTGTTGCCTTCCAGAGCCAGCTGCAGGTTCCCGTGTCCCCACTCGGCTCACATCCCACCATGTCCTCACCCGGCCCAGCCCGACGCAGAGAGGGTCAGGGGGCTTCGGAGGCTTCACCCAAGAGGCTGAGCACAGCAGGAGATGTCTGAAAAGGAAACTGTTCATAAATGCAGCGCATTATGAAAATGCTCTGCTACATCCGTGAAGTTAAAGCACCCTAAGGTTTTCCTAAGAGAGCCACGTGGGGTTCAGGCACTGAGGCGAAATGAAACCCAGCAAGACAGCAAACATCTTGAGCGAGACGAGCGGGGCAGCCACGGTGGCTGGCTTCACAAACATACCGCAAACAGAGAAATGAACTCCAGCTGACATCCGGCATTCATCCACCAGAGACAAGAGCTGGTGATCAAAGAAGATGACTTTTTAATGGAAATGTTCATAGAGTTGTTTTAGTACAATAATTAAGAGAATAAAATACTAATTTTCTCAATTTTTAAATTTAACTTTGTCACTTCAAGTCTTTGACCGAAGTTACCTGTGTGTATTTTTAGTCCACACATTAAGCAAGAATTAATTAAATTCCTAGAATTAAGCAAGTGTGTTAACTACTTCAATAAAACAATTTGAAAAAAAATTATTTCTTTTTCTGCTGCCATCCTGTTATTTAGAAAAGGAGGTCTGTAGAAGTGCTGGGACTGATTTCTGAGGGCCAGAGCTGCTCAAGTCACTTGCGTGTAGACAGTAACTTAGTTTTTGAAGAAGGGACTGGATTTCATTGGACTTTTACTACTCACAGACTACTCCTACCTTCAGGCACCACGCCAGGCAGCACCACACCGCACCCGGGCGCAGCAAAGGGCAGAGCCCAGCCAGGGTTCACATCACATCTGGGAAAATAACACCCAGCCTGCCCCCAAAAACTGAAGCTGGCCCTTCTGCATTATGGCAGTCAGCTCATGGGCTTGAATCTCCACCAAGAACAAACGCTGAATTCAAGGCATCTGAATTCAAGTGTGATGTCAACCAACTTCAGTAAAGGTATCGAAGCTGGTCTGTGCTCACCTGAATTTTCAATGAAAGTTTAGAAATAAAACTATCCTGTTGCAGTGCACATAACAAAAGGAAGAAAAGCAAATGAGACACTGTTGGGAACTTTGCTTGCACTTCACCGGTTTTCCTACAGCTTTCTTCCTCTGTTCAGACGCAACAGGAGAAAAATACTTCCTGAAAGAATTCAGATGAATGTAATTTAAAACTTGTATTGAGGCATGTCTTACAACTGAAAATAATCACACTGGCAGGAGCATAATAACCAAACATTTCCAACACAGCAATCAGGGCCGAAATAATGAGCAATGTTGACTCAAGCAGGGAATAGAAACCCTACTCTGCTGTTGAAGCTGAGCTTCATTTTTGTACAATGAAGTCTCTATCCCACAGAATTAAGCTGTGAAATAAACAGCACACAGCGAGTGCTTGCACCTCCCTTGATAAGATACAAAGCAACTGGTTGACGAGACAAGGGTATCTTCATAGCAACAAGGGCTATTTTATTTTGTTGTTCTGCGTTCCCTTATCAAAGGCTTAGTCTCTAGAGATTGTAGAACAAATTCACAAGATGCTGCTGCTTCCAAGCTTGCATTTGTTTCTCCATGATTTTCAAGATCAACATTCCCTTAAATAGGATGATTCCTTAGTCTTCTGTAAAAGGTTTGCAGTCTATGGTCTTTTTCTCCTATGCACATTAAATGTTCTTTCCTCAATAACACGGCACCAGAAAAATTCAGATAACAGCCACAGAATTCCGACAGCAATGAAGATATGCTGCTCCAAGGAAACTACACAGATGCATTTTCTCCTGCAAAAGCAGAGAAAATAGGTTTTAGAACATTTATTAGGAGGTGATCAACAGCCATTTGCTCTTGTTCTGAAGCTGCCTAAAGAGTGGACCAAACTTTCCCTTCACGGATAAACCTTGAAGATACTACTTTTCAGGAGGAAATCTTCAGATAGAAACAACACCTTATTTTACCAAGACTTCCTCACTCATATATTCACAGAGGGGAGAGGACAAAAGACCGAACACAAGAGTCATCTTAATGAATACTATTCCAAAGTTTCTGAATTATGTTAAGCCTAACAGTAGTAGATCACTATTTTTCTTGAAAATTCCATTAAAATTGCCTGCTATTTATAATGGACAAAAAAAAAAAAAAAGGTTTATTTGTAGAATTACAAAGACCACAATGTGCAATAGCTATCACAAGCTTTGAACGATTTTCCTCACCTGTAGATGGATGCTGCACTTACAATAGCTCATAAAGAGTGCAATCAACCACACTGCTCCTGAAGAAGCGTCTCCATTATTTTAATACCCTGGAAAAAAAAGCACAAATAAATGCCAACTTTACACACAATATAACTATTCCATACATTAGAAAGAACAGCCTCACAAAATACCAATAAAACCCTAAAAAGAATTGCATTTTATGACCTGTACTAGCTCAGTGTAGTTCTCTCTGCTGCCTGGATGGCCCAAACAGCACTTGCAACGCACACGTCTCAGACAGGAAGCTGGAGAAGACAAAAGACTCTTTGCAGCTTCCACATTTTTCCAAGGCAAGGCAGCATGGACAAAGCCACTTCCCTTGCACCATCATACACTCCTCTTTAAAATGGAAATACTGACACTTGTATTCTTTGCAAGTGATTGGGTCTGTGAGAATCAAAGCTCCACATAATGAATATTTCTACAATGCAGGAAAAAAATACTGAACACAGACAAAAACACCATCAGAGGACCACGAGAGTGCGTGTTTCTTCTAAAGGACTGATCTGTGAAGGGACAAAGTGAGAAAGAAGCAGCTTCACGTCAGCAGGAAAAGCAAAACCAGTCACTGTAGAGAAGAAAATCCAAAACATCCCTCCCTCCCCCGTGCCTTGTACGGCAGTTACAATCATTTGCCAGCCCTGCTTCTGTTTGGTCAGATCTTGCAGACGCCTGAAGCAAGCCTGGAGTTCAGCTATGACCTGAGTGGGACTAAGGCTTACCCTAGGATGCTCTTTGTTTACCGAGATAACTGAAAAGGGGTTCTCAGTTGGGGCTATCATGACAGAAAACAAACAAACAAGACAATTAACTTTAACAAATAGGTCGGGAGAACTTCTTCCCACATCTCCATGACAGATGGACAAGATCTATCTACAAAAAACTGTTCCCCGTCCACGGCTACCCTTCGTAGAAGCAATGAGCTGACTACCTCAGT
Source organism: Nettapus auritus (assembly GCA_011076525.1). Classification (NCBI taxonomy): domain Eukaryota; kingdom Metazoa; phylum Chordata; class Aves; order Anseriformes; family Anatidae; genus Nettapus; species Nettapus auritus. Next base: position 18,776,674 of record CM021777.1, read on the forward strand.
CGATCAGTCTAAACCAGACGTGCCACTGTTTGCAGAATAAAGCACTAATTGACATAAGTGAGGACTGAGGTTTGCCTAGGGAATTTAAAAATGTTATTTATTGAATCAATTATGTTCACAGTGTGACAACTGCTTTTTCTTTTATTTCTCCTTGTAGCACTGCAGACTTTTAGGCAGAAAAGTGTTGAGGAAGCAAAGGGGAATGAGAGGGGAATCCATTAAATGAATAAAAATACGAAAGGGCAGGTACAACTCATTACCCAGTATCTTTTCAGCAAGGAATGACTAAATCAAAGCTTAATCAATATATTCCTTTCAACTAAAGTTCAAACACTTAAATCTCAGCCCCGGGACGTCAGGCTTAAAGGAGCTAAATTTACACCACTTAGAGTGCAGTGATGCACTCGAAATGCAGAGCAAACATTGCCTTCCCATTAAACTCTGCACCTCTACAGCTACAGCTTAAAAGCTTCTCTGATTGACAAGCCATAGAGCAGTTCCATTTTTCAAAGGTGGAGGTACTCCTCTGCTGTGAGAAGCCAACGTGCCGTAAGCATCTCGGTGCTTTTACATGGATCCCTGCAGGAGCCCAAAGCACCCACACGGCCGGCGCGCTGCGGGCTCCGGCCCAGCCTCTGGGCGACTGCTCCAGCGAGGGCCGGTTTGCCGCTGCTGACAGCACACTGCACAGCAAACAGGGCACAGAGACACAGCAGCTGGGTGACAGCATAGCTAGGGAAACCTGAAATGGCAGCCCAAGGAGCTTCCCGCAACATAGACCTGTTGAAAAGCCTATGTTTGTACCCAGTATATGCCACGAGCCAAACTGGAACCGCAGCTGGACAGAGAGCACACGTCTGTGACGTGCTCCACACCTTCACAAACACTCAGTTTCAAGCAAGAGGTTAAGTGATATGCAGGAAAGTGTAAGTGGCCTGTTTTAATCCGAAGGCAATGCACATTACAGCGCACGGCCCATTTCCATTCCCAGCACAAAAGCAGCGTAACGTTTCAACGGACTACCAGAAAATGTTCTGCTGCCTCTGAAAAGAGCACCTAATACCTTGCATTCTTGTTGTAACCATGACAAAATGTTTCAGTTGAATACTGTTATTGGAGCTCAGCTCCATTTACCAAACAGCACGTTACAGCCTTTCTTTACTTTCCACCCCTTACATATTTGAGTAATGGAAAAGGAATCTAAAAAAGAAATCAAGAAGTGAAAATGACAGAAACGTTGCAACATTTAAGAGGTAAATGATAAAACATGTATCAATACAACAAAAATGTATTGCTCGACATGTTCCTTCATTATGCAGCCTTAAAATCGCTCCTAATTTTGCCGTTTGTACTGCTTAACACTAGCAGAGATCATCATAACTTAGAGGAAAATGGGAAGATCAGGTCGTGTTTTAGCTTCGAACCCTCGCTCACACACGCACCAGCTGACTGCTGGTCTCCAGCACCCCCCTGGCAGGAAGCTTCCCCCAGCCTTTACTCACCCGCTGCAGAGCCATTCCCTTTCCAAAGGGAGCCAGAACCCAGGCCAACAGACCCAGAACAGGCTGTCCTGGCAGCTGGGGTTTATTTGCATATCTGCTCAGACATTTAAATTATTCAGGAGGAAAGTTTTATTGGTCATTATCTGGGTGCATATCATTCATTAATAGTTTTTCTGAACAGGCAAGGAAAAAAAAAAAAAAAGCATAAATGCTGCAATTTCCACCAAAACACACCATGACTTCTACAAACAAAAGCAGGGAAGGGGAATTTTGTCTTTTTTGTTTTGTTCACAATTGGAATAAAGTAAGAGAAATGTAAAAATGTCATGGTTGTTCTATCATGCATTAAAAAAAACATCCTTACCTTTCCCAACCAAGTGTACCAGGTGCAAGAAAAGCACCTGTTTGGTCAGACCGTTAGGAAGGATGTAGATAAGGCTCCGAAGATAAGAAGTAAGCCAGCCACAATGGAAGCCCGGAGAATGTTTATCAGGCGTTGTCACTCACGCGACATTCCTTTTATACCTTTATTTAATACCTTTGCATTGCTGTTTATTACGTTTGGGTAAAACGCATCTCAAAATTACTCTATGGCCAAGCCACAAAAGAAACCCTACCTAACAGCTCAAAAGAAATGCACACACACAGCTGTTGCCACAGGGAGACCGACGTTGCAGAGGAAAAAAAACAGGCAAGTCTGTACATGTGTACCAGACACCCGTTTGTGTTTTTCAGAGCTCTGCAGACATAGCCAACATTGTTAAAGGATTTCTAATGCAGCACTGAGATATGCTGTGAGCTAGTTTGTCTCATCTGCTAGCTCTGCGCTGCCCTAAGCTTGCAGGATGGGTTTCATTACCCAGCCATCGCTCCACTGCTTACCCCAGCACAGCTGTCTGCTTTGTCTTTTTTTTTTTTCCACTTTAATAAGCAACAAAGATCTTACGGTTATCAAGAATAAGCAAATGAACAAATGGCCATGCTGTGGTTTGAACTACGTTTGCATGCACAGCTCTTGGGGCACAGACTCCAAACTCAGGAGGGAGAGGCTGAGCCGCCGGCCCAGCGCGCTGCCGGCGGGGAGTCCCCCGCGACGCTCAGGGACGGGCTGAGGCTGCTGCCCGCACTGCGTGCTCACACATCTGCTGGAGCAAAGGGAGAAAAGACAGGACACTGGTACGGACACATGAAGATAAAAAATAAAAATAAATAGATTTTTAAAATAGAACTTGGAACAGTACTAACCACTTGGTCCCCATGAAAAATTAAAGAATGGCGTAAGGCACGATCTGACTTTGGACTTCTACGTATACCTGAACAACAAATTTACCCATTAGATAACTTAAAACATAATAATAATCAGATAATGGTAAGTGAAGGTTCATTATAGTCTCCCACACGTAAGATTCATAAGCCCAGCTGTGAAACTGCCACGTTTTCAGGCTCAAACATATGCTTTCACTCATCTGAAACAATATACAAGCTGTGTGGGAGGCAAACAAAAAAAAAGAAATCTCATCTTTACATCAGAAAGGTTTAACTAAATACTCCTTTCAGTTACTTCTCTTGCTCCTTTTTCAGCAAATTTTAAACATTATATTCATCACAACCTGAACCCCCAAATCTATCCAAGTCACAAATCTCCAAAACAGGATGTCCACGTAACTGCATTTCCCAGTGAGCGCTACAGGAGACACTGCCGCTAAAACCAGTTTATCAATATGACACGGCTCCCAGAAACTGAGGCCTTTGAACACTAATTCCTCTGGGATGCACTACTGGATAGCTTTTATCCTCTTTCATAATTCTTGCTGAAAGACAGAACTATTGAAGTATACAGAACTGCTACAGGGAGATTGACTGTGGCTATTGTAAATACATCAAGCTGCCAAAAAAAAAAAAAATCTAATGTTACTGGAGAAAAATGTGTGACATGATATAAATTCATGTTGGCTATTTTTGACTATTTCAGCGTGAAGGTGCTATGGAACCGCAAATTATTATTACAGTATTAGCTGGTACAATAAGACATTAGGAAGAAAAACTGTTTCAATGCCTAGGGGAAATCAGGAATAAGAATGAATTACAGAAATTGATACAGACACATATACCATGCTTTAAAATGTATTTGAAATAAAACTATTACCATAATAAAACTAAATCCGTTTTTGTTCTGCTTATTCTCTGTAGACAAAAGAAAAGGTCAAATATTTTTTCAACAATTAGAAGATGTAAGGAATCCAGGCTTAAAGCACCAATTTCGTTTTAACCCCAGACAATGCGGTGATTTGAAAACATTTAGAATGTAACTCTAGGAAGAAGTTCAGGCAGTAAATAAACCTACCTTCTTCACGCCTTGCTTTAAGAATGACTGAGCGAAAGTTTCCAACACACGGTTGAGCAAACCGGCCCCCGTAACCGATATTCTGCCTTTCTGTGTGAAGTCTGTCCTACAAAACAGGAACATAACACCAACTTATTTCTCTGCCTACTTAGTGAACATCAAACATAAACTCTCCTCTTTGTCTTGATTCCCAAGCAAGGAATTACACACTTTGTACAAGGATCTCAGAGGCACACGCACGGAGCAGCACGAGCTGCGTGCCGGCACGGCTCTCAGACCGGCTCGAGATGGGAGCTGCTGGAAGCGCCGGGGAGCAGCAGCACCAGCGAGCCCCGGACAACACACACATGAGGCAGGACGGAACCAGCAAGGTGCTCTGACCTACAGGCAATGGAGCGGAGGCTTCTAAGTCATGGGAGTCTACCATGGAGACAGCAAACAAAGCTTGTGTGATTCTACGGGTCCTCGCGACATTGAGCTACACAGCGACAGTGATAACAGTGGAAAGAGTTCTGACATGAACGCCTTGGCCACACTCGCGTATATAAAAAGTGGCCACAGACACTTTTTATATATGCAAGCCATCAAGAAGAAAAATGCACGGAGCTCAAGAGAAGGAGCTGGTGCACCAGAGAAGCCTCCCCCCCCCCCGGGCGGGTGGTCAGCAGTGAATAGTGGGCACCCCCGAACCTGGCTATGCTGGCTGGGATTTACTTACCAATTTTGCTGTTTCACCATTCTCAGAGACCAAAAAGGGCAGCTCAAGGAAAATATTGATCTCAGATTGATTTCTGTAGCACACACTGGCAATGCTGCATCGTTACAACACAGTCACGGGGTGAAGTCTATTAATGAGACCCAACTACTAAATTATTGACTAGTTAAGTACGGCAAATTTGGTCTAATTGTTTTCGTGACGGGAGTTTAATTAAAGCGTCTTTAGTACAAAAAGTCTAGCGATATTGTTCAGGTAGTGTCAAGGAGGGTCTCCACAGCCTACATGGCTTTCAAAACTAAATTAAAAGTTACATCCAGTGCCCGGCCCTTCACGAGAGGCAGCTTTTGTGGGGGAGATCTTTAACCCCGATCTGTGTCTGCAGGGCACTGCTCACGCACCGCACGCCACGTAACCATCGCTGCAGGCACGCAGGCAGCTGGCACCCCCACGGCAGACCTGCCCGTTTCACCAGCCAGTGCTTGTTAAATCTGATGCCCAAGGGGTCCCTGCAGCAGCACACAGCCTGCCTCCAGGGGCAGCTTCGCCCAGCAGGCAGGGAAGAGGCTGCGCCACTGCTGAGGCTGCACCGTGCTGCTGGCAGCCCAGCTACACAACCTGGTTTGGACTTCTCCACTTTCCTCAGTGCCAGTCTGCGACACGGTCAGAGCAAGCAGCAATGCCTGCCTCTGCGGGCAGCTCTCCTGCACGAGCCTGCAGAGGTGGAAACACGCCGAGGACAGCATCCTTCCTAACCTGGAACAGGCCTGAAAACAGGGAGGGGGTTCTGACCAGCCGAAGCTGCCCGAGTTTCTGCACCAGCAGCACCAACACCTACAGCTGCAAGGCAGTGCTGGTGCAGAGAAACATCCGTCTTCCCCGGAGGAAGCCGTGGGACAGGCTCTATCCCTCTGTAAGGCTGCAGTGTAAGGACAGGGGGGCTCAGCAAACTTCTGAAACATGATTTAAAAAGCAAGAGGATCACATCCTTGAACAGCGAAGTCCCAGCCCTGGGCTTTCAAAAATGCCTGAACGACCAAAATTGAATTTTGTCTGAAGTTGTGTTTTTTTTTCTTAAGCATCCTTAGAGCTTTCAGAAGCCAGGCAGACCTTGCTGGAAAACCCTGCCACACTTCCCAGGGAACATCACAAGGCAGAAGTAATGACTAATTATGGCGGACACCAGAGCACGGTAAAAGCTAATGGGGTTGACATCAGCTAGAAACTGATCTATTTTTAAAGACAGTTGCATGTATTACATACCCACTCGTTTCACTGTTGCAGGAATTAGAAATTCCACTCCTACCCTGTCATAAACATGCATTAAGACATTTCTGCACTCCACTCAGCACAAACACAGATCTGTCTTTCTCCCAGGCAAAGTCCCATGCCAGCTTACATCTTCGGGTCACGGCGAGCCAAACACCAGAGAAAGAAAATTGTTTGGGAGCAAGAACACTCCATGCCAACGCCGGGCAAGCAGGAGGTAGCTGATAATTTTTAAACTTCTAGCCAAACATCTGCTGGTAGACATGAGAGCAAAGTGAATGCTCTGGCTGTGCCTGCTGTGCAGAAACAGCGGGGCTGCCTTCTACGACTGCAGAGGAGCACATGGAAAATTAATTTCCAACGATTATTTGTGCTCTGGCCAGAGAACCTAACCCAGCATCTGAAGGAGCCAGCGGAACGCCACAGAACATTTATAGTAGCTGCTTAAAATGCATTCAAGACTCAGCAAAGAATTGTTATTCAGACCCTTCCAAGCATTCAAAAGGCAACAGAAAACACTTTTAGGGCCAGGGGACCACAGCAGCCTGCAGCAGGCACGCAGGCACTCACCAGTTTGGGTTTTCCAAGCTCTCTCTGAAGACGGACTCCTCGCTCAGGGACGCATACTGTGTCCATGTGAGACAGTGAGTTTTCATAGACATATTTCTTTTCTGCATATTAAGCCAAGATTCCTCTTCCAGGTAGATGTCGGGCACTTTTAAGGCACTAACCTGGAAGTAGAAGAATTGGAGCTTTGAAAAAAAAAAAAAAAAAAGCGTTTTGCGAGGGTAGCAGCACTTCTCAGTACTTGGCATACACTCGTAGCCTCAGAGGGTAAGACTGAGGATTACTGAGGGGGGGACATCAGCTCTGGCTCACCCTGACGAGCAGAGCCGCCTTCCTCAGCACCCACTGAAGGCCATGCAAACGCTCCCAAATTCCTGGGGACTGCTCAGCCTCCAGCCGGCCTTGCAGGACCACTCAGCACCGAGTTACCTGACCGCTCCTGTCTCCTGCCCTGCTGCCGACGGCTCACCCGCAGCCGGGGTGACAGAGCCCACTTCCGCGGGGTGACCTGCGAGCCGCCCCCCGGGGGCCACGGGACACGGAGGGGCCACGAGCGCTGCCCCCTGCACACCCCCTGGGCAGCCCTGCCCCAGCCGCCTCCTCCAGAGCCCACTCAACCTGCGAGGCTTTTATCTGGCAAGCGTGGGCTGCGGAAGGGATGGAAATCTCACCATCGGCTTATTTTACATTCTGCATGTATAGGGCAATGATATGTTCTCCTTGGCGGGTGAGGCTTGGAAGAGACAAACACATGTTTAGAGGCAAAAACATACAGAGTCTTCAGAGTGTCAGGAAAAAATAGATACGTATACTTCGAAGCATGCAGGCCTTGGAAAATGCTTATTTACCCATGCATAAACATAAATATACTTTTCTGTACACAGACTGTATGCTGCGAGATACTCTGCAATAAACAAATATCAAATCGAGGTCAGTCCTCTCCCACGAACTGTGAGGAAAGGACTGCTGCTCAACAGGCACAGGAGTGAAACCCTGTGGCTTTTTGCAAGAGACCACAGCCCAGCGTGGTCCAAGGCATGGATCAGTCATCCAACGCGAGCTCAGCAACGAAATATTGCCTGGTGTTTATTATCAGCTGCCTTCTTCTCGCTGAGGCTTCAGGTGCAGTTTCTCCCCTCTTGAGTCCTGGGACACTGGGCTTTTACAGAAACACCATCCACCACACAAGAATCGGGACAGCTGGCAGCAATAGGATTATTATACAGGGAGGCGGGGGAACAGCTGCACTTTCACTGAGGCACAGGTGACAGGTTAAAGCGGGTTTACTTTTTCCAGGTAGGAAAGTTAAAAGCCCGTTGCCACCTGTAAAGTAACCACCAGCACCGGTTACATCTCCCTGTACTCAAGGCTACGATTTTGTCCATTCCAGTTACATCGGTTCTTAGGGAACCTTTTTCTCTCAACTCCTCTTTAAAAGTAACCTTTCTAACAAAAAGAAGATATCATTAAGAAACATGATCCCGTTAAACAAGATAAACCACAGGCAGGTTTCACAACCTGACTAACCTTCTCCAAGCAGTTACCTTTCTCAGGATTTCAGGAATTACATTCTTGCACGTTGCAATTCTCCTCCGGTAAATAATCCCTGTAGACAAATCTGTTGGTAAAAGTCAATCGGAAGGGAAGAGTTACAGCAGCAGATATTACCATTAAAAAGAAAAAAAAAAGGAAAAGAAAAAAAAAAAGTAGTTGCAAGACTTCATAGACAGCAAATGTGCAAGCAGAAATGCTGGCAAATCAGCAATGCAGTAGGATTTTTGTTTATTTACTCATTTATTTTTTAAGTAAAACCGAGCACGTCTGCCGCCTGCCAGACGGGGCTGTAAGCAAGGCTGCTGCGGGCACTGCCCCAGGAGGGCTCCTGCGCCCAGCGCGGCACAAACACCTTCCTGCCCCCCTGCTCCCGGGTGGCCAAGCGCCCAGCAGGCAGCACGGGGCCGGTGCTGGTGCCAGCCTTCGGGGCCCGTCCCGGTGACAGCCTTCGGGGCCCCGTCCTGCCCCGATTTATATTCTCGAGCTCATTCTCCGGGCAAACGTACTGCACGCAAGATTTACAGAGCAGCCGTGTCTCGTTACGCATTTATTTTTGTATTGAATTGGACCAGCGACAAGGACAAAACTATCTATTAGGAAACAAATTACAGTTATTTACTATCTCAGAAAAATGGCTGGCTTTTAGAACCACTTTGCCTTTTAATATTTAATGACCCAGATCAAGAACAGAAACCTCAGGATAGTACCACGCGAGGACCCAACTGGCAGGCAGCCCAGGTTAAAGACTTGTCAGAGATAAAAGAGGGTTCTCAAACAGCATTTGGTTGGGTCTGTGAAATGAAAACTTCATGGGGTTTGGTTTTCAGGACTGGAACAAACACATTGCATAAATAATACGAAGCATCTCCACGCAACGGAGAACAGAAAAGCATTCTCCAAGACGAGCAGTTTACTCCCTTTGATAAAAATGCCACGGCAGCACTAATGTTCTGTTTGCTTCAATCTCAGGGCAACCTCACTAAGGCCACCGTTAACCCTGAGCTGCAAGACAGAAGACATCTCCAAAGAGCAGCCACAAGAATTTGGGACTAAGACTTAAGAGTCAACAAGCTCTTACTTCATTCCAAATGAGAATTCGATCACTAATCCAGTATTTAAAGAAGGGAATAATTACTATGCAAAGTCCTATGGTATTTGATTCCCACATGGTGGCACAACAGCTTAATACTTCTTCACAGGCACGTTACTCTAAGTGCCTAGCTGCAAACACATCTTGCAAACGCAGCAATGGCAATCGGCCCGTGCAGGATCACTGGACCTCATCCGGTAACCATGCTCCGACCTGAGCACATTTATTTCTCTGTCAATTCGACTGGGAAGTGGTAACGTCTAACTTTTGGTATTCCAGGAACCCTGATAAGGGGCAGACTGAGGGTCCGTGTTCCCCACTGACTGCCAGCATCCTGCGGGGCTGCCGTGCAGGTGGCTGGGTCCTGGGACCGCCTCGCCGCAGTGGGACAGCCACACGTCCCCGGGGCAGGGAAATGCCTGCGGGGCGCCTGAGGCCTGACCCCAGCCTTCACTGAGCCCAATTCCAGCAGCCTTACACCTGGTCTGCAGAGCACTACGGGGGGAAATCGTCACAGAAGTGCCAGGGAACCGCACAGCAGAAGAAGATGCTGCAGAAAAAGTAGGCAAGTGATCTCTGACAGCCTTGGAATAAGCTGAAAATCCAAATGCTTAATCCAGCTAAAACACGTGCTTTTGGGGGCAGGTTAAATATTTTCCAGTCTCACTTATGCCTCGGATTCCTGCACGCTGGGTGTGAGCACTGCCCAGCGTCTACTGAAATACAGCTATTAAATAATTAACACTGAAGGTTATGAGAAGCGTTAGTTAGCTTTTAAGAAAAGTCAGGCAGCTTACCTGTTTTCTCTTCCACTGTTTCTACAGCCATGACGTGCTTATCCATGGGGCTGGGGTACTGGGATAAAAATGCACAGCGTAAACATTACTGCTCGCCACGTGGGTAACAGGAAACGGCAGCCCCAGAGCTTCCCTCAACAGGCACAGGCTGCTTCGCATTAACAGCCTGCAGACTCCATTCAGATCAGGAAGAATTTAGTAAGACTAGCGCGGTAAGATTAGAACAGAAAAGAAAACCCACAACGCTGCTAGGATAAACAACGCCTGCAGGGGAGGCTCCAGCTGGTGCCACTCGCAGACACCTTCCTCGTACCCTGCACATCTCTCGGCAGCTCCAGCAGCACGAGGAGATCCTCAGTCCGGGACCCCAGGGCACAGGAATTGTGCCAGAATTGTGCAGGTTGCCTGCAGGGCGTTATGCTATGCAAGGAATGGATGCACCAGACCAGGACTTGGAAGGACGTACAGTTATCTTGGAACTTAGCAAACCCCTCTGGTTAGAAAGGAGAGGGACAGGGCTGCAAGGACCTTGCTTCCACTACACAAAGCAATCGACACTCTTGTCAATAGCAAAATCTAAAATGTAAAGCACAAGAAAATTTATTGAACTCAAATAATACTCAAAGGTTACCGTAACATCCATGGTAATAAAAACGCCAGGCTGCAGAAATACCGAACACCAAATTACAATCAGCACTGAACATAATAGGGAGCTTTAGGAAAGGTGGAGAAATGGCATTTTAATACCAAATCGGTTTGGGTAATGCAATTACGATGTGTAACAACAGGTGCTCCAAAATCCTGACATAAAAGAAATCTTTGGTTCTGAGCTAAAAAGGTCGACAGCTCCAGAACAGGCTGCTCTACAGCCCAGCTCTCCTGCTTCTTGCTGCAGAACAAAAGTTGACTTTAAAAGCGCAAGGTTTTCAGGTCCCGTTCTACACAGAAGTCGGAGTCCTCCCTACGCCACGCTGCTCTGAAATGGCACCACTGGCATAATTGCATTATCAACGTAACTTACACTCTGAAAGGCCCGATCGCGTGAAACAAAGAACCATTACATAAATCTTTCACTAAATAGCAGGCTCCATTACCCAAGTACTTAAACAGAAATAGACTCAATCTCCTACACGGCACAGAAAAAGAAATGCCATTACAAGTCCACAAGCAGACGTAATGGCTTGGAGAGCCTGCCACGCGCAGGATCAGTCCTGCCAGCCCCACTCCTCCCAGGGCTGCTCCCAGACTTCGTCGGTGTCTTTAAAATGCCTTTTTTTTCCTTTTTTTTTTTTCTTTTTTTTTTTTTTTTTTTTTTTTTTACTGTGGCTGCCAGTCATGACTGTTTCTCAAGGATGCCAGAGTCTGTTTTAGAGACTGAGAGCTACAAACGTGGCACCCGCAAGCAGCATTTCAGAGGCTGAGTCCCATATCCAGAAAATCCCACCGCATTTCCCGCACGGGGAGCAGCTACCACAGCAATTACCACATCCCACTGCTTAGTGAAATTGAGGCTTTCCATTCCCCATTTGCAAAAACCTGACAATTAAAAGCGGAGTAATTCCTGTGCCCTTACTGGGTCTTCCTGCAAATGTATCGATTGTTTTCTACAAGTAACAACAAAGAGAATTGATTCCATTAGTCACCATCCTGAATCCAGGGAATTAAGACCCCACATACCTTTCCTAACTGGAATGCGTAAGATCATTTATCAAAAGCAGCAGTTTCTAACCACGGTGATGTTTCTTAGAAGTTACTTGAGGGAAATGGCAGACCTTTAAAAGCAGCACTGTGTTTAGCAGCAGAGAGAAATCACTGCAGGTTACACATAATGATTGGTATAAAAATGAAATATTTCAAAGCAATGAAGGGCTGGTTTTACATGCAAGATCAAATGGAGCCCACATAAATCAAAATGACAGCTTCAAAGACTTGCAAAAAATAATAATATTTAAATTCATAAATATTCTGATTCTTTCTTTTTCAACACCAAGGAAATGAAGCGGTGACACTGCGAAATCAGCTAGACCTTTCCACATTCCTTCACTTTATTACTGGGTTGGAAAGGTGGTGGTTGTGAATAAACGTAAATTTAAAAAAAATCTAGCAAACCCGCTGCGTAGATTACTTACTGCCATAAAAATCAATAAACGCATAGGCCTTTCACATACGGATGCATTTATTTCAAATACAAATCAATCTGTCATACTTGAACTGAGTCTGATTTACTGTTCGTGGGCTCGGTGCGAGGTGAGGTCTCCATGGCCGAGCAGCCCCTGAAGCAGAGCCGAGCGCAGCTCCCCGGCCCCACACAGAGGCACAGCACCGTGCCCTTCCCTGCCAGCCCAGGAACGCCGCATGAGAACCCAGGCACATCGGAAGTAGCGGCTTTAGCTCCTTTCACGCCTTTCCAGGGGAATTTTCCCTCGTCTGCGTTGTAGGTGTCCAGGAGGTGTAACACAACAGAGAGGTGTCATTGCGGACCTCCACGTGTCCAGCTCAGCACATCCCTGAAGAGCCCTGACCGTGGGCTCCTCTGAGAGCAAGCCCCGTTGCACCTTCGCCCCTGTTCCGCAACATAACGACACTCAGTGCTTCAGCCTGCTGCACCTTGACAGAAAGCACAGGATCGGGGGCACTGAAAAATCAACTTTAACTATGGGATTTATGAGAAACTATGCCAATCCTTCAATCACACAGAATTCCTGGTTGAAAGCAAGTGATGCGCTTTGCCGGCACATACAAACGAGGATTATTTTAACCTCCCTGCTCTACGCCTCTGGCGGCGATAATTAGCCTCGCTGTTCACCTCCAACTGCCCTTCTTAAGCCGTATGGAAGTATACCACCGAACAATTTCTATGTGTATTTCTACTCCGGTTTGTATCTTTCACAATGAAAAGCAGTAGCTCTGCTTCTCTTCTGACCGCTAGCTCCCAAACACTCATGAAAACCAGCAAAAGATGCCTCCTGCCTTTTCTTTTCCAAGTTCATTCAAAGCTTTCAAATTAGTATTTCAAAGCACATCCATTAGTCAGCCATAGTGTGGCAGTCTAAACTACATGGTTAGTAAATTTGACTACCCAAGCTTGCCAAATATACAGCTCAGGCTTTCTGCAGCAGGGCAAAAGAAAAAAAAATATATATATATATATTTGCCATTTCTTTTCCTTTTTTAAAGGAAACCTTAAATGCATCTTTCTAAAGTCCTGTACTAGGACAAGAAAAGAACGTCTGTAGGTGATTAAGAGAAACAAGAGAAATAGAAAGACTCCAGACAAAGCATTTTTACTCAAAATTCCGGTGTTTCAGCCTGCGAAGAAATTTTGAATTTTTCCTTTGTAAGAGTTCCATATAAAACATATTTGGTTCTCATTACAGGCCAAGACACCACTACAGGGACTCAGTTCCCTTTTATGATGAGCCGAACACCAGAAAAAGGAGGCAGTCAATTAAAACAAAAACACACCACCGCATCTTTTAGAGATTTATGTACCTTGTCAGCCATTATCCCGTGAAACTGACGACGAAGACAGGAAACTGACCCCACTGAGACCACTTGCAAAAGCCTGGTGACCTCAGCAAGTTCCAATGCAGTCTTCACAAGCTTTCAGCAAAAAAAAAGCTTGTTATCTCTTGGATGAAAAGCTTTGTACTGCTACCACAACCCATAAAACCGATCCCATTGCTAAGGACCTGACACTTTCCAGTGCAAAGCTCCTTAGTAAGAGGCGCTCTGTGCCCGCAGCAGGCAGGCCCTGCCAGCCATCCCTGTCGCCCACCGCACGGCCGGGGCTGGCTGTCCTGCGGGGCGCTTGGCTCTGCTCTGCCAGGGCGGACACGCTCCTGGCTCCCTTCGGCATCGGTTCCCCCAGAGCCCGGCCTCCGCTAACGGGCAACAGGGAAGCGGCATCAGCCCACGGCAGGGGTACGGCCTTCCTCGCCTGTACGTTGGCTGCAACAAGGGTGAATTCAGCCCAAAGTCAACATCTTGTCCCGAAGAAAACGTTCACAACCCCCGGGGCTCTGTGCCAAGGCAACACCCCGTGCTATCCCGCGGCTCACTTCTATCGTTAATGTTTAAACACACGCGGCCAAACCAAACGTCATGGGGCCCGCTCTGTTTTTCACCTCGGTGTTCCTAAAAACTGCTCGCAGCCAGAGGGCAAAAGCCCATCACCAGTTTTTAATGAAGATTACAGCTCATCCCTATTTCTGCGCTGTTGTTCAAGGAAAACACCAGCAGCAGGGGCAGTTCTGCTGCACATGAGGCTGGGTCTGGGACAGCAGCGTTCAGAAGGGACGTGCAGGAGGATGCTGCTCGGGGCAGATCCCACACGGGAACGCCATCTGCCTGCACTCCCCGCTGCGACACGCTCTCCCTGTAAACCCCCCCAACGCGTTGCCCCGCCGGGCCACGACCCGCACGGAACGCCCCGAGCCGTGACGGGGGCCGGGGCACGACCCAGCACGGGTCTCCCGGCCGAGCCCCCGGCCCGCACGGCCCCGCACCGCCGAGCCCCCAGGGCCGCGGGGCGCCCGTCCCGCACGCGGAGCCCGGCAGCGGCGCCCCGAGCGGCGAGGCGGGGCCGGGC